>CM043111.1:20077796-20650925 GCA_023701765.1 Hylyphantes graminicola
ATAACTCTATTATTTCCAGGTAACTTAAATAAATTACGAGAACTAACTAGTTCCCGAATTTATTTAGTTACCTTTCTAGCTAATTTCCTATTATTAACGACAAAAATATTTTTTTAATATTAAAAATGACAGCTGTTATTGTAAATATGTAAGATAACTGTAATATAATTCAAAAATAACTGAGAGCTTTTTACCGAATGATGATTCATGTAAAGCAATCAAATGCAAGTATTTGTTTACAAAAAAAATATATGAACTTAAATATACATCTGTCGTTAAGGATTTGAATTTTTAAACTGGGAAAATCATTTGTAAATTCTACATATGTCCCTAAATTATATTAAAAATCAGAAGACCCTATACTAAATAGATTGAAAATTAAATCATTGTAATAAAAAGCATAGTGTTTAAAAACAGATAATCAAAGTTACACATAAAACCGCATCAATATAAATATAAGAATGAAGTGGGTTTTTTAAACTGCATCAATGCTATAAATCTTGCCTTGAAAAGCCTTTTCCTAAAACTTCAATTACTTCCACATTGGAATACGAGTTGTCACATCAACCAGTAGTCATATCAGTAGTCAATGCCATCATCATAGACGTTTTCTCTTTTTATACTGCAAACAGACATACCATTTCTTCAAAACCCAATACAAAGTCAATAGGTTATGTGAAAATTAAAAAATTGCAAGGAGAAAAAAATTACAAATAAGTTTATTGGAAAATTCTGCTTATTTGAAGTTCGTAACTGCGACTTATATTTTAATTGTTTGGGTTCATATATCGCAGAAATGCTATTTGATACACAATTTTTAAATCATACTCTTTTTAATTGAGATCTAAGTTATGGAATGAAAACATGTTGCTAATTTTTGGGAGGGTATTTTTTCTGGTATTCAAATAATAAAATAAGTATCGAAACACATTTTATTGTCTTATGGAAATGTTACCCAAAGAAAACTACAACCCACAACACCCTACTACCCACAACAAAACAATATTATCAAAATTTGTAAATAATAGCATAATTTTTAAAATCATTTATTCAACACTTGAACAGAAAAATATATATTTAAAAAAAATAGAATATTGCACTCATCATAATAATTTATAGACAGAAACACTTGTGTTAACCATAAGAAAGCCAAGATTTTGAATAAAGTTCCAGTGCACTTCAAATAAATAATAAGTAAAGCTGATAAAAAAACAATACTTGACAGATTTGCGCTTTTAAATGAGAAATATAATTTAAATACATGTTAAGGAAAATTATTTTTAAAAAAAACTTTAACAGTTGTCTATTTAACTATTTTCTCAATATGTACTTTTCGTTCAAAATAAAATACCAGTGAACTAAATAAGTATAAAAAATCATGAGAATAAATAAATAATTTATAAAAATACATATATTTATCTGGTCACAAATTCAGCATTGTATTGATTGCGATTTTGCACACTTAGCAAGTGTTTTACGCTACTCCTTAGACAGTAAGAAAACAACTCTTCTTACCGGAAAGAAAAAAATAATTTTAAAAAAATTCTTAAAAAATCAGATATGCTCATTTTTATTTTTTAAGCATTTAGAAGTTATTGGACTTGTATGAAAAGAATTTCGAATTAAAGAAATATCGATTCAGCTATAAAAACCACTAGAAAATTAAGCAAATATTTTTACATCGAAAAAAATAAACGGAAATTAAGCTTAACGGACATTTTTGCGTTTAAAAAAAAACATAATTGCTTGCAGAGAAAATTTATAAGGAACTTCATGTTGTTTTCCTTTACCTTTAGTTTCTTCAAAGCAATGTTATCATTAAGGAGTAGAAATGACACAAAAATGCACGTTAACTATTTTGTTTCAAAAGAAATAGAATTTAATTTTCTGGTATAAAAAGTGATACATGTATGGCAATGGTTTAGTTAAAACCAAAAAGAAAAAGTTGGCAAAAAATATATTTTACCAAGCTACATAAATTCAAAGCTGAAGATATTTCGCTATTACAAATTAAAAATTGTTTGTGTAAAAGTACTGTTTGTAATAAAATATATGTTTTGGCAAATAATGTTTTATAAATGTATATTTAATTGTGAACCAGCCCAATATTGGAACATTCAAAATTTTTCCACAATTTATTATTGACAATTTTAAACCCGCCTGCGCACCTGACAAAAAAATTATCTCAGCATTTATGTGAAGTTCGAAACTGCGCCCGATATCATAATTGAAGAGCTTAGTGGAAGGTGACAAAAAGGGGAAATTGAGCTAGTTTTTCGTTTACCATCAGACATCTCGAAAACTTTACTTGCCAACCGTAAAAAATATTCTAAACTTTATGATAAATTGGAAGCGTGTTATCGTTAAAGCAGTTAGCAATATGTTCATTGAAACAAAATTCAAAATTTTTTAAAATGTCCCTCAGCACGTTCTTCCACCAAACCCTTCAATGGTTTAGGTTAAAATATCACAGAGAATCTGGTTGATACATAAGTGTTAAAAATATAAGTTATCTTAATTCTTTAATTCCGTTGTTACACTCTAATTAAGAAAACTAATAGAAAAACTCTTACCCCTTCATTAGGTTCCTTTTGAATCTTGATCTAATTAACGTATTTTGAATTACGAAAAAACGACATCAAAAAGACATCAGCGACTTATGGTCTAGGCTTTTTCAAAACAACTGAGAGAGAGAGAGAAGAGAGAGTGACACTCCCGGAGTTCGATGTTCGATTTCGGTTTGGATCGCAAGATGCCCCCACACTCTTGGAAATCCAATCAAAATGACCCAAACCACTTTGAATTGCGGTAAGGGCGTGGAAATGGGCATCCTTAAACCAATGGGAGATAAGTTCTTTGTTACTGCAGATATCAGAAGATCTCTGCAGATATGGAATGAATAGATGCAGGTGGTCAAACATCAGACTCATTTCGGGTATTTTTAAGAGCAGTTGTTTCACTTGGGTATGTTTTTTTTTACTGCAAAACAGGCAACTAGAACTGCAAAACAGGCATCATGAACTTCACGTCTGTAAATAAGCCCTCAAAATCCTAAAAGAACTCCTAGGGAAAAAAACAGTAATAACTTTTTGAGCTTGCTGACCTGTCCAACCACTGCAGTTTTTTCCCCTCTATCTAAATAAATAATAAGAAATGATATTTTTTCTTTCATTTATGTGAATAGATTTTATATATTTTTTTATTTACCATTCTATTAAATTTAAAGAGAAAACAAAAGAAATGGGGTTTTAAAATTTTCAGTCAAATATAACAGTTGGCAATTAGCAAAAAACTTATTGCCTTTAACATCCCAATAGCAGATTATTTTAACATTGCTTTTGTTGTATAATGCCTTTAAAATTAACTTGAAAAGTTTTTTAAAAAAATAAATATTTTTTTAAGAACTCCAGAATCGTATTGACCCTCGGTCAACTTCATTTTTTTATAGAAATAAATTATTGATACCTGTAATCTAAGGCTGAAAAATGATATTTGGATCTTTTTCTATCGGACCCGATCGATTTCGGAACTAATTAATGCGGTCATTGTTTGTAGGGAGGCTTTAAAAAATGTCTCCAATTAGGGACGCCAGGTCGCAAGAGATTATAGTATGTTTTGTCTCTAAAAGATGAAACAAAGTTTGTTGCCGAACCGAATATTAAGTTTGACAAGATATACTTTCGTGAAATTTTAAAGTGTCGATTAATATAAACAAATAGTTTACTACAAGGTACGTAGACGTAGTAATCAATGAATTGATTTGAATTGACAAGTAGTTGTTCACGTGTCTTCATGTAGGAACATCTCACATGCTATAACTAATTCGAATGTATTACAAATTAATTTTGCACGAATTAAATAATAAAAGTATTTATTTAAAAAAATTGGCTGAATCAGACTTTAATAAAAAATAAATTTAAATTCAGATTTACACTTAGGTGAAGAAAATTGTCCTTAGTTTAATGAAAGCTTATCCAAAAATGGATTGATAGAACCAGGTGTTGCTTTTCTGTAGTGGTTTTATTTTCGGATCCTACCCTTCATTGGCTGCTTGAGAGGAGGGCGAGGGTAAACACCTGTTAACCTGTTCCCCCATTCACTGGAAAATATTATTTATTTAGTTTACTTACCTATTTCAAGGCGGGAGACTATGTTCCCATCCAATAAAAGGGACGAATCCAAACATTAAAAAAAGTTTATTAGTTATTGATTCCATCATTGGATATTTCCCTCATTGGATTGTATTTTTTAAAAAAAATCTTTATTTTATAACACGCTAATCCAATGAGTTTATCGGACCTTCCAGTTTTACTGCTTTAGAATGCTGAAGATCACTAACTGTATTCATTTTTAACACGATCTTAAACTATAAAATTGATTGCTCTTACAACTACAAGAATTTAATTTCTTAGTTCCTAGCTATACAACAAGGTATTTTTATATATACTTTAAGAACCTTTCTTCTCTAAAAACTATTTTAAAGATCAGCCATATAATTCATTAAATTGGTTAACAAACTCCCAATGAAAAGTGATTTATTTTTTGACAACCTTTAAAATTAAAAAGGGATTTCATCAGTGACCTTATAATTCACTGTAATTTCATTGTTTGTGCGTGTTTTATAAATTTTTAATTCTTTAATTTCTTTCAATTTTAATGCTTGTATATTAACCCCTTTTTAATGCTTGTATTTTACTTAAGTTTTTAATGTTTTTATTTTATTCAAATCTAATGTTTGTTGTCTGTATTTTATACGTCGTGTGTAGTGCGTCGTGCGTTTTAGTGTCGTGTCTCTGGTATGTAATTGGAAATTTTCTTTTCTGTAAAATAATCAAATAAATTTTTTGCCCTTTTTTTTGCTGATTTTAAAACTCACATCCTTTATACCATTAGCCAAAAATATAAGATTTAGGATACAAAAAGATATCAATAAAAATCGTATTCTATTATAGTTAGAAATTGTAAGTGGCCAGAAGAATCATTTAGGTTTGCAACAGATTATATTACTTTATCCTCTTCCACAAAATAGTAGTTGTATTCAACAGGGGGGAAAAACAACTAACACAGTATTAATTCTATAATAAAAATTTATATGCTGAATTTGAATAGTTTCATTTATTTTATTTCGAAATTCATTAATTTTTTCTTATCGTTTGCTAAATTAATTTATATTCAAAGGATAAAAAAAGGAGGATGACGGGCAGAAGGATTGGATTCTTCCATGTTTTTTAACGTTTTGAACGCAGTGT
This sequence comes from Hylyphantes graminicola, assembly GCA_023701765.1. Taxonomy (NCBI): domain Eukaryota; kingdom Metazoa; phylum Arthropoda; class Arachnida; order Araneae; family Linyphiidae; genus Hylyphantes; species Hylyphantes graminicola. The sequence continues at coordinate 20,083,046 of CM043111.1, forward strand.
GGAATTACAAAGCAAAATAAATGTATCATGAAGAAAAATACATCCTGCAAACGAATTTCATTATCCACATCGTTTTTTGGCAATCTGGAATTAAGAGAAACCTCTGTCATTGACACAGGTTACTGATTTTCGATGTCGCCCTTAACGGTTGCGTTGGGTGCCTATTCAGGTGTTGGTTCGTCACCTGACTGTGGTTCTAAAATACGACGCCCTTCGCCAATAGCCATCGTGCAGCTCTAGTGCGACAATAATTCAAACCAAACCAAACTGATTTTCGATTGGGGAACAGGTTCGTTTGGACACAAAGAAAGTGGGGGATTTTTACTTGCCTTCAGGGCAGAAGTGAGAGTCTGTCAGTTCTGAAGGGTCAAAGGTTCTTTTTTATTTTATTTTTTTCTAGGAACCTTATCTCCCACCGAAACAGCCCTTGAGACCAGTTCTGGGTGGAGCCTTACTTCTCCTCATGCAGACAAGGGTTGTAGGAGTTGGCTAGATTTGCTCTTTGGCTGATTTAGTATGTCCTTGGCTAGGTTAAAATGACCTGACCAATAGTACAATTTTGACATTTTTCAAATATTTTATTAAATGAACGAGGTATATCCATGTGGTAGGAAAAGAAGAAGTTCTTTAATGGCTTTAATTTGCTGAAAGTAATTTCAAATGATACTTCAAGTGAACGTAACTTATGTCTAGTTAAATTACATTGCTATGGCTATTTGGCGATTTTTGACTTGGCAACTTTCAAGCAACCCTTTACATTGTATGCCTGCTACGTTCATGAGGTGAGAAGCAGATTGCAGAAAGCAGAATCTATTCGATTCTTTTTGCTTTAGTTTTTAGTTGGCTGCTTGCTATTTGAATTTAAGCTCGACGTTTTTTAACTCTTTACTTTTTTTATTAATCACAATTTTGCTTTAAAACTTCTTTTATGGCTTTTTATTTCACACTACGTAAGTATGCCTTAGTTTAGTAGAGTACGTCCCTAAACTTTTCAATTATATTCGAAAGCAGTGTATGTATTAAAAAGAAAAATCCTATTTCTAAGCGAATAGTCTAATTATATTTTTTTGATAAAATGGAGACGTGTGTGTGTGTGTAAAAAGTCATTTTATTTAGTGTGTTTCATTCCATAGAGAAATAGATGAAATAAAAAATAGTTGAAGTTTTTGTATACATGAGCATATTATTCCCTCATTTAAAGATAACAAAATTCCCCCTTTTAATAAACTATTGGTTAAGTATATTTTTCACCTTTTGTAAGAGACGTTTTTAACACAACTAAGTGCAAACGAAAAACTTTAAACTTGTTTTCTCGTTTTGACTTTTAGTCACGTTCCTTCACTAAGCTCTTCAATTACAGTAAAACCCCGATTTTACGTCCCCCCCGAATCAACGTTTTCCCCTCATTTTACGTTTTTTTCATCAGGTCCCAGTTTTTTCCGTATACTGTAATGTTACTTTAACCCGTATTTTAAGTTTGTTATTTCGGAATTTCCCGCATTTTACGTTTTCCTTGGAAAGTAAATTTTTTTCTTTTCTTCTAAAATAAGCACTTTTTTCCCCATTCCAAAGGCTTCTGTTTTCTGAACCCGGTTTCTCCACATGGATCATGATTACCCTTCTACGCGTTTTCAGAGATAAGACTGGACAACATTGAAGGTTGCTGTTTAGCACGCGGTGACATTTCTAACCTTTTTGTGCCAAAATGTGACGAGTAAAAAACGCAAAAACTTTTCTGTTACTAACTTTTCTGTTTTATGTTACGTTGTTAAAGGAGACTCCTGCCATGGGGGACGTACATAAATTACGTCACGCAAAATTTTGACTTTTTTGACCTCTCCCTCCCCTATGTCACGCTGCGTCACGTTTGGTCGAACCCCTCCCCCCAAAATTACGTCACGTTTGTCGCAACCCCCCCCTTTTTTTTTTCTAAAACATTTTATTTCAATATTTCCCTTTGTTTTTGAAATTAAAAAAAACATGCATAAAACGATATTTTAAAATTAACTTAGAAAAAAAAGTCAAATTAGACTTGTTTAAATAATTTATTTATAGGAATGTATCGACATTGTATTTACATTTTCGTTGTTCAAGGATAAACTAGCCATTCTCTAATGTCTTGTAAAAAAGGGGTCGGGATATAATCAGATCTGTCAACTATTTAGTTATGGTTTTTTTGGTATTCGTCCATGTAGCTGCTAGTCCTCCGACTCCTCAAGGTAGTGTCACAATTTTATGCGTTACAAACTAAGTTCAGTTAGGAAAAGGTCTATAAAATGTAAAAGGCTAATAATACCAACGTTGTGGCATACAACAATCCTCCCAACTTTTTTCTGAAATCAAGTGTTTCTTATGATGATCTTATGACAAAAAAAGATTTCAGATTTCTTTCTAAAAAACTTTATTTTATGTAAAACAGATTTTTATTGCAAAATCGGAAATTTTGAGTCGTTACGTCACGCAAGCGATTACCCCTCCCCCCCTCCATGTCACTATCCGTCACGTTGTCGCATACCCCTCCCTCCCCCTCTGAACGTGACGTAATTTATGTACGTCCCCATGGAGAAAAAATGTCTACATTGCGTCTTACGGTTTTACTGTGCTGTAATAGTGATGGAAGTGAGAATTTGCATGATTTTTTTTTTGCATTCTATGTATTTCCCGTATTATACGTTTTCCCCGCATTTTACGTTTTTCTTTAACCCAGTCCCTTGAGAAACGTAAAATTGGGGTTTCACTTTATTTTCTTATACTGGTTGTGTTGTATTTTAAACAGCGTTTTTGATGTACATATGTTTCAATTGTTTCAGTGAATATCCCAGCCCACCGAGTTCTACCAGAACCAGCACCAGGTAACCTATTATTCTCTGATAAGGTTAAATTATTGAATTAAGTGGAATTAGTAAATTGGTCTGAGCATAAAAGATGATTTTTTTTTACTTTACTATGTTGATAGTAGATACAGATATTTTATGTAAGCTCAGAGTTTTTTTACATATTGAGCTTGGGTTGCTAACGGCATTTTAATTTCGTGTTTCTACAAATCTATTTATGTTCCGTTTCAAGTTTTAATCAATAATATTAAATTTAATATTTAAATTGAAATTATGTAATCATACTTATATTTTTTGTCACTGTAATGGGTAATTTTTTTAAAACTTAAATTTTGCCTATAAAGTATAATTATCTGAAGGTTTCTCTTTAAAGAATATCTCAAAAGGTAAAGATCAAGTGTTCCTATATTAAGGTCCAGTTTGTCTATTAGTTAGTCTATTGTTTTTAAATGGTTTTCCGAAAGTAAACCAAAAAATACTTCAAGAAAAAAGGCATATAGAAAAAAAAAGCTACACTTATTTCAGCCACTAAAAGTATTATTGTAAAAATTTTTATTTTTATTTTTTTGCTTTAGTATTACAGTCTAACTTGTTTATAACGAGCACGTATGAACGGCAGGCAACATTATTCGTTAAATCCAAGTTATCGTAACAATCATATCCCTAGAATAAAAGAAAAAGAAGTCAATGTTCTTACCAAAAACGTTTAAAGTCAGTTATATTTAAATATAATGATTGCTTTAAATTTTTTTTGTTCTTTAGCGGCGTTGAAACAATACAAGAACTCAATTCTCCCTATTCGTAGTAGGGCGGGATTTTCCCAAACAGAGGCAGTGAACTGAACTTTTCAAAGAAAAGATTTAGGTTCCTAACTGGCAGCGTAGTTTATCTAGCGTGTTCGATTGTAATACAATTGATACCGATATTATGAAAATATGTGATAAAGCATCCTATCTTAATACAGGCATTCCCGAGGCAATCAGGGACAGCAACCTGATTGCCCACGACGGCCGCCAGCGCCCTGCCCGCGGCCAGAAAAAGCGGCAGAAGCAAGGGGAAAAAAAGGGAAGAACTCCCCAGCAACCCCTTGAAGTGCAAGTCAACATCTTGCAGGATGTTCCCGTTCAAAGGTTTGTACACTTTGCATTTTAAATAGTGCAGTCTAGTCTAGTATGGTGTAGTGAATCTTAGTTAATTTAAGAGGACTCCCTTGAAATTTCACATCTTGAAAATCGTAATGTTATTTCTATGGAAAACATTCGCAAGTCAATTACCGCCACAATTTTATTAAAAGGTGACTAGTTTCTTGTATCATTGTAACGAGCGAAAGAAACTAAATGGCTAAAATTAATTTGTTTTGTGAAAATCACATATTTAGTATTTTTAATAATTTTTTGAAGTTAGTAAAAAATGGAGTAAACAGTAAGTTCTAATTTAAAAAAATTATTAAAAATACTAAATACGTGATTTTCACAAAATAAATTAATTTTAGAATTTTAGTCCCTTTCGTTCTTTACAATGATACAAGAAACTAGTAACCTTTTAATAAAATTGTGGCGGTAATTGACTTGCGAATATTCTCCATAGGAATAACATTACGATTTTCAAGATGTGAAATCCCAAGGGAGTCCTCTTAAGGGGACGCGGTACCCAAAAATTTAAATTCAGTACTTTTATCGCTAGCGTTCAAAATAAACTATTTTTACAACTAACATTCAATAAGCATATATAAAAAGATTAATAATATTGAAACGTTAGTTTTTTTTCTTCAAAAAACTAAAAATATTAACGATTTTTCAAAATGTTCCCACAACATCTATTAATAAAAGTTGGTATGGATATTGACCTACCAGTTACACAAAAATAGTTACGTAGATTTTTTTTAAAAGTAGCCAAAAAAATAAGATTTTTTTCTAAATTTTCAACTTTATCACTAGTTGAAAAAATTCTAATCACACTAGACCTTATCCCATACCAACTTTTGTTTATGGTATACGCCTCAATACAGGCAGAGAAAAAAAATTAGCTCTACATTTATTAACTTAAATGCCTTAGGCTTTTAACCTCATATGCTAAAAAATTAAAAAATCAACAGAAAATCTCAAAAACAATTTTGCAAAACCCACCTTATTATATTCAATAAACCTCTATCATTATAAATAAGTCCTTCTTTTTTTTGCAATATCTTTATATCACAGAGTTCTAGCATGTTTAATTATTTTCTGGGCAGCCCTAAATTTTAAGTAATGCGTCCCCTTAATTTCTTTCATCTTTATATGTTTTGGTTAACTATTTTGGGAGGTGAAACTTTTGCACACGGTACCTCTCTTTTCAACCGAACCCTTTAAAAACCCAAACTAAAAACAATGGCCTGCTACTCAAAATTCTATCCCAATACTATTCATATTCTTAAATAGTCTTTTAACCAATCCCTGCATAAAAACACGAGATGAATTCATTTCCGGTGAGATTTAACCTGACAAGATTTTGCTCTTACGCCAAAAGGACCTGTGATGTCCTGAAATCATTTAATGAGAAAACTTAATTTAAACGTCAGCCTTAATATTCACTGGTTTTTCATGTACAGGGTTGCAGTTAACCAACCAGAGGTTAAAATGGAGCAGCAAGCAGGAACAGCTCCAGAAGTCGTTGGTAAGTTGTAGATCACACCATTTTATTTTGTAAATCTGTAAATGCTGATTAGAAAGATACAAAAACTTATATAAAAAAGCACAATTCACATGCCGATATGGTTGCTTGCCCGAAGTGGAAGTGAGGATCTTACAGGACCAGTAAATTTCAAACAAAAAGGTTTGTACATTTCACATTTTCAATGACAAGTTGAGTAAGTAATGCTTGTTAACCATATCGGAGAAAAAATTGCAGCACACTGGTAATTTTCTATTTGTCAAAAGGTATAATCTGAAGCAAATAGGATAGTACTCATTTTAAATGCATGTAACAATTAAATCCTTAGGTATTATGCATAATATGTACACTTGGATCCACCCAAGGTATTTCGAGCCCGTGTAGTGATATTATTTTCAAAATTATTCATAAATTTTTTTTTAAAAAATGGGATCTTTCAAGTTTTCAAATTTTAGATCAGATGAAAAGTACCGGAAATACTTTCAAATTTGAGAACTTGCACTTTGAGATACTAGGGCCGGAAACATTATATCTCAAATTATTTGAGATACAAAGTTTTCGAGGTGCGATTATAAATCCACGATGTTCTAGATGAGAGATTTATCTGAAAATTGAAGAATTTAGTGGAAGAACGTGCTAAGTGTAATTCCTGAAAAAAATTTACATTTTTGTGTGAATGAACACGTTATTCCCTCCCTAAAATACAACAAGCGTCGACCTTTTTTTATACAGAATTTAAGTTAAGTATACTTTTTACCATTTGAAAGTAATTGCAAACCTACTTTCTCGCTTTCACCTTTTTGTCACATAGCCAAGCTCTTTCCACTAAGTTCTTCAATTGAAATCCCTTTTTTAATAGTGCAGTGATTTTGACGTCGAACTTATGTTTCATTTTGTTTAGGACACATCGAAAATTGTCTACGGCCGGATAGACAACCAACTCCGCAATGCCTCTTTAGGAGTATCAATATGCCTGGACAGACTGCTGAGGATATGGGCTGACAGGGCTAATCGTCCCTTTCCACGTAAGTGTGATATTTTTTCATTTGTGGAATATCCATTGTCTCCATTGTCTAAGGGCGTATACCTTAAAAGCACGAAATTCAGTCATTTTTCACAATTCCCTTTTATTGCAATTTTTTTTAATGGTGTGAATAGATCAAAATGTTGTCATTGTTTTATATAGCATTAGCCTTATAGGTATCCTGACAAGCTGTACTTCAAATAATTAAAATACATACATTAATTGCAAATAAAACTTTAAATATGCTCACAATAGTATTTATATTTGTGTGTTTATCGTTCATTAAAGAGTTAAATGTGTTTCGGAGTTAAGTGCTTATTTTAAAGTTGTTCTCTTAATTACATTTTGTTGTTTGCCTCAAAACAAGATTTTTATGTTCTTCTTTATCGCAAAACACATTTCTCCAAAACTATCGCTTCAAGTAGTTGCACATTTTTTTTCACATGTACTCAGAATGTTATTTAAGTTTTGTTAAAATCATATCTTGTAATCATTTAATCTTGTCGATTTTTGAAATTGAAATATGGCTACTTTTTATCAGCTAAGCTTGATTTTTTGGCTTTAAATGCTAATGCTGCGCAACCTGTAAATTTAATAACACGCATCTAAGAGTGGTTGATGACCTAACACACATTACAGTTCATTTTTAGTCATTGTCATGTTGTGAAAGGCCGTTTTTAGGCAAAACTTTAATGAAAATCCTTAAAAAATCATAAATAAAAATTTTACATTTATTTTTTTTTCCATTTTACAACTTTTGAGCTGTAAAGAATATCAGAAAAAGACACAAGAAGTTTATTTAATCCATTTAAATAAATTAGGCATTCATAGGTTTACGCTACCTTTATATGACGACAATGGATTATAAGGACGCCAATTTTTTTTCTGAAACTATTAATTGTGAAAAGAAATTTTCGAAATTTGTGTACCATTTTCGAGGAGGTGAAGGCATGTAGTATTTGTTAATTCAATGAAAAAGAAGTTTTCTGAGCCAAATTTTGTAGACTTCAAAACAGTGCAGTTATGTAAAATGTTTTGTAATACGTATTAGCTTTTTTGTATGTAGTGTCATCAAATGAAATTGACACCGCCATTGTTTCTTAATTTAGTTCTCTTACGTTTGAAGCATTTGTTCGTTTTTTGAAAAAATCTGACTTGAAATTTTGGTTGTTGACAGTCAGTGGAAGTTTTTTGATTCTTTCAAGACATTAAAATTTTTACATTTTCGAATTTTTTAAGTTCTCAATAACTATCTGAGTAGAAATACTGAAATAATTAGAAATTCGGCTGTATTTAGTGAATAGTTTTGTCTATTTGCAAAAAATTGTTAAAATCTCTTTTCATGCTATGAAAATTGTAACATTTATTTTACTATATAGTTCTAGTCAGGGCGAAAGTACTAGGTTACTATTTAGTAACCTAGTATTTCTTTTATTACTGTATAATGTAATCCTAAACTACTAATTCGCTGCGCAATTTATATAAAAGTTTGTCTTAAATAAAAGTATATCATATTTATGTTGCAGCTATTTATATAATTAGAGTTTGACGAGTAAGTTTCATAGGAGGATGGGTACATAGTTCAATGGGCTTCCTATGGGACGGGTAAAATTTCTGTTTTTTTTATTTTTTTTTTATTTCGAGCCCTGGTTCTGGTGAATTTCATCGATTTTCATAAAATTTGTTTTTATGCGATTCGGAGATAATTACGTTACAAAAAATTGTATTGAATTTTTGCATCAAAGATCAATATTACATTTAAATACAAACATGTAACCTTTTCTATATAGTTAGGACCGAAATTCTTGTTAAATAAGATTACCACTTTTATGTTTTAGGTGCATAACATTTCTCAGCTCATCGGGTTCTCCAAACGTGTCACCGATGTCCGACGCTCGCTGGGCGTAGAACTCAGTGGGCTGGGCTCTTTGTTCCAGCCCACTGGGTTCTTCGCCCAGCGGGACGTTAAGCCGTCCAGCAGTACAGCTAATATTGCCCACTGAATACTTGTCCAGCCTACTGAGTTCTACTGTCTTAGAATACTAAAGCTACAGCAAAGTTGAATGGTCAAACAGCGCTTCCTCGTCTTGAATTGCTTATACACTTGATATTCGTACTAGCCCAGAGTGTTTCTACTGTATAAAGTAGACAACAGTATTGTTACCAAGGCAGTTTCTAAACGTAACATGTTGGTTCTTATCCGTGCAAAATTAAGAAAATATAATAATAGTTTACATTATTTTTTTTTTTGTTATTGGTTCCTTTGTTAAATCTACCTAACTGATTTTATGGTTTCAATTAGGACATTGCTCTTTTAAATTGTTATTTGTTACTTTCTCATTCATATATTTCTATTTTTAATTCGTCCAATGTTTGTATGACTGCAGCATTTTGCTTCTGCACCTTAATTTATTTTTATTGCCTGCTGTGTTTTGTTGTGTGCTTAATTTCATTGTTATTGATGACTGTGTTTTGTTTTTGTGCTTACTTTAATTGTTGTTTTCTGCTGTGTTTTGTTAGTTTGCTTTAATTCATTGTTATCAGCAACTGTGTTTTGTTTCTGTGTTTAAATTGGTTATTTACTGCTGTGTTTTGTTTGTGTTCTTAAATTCAGTGCATTTTTGTATGTAACTATTAGTGTTGTTTTATGACAAATAAGGAATAAAGGGCTCAAGTCCCGATGGCTGATCTTTGGGATTGTCCCCTTTAAACAATCGGGCCTTCATTAAGATTCAGTATTTCAGGATGCAATGTTTATTTGTCACATAAAAATTTAAATATGAAGAAAATGTTTTTGTGATCAGGTGAGGATTGATTGTTGAATGCCTAAATTATTATTGATAAGCAAGCTCTTTGATTACAACTAATCCATAAAAGTGAAGCTTTAAATAATTTTTTAATATATTGAATGTTAGTGAAGTTTTAGAATTTTATTAAAAACTTCTAAATATTCGAAATTAATTTCCATTAAACTCTGTATTTTTAAACAAATATATCTATTAAAATGCTTTGTTAGTACAATAATCAATAAAAAATATTTTGAAAATATTAATATTACAAAAAAATATAAATAACATAATTTTATTGCAATAAAAATCTTGATATTTTCTTTTCTTTTCAGTTTTTTGTGAAAAACACCTTTATATCTCTTATACTTTATCTTTTTTACGATTTTTAATTCCAATAGCTTAAAATTCCAGACGTACATGTACAATACTAGAAAATAAAGTCCATATTCAACAATAATTTTAGCCGGCTATATTAGCTAAAACATTTAATTTGTGGAAACAAATTATCCTTTTTTTTAAGTTAAACTAAATGTTAAAACAGTGCATTACTATTCATGCAGAACAAGTTCAGCGCTTTTCGCCAAATGGGCAATATCGTGCCTTCACTGATAATTTATCTCGCCAACTATTTGTTGCGTCTTCACACCTTGTCAATAAGATAAAACTTTGCTGCAGTCAAGTCAAGATTATTTCGTGGTGGATTTTTTTGCTTGGAAACACCGTGTCAGCTTTCGTGGGTTCAAGACCAGTCCAAATAACAGCATTAAAAAAGGTGTAATATAACAGTAGGCCAAAGCGTTCTGGGGACGTACATAAGTTACGTCATGCAAAATTTTGACTTATTTAACCCCTATGTCACGCTGCGTCACGTTAGATCTATCCCCTATCCTAAAATTACGTCACGTTGTTGCACCCCCCTCCCATAAATAAAATTTAATTTTAATATTTATCTTTGTTTCTGAAAGTTGAAAAAAAACCTATAAAACCTAAAAAATTAACTTCGAAAGAAAAAAAAATCTCTTGGTTAAATAATTTATTCATAGCAATATACCAACATTGTATTTACATTTCCGTTGTCGAAGGTCTACTAGCCATTCGCTGATGTCTTCTAAAAAATTTGGTCTGAGAGTAATCGGAAATGTCTAGTTCAGTTCTGGGTCTTTTGGTTTTCGACCAGGTAACTGCCAGTCCTTTAATTGGTTAAGATGGTGTCGCAATTTTGCGTGTTACGAATAGGTCTGTAAAATATAGGAGACTAATAATGGCAAAGTTGTTGATTATAAGAATATCACCGTCCTCTTTCTGAAATAAAGTGTTTCGTATAAGAACAAAAGATTTCATATTTTTTTCCCAAATATATTATTTTATGTAAAACAGATTTTCCTTGCAATATTGGAATTTTACCGAATCGTTACGTCACGCAAGCGATTGCCCCTCTTCCCCTCCATGTCACGATCAGTCACGTTGGTGCATACCCCTCCTCCCGCGGGATGTAATTTATGTACGTCCCCTCTGGAGCTGATGAGATAGTTATTCCTGACTCCTTCACCCCACTTATCTTTGGGTTAGCACCCTGGAATTTTCATAATTTCGCCTCCAGTTTTAGCGACACTTTCCGATAAAAAGTTATCAGAAGATGAGGTTAAAATGAAGGTGTTAGAAGTCAGTTCCAACATCTTCACAAGTGTAGTTAAAATGGAGATGTTAAGATGAAATCTAAAACTGTGCACCGATAATGTCTTAAGAAGATAATCTTAAATCGCTTTATCCAATGATTACTTTTAACCTCTTGAGACCCGAACAAAATCCTACACGTATATTTTTAATTTAAACATACTTTTCATGCAAATGTATGCTGAAAAGTTTGTTTTTCAAAGATTTTTTTTTAAATAACAAATTGTGTTTATAGTTACTTAGGGAAACGCCTAAAACTCTAAAAATAAAAAAATGTGCTATAAATGCACCAAAAAAAGGCCTTATCACTCATTTGTAGTTAACAGATTATTTTAGCATTGTTTTAAAACTCTCCATAAATGTAATTACCATATGTCATAATTTTTTTAATAATTTGGACTTGTCACGATTAATTAACTATATTACTTCTGATTAAAGTGTATAGGAAATCACTCTTATCTTCAAACTAGAAATGTATAATCACAACTTTTCGATTCCAACCTTTTTGCGCTGACATAAAGGAAAGCGTGAAATTTATTCCTGCGGCACCAGATCTTTCATTTACAAACTGGGTCCTCCAAAACTGAATCTGAAGTGTCACAATATCTAACAAAATGACAAATACTGGTAATTACTTCTTTATAAAACTTAGATAATTTAAGGGGATACGGTATACCCACAATATTATTTCTATAAATAATAACATAAACTTGCAAATTATAGGGGTTTTATGTAATGTTCACTCTTAATAAACATTTTCTAGCAATAAAAAAAATATTTGCAAGTAGTTTTTCATTTCTTTAAAAAAAAAGTCGAAATTTTGAACTTTTTTAAGACGATAATCCTTTTTAAATTTTAAGAATAGCGCCTGCAAACGTTTACAGTTTGTTTAAGTACTATTTGTTGAAGAACTGTGCATTGATCTTAAAATGTGAGCTACAGGTATAAAGTAACTTCCATTTATACTGAAAATCACAAAACAATTAAAGTTATTGAATTCAGCATTTTTTGAAGAAAAAAAAACTATGCATAGTAGAACTTATTGCATACACAATTTGGGCACAACATATATATGAACACATGTTAAAAATGCCAAAATAACTTAATTAGCAAAAATGTCTTAAGGGATTTATTAAACACAAGAATTGAAAATCGCGAATCAGAAAAAAAAGGTTGAAAGCAGACGAAATACGCATTCAAGCCATATATGAATGACTACCGAAAATAATAAATAACTTTTTTTTTTGCAAAATATATAATTTTGAAACTTTCAGTTACTGTTCAGAAAGATATTGTGAATAATAAGAAGTAAAAACCGAAAAATCGATATTTTGACCAATTTTTGGGTACCGTATCATCTTTAAAAAAGTTGCAACACTTGAACCAACGTTCTACTGTTTTTAAAAACAGGCATTCGCCCTTCAAACCTTTTCTATCTGATACAAATGAAATGCAAAACATATTTCTACGGCGCCTAGTTATAAACAAATTGTGTCTCCACTTAGCAGTCACCTGCAGCAATTATCGGCAAGTGGTTGTAGAGTCTCATCTCTCATTTTATACACATCTTTGCTAAATGTGTTTTCCATTCCTTTTGTCAAAACATTCTTCGAGACAAAGAACCTCAAGGAGCGTTATTGGAACAACTCGTTCCTTACCCCTGTTCTCGTTCTTCCAAGTATTTGTGTAATTTTTTTATTGGAAAATAAAAAAAAATACGTATATTCAAACAAATTTCAAAGAGTGGGATAGAGTCCATTTTAAAATTTAACAACTGCAATTATTGAATTTAGCAATTATAGCATCCAACTATATTAAATTCCTGGATGTAAAAGTTATACATATATTTGGAGTGCAGTCGTACAATAAATATTTGTATTTTAATTCCCTAGGAAAAAAATAGATAACGTAAACACTATTTATTCAATGCTTTTCAATTTTGTTTCAAACTGAGATGGGGAGGGGGGGGAATGACTAATTTTGGATTTTTTCCCCTCCTTACAATTCCGACGAATTTTGAGTATTTTTCAGGAACCAGGCTTGTAAATAAGAAAGACCTTTTGCAATGAATGGCGCTATCGTCTTTATCTTTACTGGATTTATGGGAGCTATAAATCTGTAATGGGATACTTTCTGTCCCAAAGACAGGAAGCAGGACAGTGGAGGAAATACTGCTTATTTTTTCCCCTTAATTGGCCTCAGGCATGGTCCAAGCAGATGTGGTCCCCTGGTCCCTTTTTTTTTGTCTTAACCATTTGCCCCTTTTACAACCATGAATCCCCACTGAAGTCTGGGTCTCAAGGACTTTTGGCGACAGTAATTCTTCTGATGGGACCGCAATGGGTACAACTCACGCCTAGGGCGACCAAATTATAAACACATTCCACAAAATCTCCCCACTCCCACAATTTCCCCTTTACATAACCTTGAGAGATTGGACCCCCCATTGGGTCTTTTGTGATGTTCCAACCTAAAGCACAGTGCGGGTGGTCCTTTGTTTTTTCATCTCCTCGATGAAAATTCCGTTTATGTCGATTTTTTTTAAATAATAATATTGTACATGCGACGATGATTTTTTACGAGTTGACAATGCATTGGAAATATAGCTTACTTTAGGCAATTTTTAAATTTCAGAATAAAATACAAAACATTTACAGCAACCCATCGTTATATCGCGCTTCACGGGAAACAAGCAAAAAACTGTGATATAACCGAAACCAAACTAAATCATATTAAATGATATAACTACTCTAAATACAATAATTTGGAAAGGACTTATTATTAAATATTTAAATATAATACAGGAATACATACCATTAAATTATTTAAACATAGCACAGGTACTTTATATCAACTACACATTAGGAAGTAAATTGAATCAGCAGTTGTTTTCATTTTGCACCCTGTAGAAGTTGTTTTTCCTTGACCTGACCCATATTGTAAGAATGCGTGTTATAAAGTTCGTGTGATTTTTATATTGTCAATTTCTGTTGTTATTCTAACGCTGACGTATGGGTGAAGCTAAAATTGAGCTGCAATTTCGTCGCACTACACCTACACCAGGGCTTTTGCCTTTCTACAAGGGAAATGGTCAGTCTTTTTCAGCAATTGCCGCCCCTGAAGGGGAATCTCAGTTTTAGAGAGTGTTTCGATATCTCCATTATGTGTCACCTTTCCTTCATTCTTGTTTCCGTTTTTCATTGTCAGTGGGTTTTAGTTAGACGAATAATTCATTTATATCAACTAAATTATCAGTCCTTTAACTAAAGAAAAGAAATTAAGGCTAGAATTTACATCCCCCCCTCGAAATTCTATCCTATTAGGATACCAAGGATCCAAACATAGTTCAAATGTTTGATCCTCATTTTGATATCTTCCTGCATTATTCTCATGAAGACTTTTACCCTGTATACCCCCACTTCTTCATTGGACCAACGGTTTCCGGTCATTACTTCAGCTATGTGATTCTACAGCACCCTTTGACTAAACAGCTGGTTGTCAAAAAGGAGGAAAACACACTGAGCCTCCTCCATAAATTTTTGTTTGTGTCAAAAGAACCAGTTGTTTCATCTGAAACTGAAAGCCATAAAACGGAAGGGATCGAATGACCTGAGGCAAGATTGGGAAAATCTAATCTAAATGGCATTTTTTCACTCCACTCCTTTTAAAGTTGTCACTATCCTCACTTCTTAATTGGACCATGCTTTCCGGTCAACTATGTGAGATCTTGTGTGGTGATTCTGCAACATCTGTGGACGAAACAGCGGGGGTTAAACGCAGCAGGAGGTAAAAAAAACAGAACCCATACTGGGCCCATACCCATACTACCACATACTGGACCCCAATTTCATGTGTTAAAAAGAAACCTCATCAGAAACTAAAGGCAATAAAACGGAAAGGTTCAGATTACATTACCACTTTGAGGTCAGGATGTAAGCACAGCACATTCATGCACCCCATGCCTATAGGGTTGTTATAAACATTGACTGGAACCGAAAAACAAACACATGACATGTGCGATGCTTTTTTCTGGTAATGCTTTTGACTCCCATGAGCAGACAAAGGATTGGAAAGCTTCCAATTAAAATAAATGGGTCTGCTTATCGAACGAGTTTCAGCCACCTGCAATTGACGGATTTATGAGCTTCAGCCAGATAGCTGACAAAATAGCGAATCGAGTTGAAAGGATGTTTAGACTTACCAGGAGGAAATACACAAAGAACTTTTGGGATTGAGCAGTGAATTTTCCCATACTGTTTCGAATGACTAGAATCTTCTTTTTCTTTTATCTCTGTGTTTCAACTTGTTCTTTTCTTTGTATGAGCGTCAGCGAAATAACTCACAAAATGGAGAATCCGGGTAGGTGCAAGGATGTTTTGACTTTCCAGAAAAGATTATAACACAAAGATTTTCTGGGATTTAATAGTGAGTTTTCGCCTGCTGTTTCAAATGAATAGTAACTTCTTGTTCTTTTCTTTCTGCCTCCTACTTTTTGGAACAACTTAATCACAAATTTAAGGAGTTACACAAATATAAAGAGGTTTCCTATTATTTTGTTGAGTGATGTTGGTGTGACTTAAATAAAACTTTAGTAACATAACAAAATATTTTACAGTGAAGTTCTTTCTAAGTTTTGTCGCAGTTTCAATTGTAGAAAGGACATGCATTAAATGACTGACAAAGAACTGTACACTAATGCATATCGTTTTAAATTTGGAAGAAAAAAATCTTTGTTTTAACTAGTTATAAAGTATTTCCATGTATAACATTGTACGCTGATAAGGCCCATTTAAGCTGCAAAAAAATTCTAACTTACATTATACAGTGACAAAAATGTATATAAATGCAACAAAGTTTACTGAGATTTGATTTTAGATATTAATTCGTGACATTAAAACTGCGCGTGACTCAGTTGAGGCTACAAATTATCTGTTTCTAATTATTTTTGTTAAAAAAAATGCTTCCTAAATGTACTTTACGACTGTTGTGCATTTGTATGGTTTAATTAATAATTTCCACATGCTTACAATTTTTTTCCCACGGAATCTCCAACATCATTTATATGTTTACCTGGATGCAAACTATTAACAATACAACTGTGCAAATATTTTATCTAGTGATACAAAATAGTGCCGCATTTATTACAGATTCCTATAAAGTGTCCTTGAAGAACCTTTCTCCTATTACACGCTCCTAAGCAACAAAGTGATAGAAAAAAAAACATAAGAGCAACACGGATATCCCTATTCAATTTGTCATTGCCGTGCCATCCCTATCTAATCAGGCCTATCCTTCTACATTCCTATACTGTGCCATAAGCATTATCTCCCCTTTTACACGAATTCAAGCAACAATGAGATTGAAAAACATTACAGCAACTGGGATTACCCTATTCAGTTTGTCATTGTCATGCCTTCCCTTTCTAATCATGCCTATCCTCCTAGATTCCTATGCAGTGCCATAAAAATTATATTCTCTTTTACACTCTTCTAAGTAACAGCGAGATAAACACTTCAGATGAAAATTTTAGTAGAAGAACGTTCTAACAGACATTTTTGGAAGAATTGAGATTTTTATGTCAATGAACATATTACTAACTTCTTTAACGATACCAAGTTTCTATTTTTTCCGAAACTTTATGTTTTAATATATTTTTAGCGGTTTGCAAGTACCATTTTCAATAGATCTGAGTGCAAAGTAAACGCTTTAATGCTCCTTTTCCCGCTTTCACCTTTTTGTCACTTAGCATTTTCTTCCACTGAGCTAATGAGACGGCAGCCACAACGTAGCCGTTGTCATGCCTTTAGGTAATGGCTACTGTAATGACCCTCAAAGTGGGCCATAAAACGATAAATCTGTCACCAACGCTGTTTAGGAAGGATGAGACAAACCTCCCATGGTGAATTCTTTCTACGACCCGCGTTCTTTTATGAATGACAAATTGTGCATCTTCGCAGCTTCCGAGTTATCACGAGTCAAATCATCTCCTGTTCATAAAAATAACTGAATGTTCACAAAATCTATTGTGTTTCTATAGTAAACAACTGGTTTAATTGGCATCTTTGCCCAATTATGTTTTTTCAAGGCAGTTATTGAGCTTAAATTATGAATGCCTAAAATTAAATTATCAAAGCTGTAAGCAATCCTGATAACTGAATGATTCCAAATTTGATTGTTTTTGTACACACATTAAGAAATAAGCAGCAACCTTTCAAAAGTTTATATTTTTATGTGCCTAACTTTTGCATAGTTACAAGCAATGACTCAAACTGATGACGTATACTAAAGGTAAAGTTACATTCCCTAACAAAGTGTTAGTAGGAAAGAACATTAATGAAGTACGCTTTGTTATCTTTCTTTGTTTCAAATAATGATCAGGCCAAAGAACACGTGTTCGAAGTATTTTAACACTTTACAAAGACCGAATATGCACAGGGTGTGATTTTTAATTAGGTTTTATATCATTATTAGACGATGCATCTGAATCTTGGAATATTCTAGTTTATAAATAGAATTGGGCGTTGATGAAAGAGTGTAGTGATTTTTCTTTGTGTATTAAATCATTAAATCAAAAAGGTTCTGTTTCAAAAACCGAGTATGTCGCATATTGTTATAACACAATGAGACAAATTTATATTTAGCTCTCGATGGCTGTGATTTTTTAAATAAACGCTTTCTAAGTAACGTATTAGTAAAAAATGGTGAATTGGTAGAAATATACATATTCCTTACCGTTTATTAGTTAAGAACCAACAAAAGGACAAATTTTAACTTTAAAGAAAATTATAAGTTCTTGTATTAGGATATTAAAATTTGTCTGCATCTCATTGATCTTGTTAATTGATACACAATTGATGGCGAATCGATAGTCAAAGAACAATTAAAAAGGTTAAAAAATCAGCCAATTATTTGGTAATATTTTAATCAAAAGAATTTTTTTCAAAAAATTGTGGAACTTTTATACCACCGATTCATATTTCTCAATACTATGAAAAAAATGCAAAAAAAAGTTAACTTCCGAGAAAAAACCAACGTCATAACAGCTTTTGCAAATGACTTAAAAAATGTTAATAGCCAGCGGATAAAAAAATAGCCAGAACGGTAAATTTTAGCCAAGACTAGGAACCCTGTTGGAGGCAAAGAGCTATTGCGTTAGGTTGAGTTGTCTATCCTGAAGAGATAGCGGAATTCGGTGATCGGGTCTGATGGTCAGCCCACCCCCAAATGCGGAGATAAACAAAGAATGTTTGGGTGCGACTGGTAACGTTAGGTTGAGCTGTTTATCCTGAGGGAATTTGGGGGGAAAGGCAGGGCCACCTCGAATGGTCTGATGTCTTATTACTCCTTGCCCTGAATGTCATTCAAGGTCAACCGATCCCTGGATGCGGTGGAGAAACAAAGAATGCTTGGGCTGGGATAGGATGGCCTTAGGCTGAGTTGTCTGTCCAGGGTCACCATGTGCGTCCTTGTTCAAGGGATGTTAGTTTGTCTATAGAGCAGATAAGTGAAATCCGATTCCGCAAAGTCCAGCTGGTGGGAGGGTGTAAAACAAGTTTCTGGCGATAAATTTCGATACTTCAAGTGATCCAAATGAGGAAAAATTCCTTTTTTTTTTTTTTTTTTGAAAATTGATAATGTGACTTTCCCGAAAGAGTCATAATCTCAAAGGCGGCCTAACTTTTCTCTTGGAAACAAAAGTCATTATGTTAGTATTGCTAGTATGTACTAACATCATATCATTTAGGGGTTACGTCTGCAGACTGCAATCATATGTGTCGTTTAAAAAAAGTGAGCAAATTGTAACTACCAAATTGACGTTTTCATTTTTTTTTATAATTCATTCATTTTTTTTATAATTCATTCATTTTTTCATATCATTTTTTTTATAATGGGATGCTGTTTTTTCTGCAACATAAATTTTGATTTATAGAAAAATAGTTTTTTGGTGAAGGAAAATTTAAAAACACATACTAATCAAAGTCCCCCAAACTTAGATAAACCAGGAAAGTACTAAAAATTCCCATATGATGGACAATTTGTTCACCCTTTTTGGGGGGAATTACAAAAATGTTTTGAATGCGTGTCCATTGTTCTGAATTGAAACTAATAAATAGAACAAAACACGTAACACATTTGACATAAATAAAGCCAGTTTCGAATCCCAATATTGAACATTTCTTGCTTTACCACACGTGTCGAAAAGGAAATTAATTAATACTTATTTCTTCCCTACGAGCCCCTATCAGAATATGAATCATTTTTTGTTTTCAAAATAAAATTACACAGTAAGTAATATAATCTTAACTTAGGTTAAAAACCGAATAAATCAAAAACATAGATATCTTTTTTTTTTTCTGTGATGACATTTGTACAACTTTTTGCAGTATGAAAAAAACCCTTTTTTTGCAATGATCCCAACGCGGAAGCCAAAAAAAAAAAAAGAACATTTAGGAAAATAATTCCACGAAAATTGCCGGTCCCTGTCCTCCTCTCAAACACCGGCGGTGACATGATGGATCGGTTTGTGGCCCATTGAGTCCAGGAAAGGACCGTGTCTTGAGGCATCTCCAAACGAGACAAGCTGTTTGTTGTGTCTGGGTATGTCTTTGTTGCTTTTCCCGCGCGGGCCGCCCTTTGAAAAAGATTTCCCCACGTGTTGAACATGAATGGCTGAAGTGAGACTCCAGACAGTCTTGTCTTTAGGCTATTTCTGTTATTATCGGAAGCCGACGAAAACGTTTAGGAACCAATTCCAAGAAGATGGTCGGTCTCCATTCTTCTGAAGCATGGTCGATGACAAGATGGATCGGTTTATGACCCATTGAGGGTCGAGAAAGGACCATGGCTTGGGGCATTCCAAAATGAGGCTCAATTGTTCGGTGTTTGTTTATCCCTTTGTCGTTTCGTTACACATATCGCCATGGGAAGGGGCGTTTGTCCTTTGTTTAGAATGCCTGTTGTGGACATTTTATTTCTCCGTCTTGTCTGTTTTTTTTTCTGTAATGATCTTGCACGAGATAAAGAAGTCATGTACGTCCCAATAAAAAAAAAGAGTGATCTTGTTAAAAAAAACATCTTGTGAGAAAAAAAAACCCAACAGGGTGGTCTGTCGCTATCTCTGGGTTAGGGACAAGATTTATGGTTTTATGGTAGGTGGCACACACGTAGAGTGAGGCTCACTGTTGTGTGCTATCTGTTTGTTGGTATTGTAGCGTGTGCCGCCGTGGAAGGGATGTTCTAGAATCGGCAGCGATAAACACTTAGCCCAATCCATGCCGTTTGTCCTTTGTTTGGAAGGCCTATTGTGGACATTCCTTTTTTTTTCTTTGTCATGTCTTTGGATATTTCTGTGTTGATTTCGCAGGAGATACGGAAGCCAATAAAGGACCGATAAAAAACGGCGATCTTGTTGCAAAAAACATAACGTTAGAACAAAAATCTACCGGGTGGTCTTTCTCTATCTCTTTGTTGGTGACAAGATTTATGGTTTTATAGCCACATTGAGATTCCTTAAATAGCTATTTTTTGAGGAATTACAATGAGTCTTGTTGTTTGCGAGTTATAACTTTTTCTTTGTCTAGTATTTGTGGAAAAGAGGATCTGTAATCATATGAATGGCTTGGCGAGAATCCAAATTGTACAACACACATTACATAGCCAATGCTTCTGGGTGGTGTTGTGCCTTTGGCGATTTTAGAGGTAAGGAGTGTGTGATGTGCCTTAGGGGAGAGTGTTGTACCTAGGGACAATTTTTACATTTTAATTTTTTTCTTCGATAATTATTGTCAAAATAAAAATTTCAAAGCAGCAATTCAACACACCAATATATTCCTCTATAATATATTTTTTTTTAAATTCTGGCAGCTTGAAATTAAAAAATTGCCACTCATTTAAAGTAGAGAGGATATACTGTCCCAAGGTACAACATGATGTTGTACCTTGGGACATACTTTATAATTCAGTCAATAGTCATACACTTGAACTAATTTGGGTCAGAAAACAAACTTTATTTCAAAATACATCAGAAAATGTGCTCTTTAGAACATTTCATCACACGGAATGAAAAAAATTTGTCAGGTGTTGCCAGAATTATATTTTCAAACTTCAATCATTATAAAATATATCCAAAACAAAGTTGAGTTGTATTTTACATTGTTTGTGAATTGCTCTTAAAATAAATAATAAAGATATTTTTATTCATCCAAATTATTAAGAATTTATTCAAATTATTAATACTGTCCCAAGGTACAACACACTACATGGTTTAAATAAAAGCAAGATAGTGGCCAATCCAAATGCATTATCATTATTTTCTTAAAACCAAAATATTTTAAAATCTGCTTTTTTATGAAGAAAATAAAATGCAGTTGACCTTTTGTAAGAGTACTAAGGTAAAAAATTATATTAGAATGAGAAAAATATTTACTTTGTGGTAATGAAATATTATTTTTTGTCACCATTTCATCAATTCAATTATGCTAGTGTTAAATTTTATTATGATGGTGTCTGTTGGTTAAGGCTACTATAAGAAATAAACAATGTATGAATATTGCTAATAGATTCTTAGAAATTGTCAGTGTCCCAAGGTACAACACTCTCCCCTATTTATAATTTTCGTAACATCTAGGGTCAACTTATGGCCAATTACTTTCCCAATTCAATCCTAAAAGCAATTACTATTTAATTTTAAAGCAAAAACTATTGCTTATACAAAAATAACTCTAAACTTCAGTAATGATGTTAAATGACGAACTTAGTGGAAGAACGTGCTAAATGACATTAGTACAACAATTTTGATTTTTGTGTCCACATACGGAATTCAACGGATTTAAGTGCAAACTAAAAACTTCAAAGCTGAATTTTTTTTTGTCCCTTAGCACATTCTTCCACTAACCTTTCAATTGTTGAAGAATTACTAATTTGTTAAATACTGAATGGTAGGAACAGGAGTTCAAGAACAGATTGTTCCTAATTGACCGCTGGAGTCCTTTGTATGGAAGGATGTTTTGACTGAAGAAATGTGAAACACCTTCGCACAACCCACTCAAAGATCCTTAATTGCTGCTGGCAGGTGCTAAATGACGGCTAATTTGTTTATCTTTAAACGGGTGGCGCCGCAGAAATCTGTTTTGCATTTCCTTTGTATCAGCAAAAAACGATTAGACTTAGGGGCTAAAATTGCAGTAGCCATTGAGTACGGAAGAAAGAAGATCGAGATACTTGGCGAGAAGCTAAGTGAAGAAGTCAGAAAATCGCCAAACTATAAGCCCCCAAAAAACCGCTAACTCAATGTTAGTTTATACCAAAATGCATCAATTTATTCCTTAAATTACCTTACTCCTTAATTAAAAAAATGACTATTCTCACAGTTGTGAGCTGTGACACTATATCTGAGTTTATGCTAGATGGTATTAATTTTCTTCAAAGTCGACAAACTATAATCCCCCCCAAAACCCGCTCACTCAATGTTAGTTTATACTGAAATGCATCAATTTATTCCTTAAAAAGCGTTAGATAAAAATCAGAAAATGACTCTTATCACAGTTGTAGGCTGTGACAATATATCTGAGTTTATACAAGATGGTATTAATTTTCTTCACATCTAAGAAAAATGCTTTGTAATTATAGTTTTTATTTGAGAGTCAAAATATCGCCAAGTCAATGTAGTAAGTCTATGCAAACTCCACTGTGTAATAGCGCCAAATACTTCGCCGAAAGCGTTTGTTTGGGCTTACCACACAGCAATCAAAGGCTTCAATTGGCAAACTGGTATTTGCATAGGTTTTTACCCGATAGCGCCTCCATCTTCTTCTAACCTCTATTAAATCAGCACATGAGCGATTTGAACAAAGAAAGTGTAAACAGAATCATCCACTGAAACTGCAGGTGGCCCGGAGTAGTAACATCGTGAGATGTTTATGGGAGTGAAAGGTCAAACGGTTGGAAAGTGAGAGATTTCTGGCCATGGTAAGGATCGTGTTACATTGGGATGTAAAGGAAAATAACATAACTTTCTTTCAACCCGGTTAGATCCAAGAAAAATTGTTCCTCCATTTTCATACTCTACATAGGGCAGTGCATCAAAGTGCATTTTATGATTTTTTTATTACTAACAACTTTAATTACTTTTAGTGATCCGATTGAATTGAAACTTCGGCTTCGATGTGTTTCAAGGGAATCGGGATATTTTTTTGTTGTTGTTAAAAGGATGGGGTTTGAATGTAAGATAGAGACAAAAAGAAAATTCCTTGCTTAACCCTCTAATGCATGAATTTTTATTTTCATCCCAAAAATATATATATATGTATCTTTAATACTCACACATTATGGGAAAAATACTATAAAAAATTTACCTGCATTAGAATTTAAATAATTTCAATTTTTAAATTTTTTTCGATAAGAAAAAAACCAACTGCAAAATTACAATTTTGATAATAATGACGAGAAAACTACTAAAATTATTTCAAAATAACCCTTTTCCTTTCAGCAAAAGAAATGGACAGATTTGTTGTGGTGTTGAAATTTTCTCCTGAAGCAAATAGGTCATGGGCCAACAAGTTTTAGCAATTTTCGTTGCAAATTCACCATTTTTCGGCATTAATGGCAAATTGCAGTAAGACAAGAAAAACTCGAGATTCGCAGTCAAAATGCAGAAAGACATCCTTTGGCGGAATTTAAACCGAGCACATGTCTTGATGCAAGCGGGACCACAAAGGATTATAGATCTCATTCTATATTCTATATATCTCATTCTTCAGACACACAAAAACCAAAGTTTCAGGTGATGGAAAAATATTTTCTTTGCTGTGACTATTATGTTTGATTTCACGAAAATGCGCCATGGACATCAGTTTTTAAATTTCAGCTTTTTTATTTTGAACAAAATCTGCTCTTCAAAAATTATTATTAATTATCAAAAATTATTTTCTCTTTTTATACCTCAAAATAAACAGTTCGTAAAAAAATTCGAAAATTAAATTTAAAATTTGAGTTATGTAGAACATCAAACTTTGTCATGTCCATCACGCTAATAAATGTTTTATAATATTTTACTATATATAAATTTCGTAATTTTTTTTCTATCTGGTTGTCACAAAGGAATCTTATATTGATTCCAAAAAAATTCTAGACTTGATATGCATACCAGTTAAGAGCAAATGGTAATAACTGTGTCTCAATTATGTCATGTCCGTCACGGCATGTTTAAACCCAATTAATTTTATGTGTTTTCTCTTGAATGAAAATTTCAGCGTGTTTTATTATTAAGACCTTTATTTGCATCACCCCATGGCAATTTTTTAATAGTCAATTAATATTTAGTATTTTTTTTATAACATTTAGTACTTTTTAAGAGCCAAGAAAGTGGTCTTATGTCATGTCTGTCACGAATGGAATTACTCTTATGCGTGTTCTAACAAAACATGAGAATTAAAAAAAACCCACATTACACCCATAATGTACTTCAGGGTGGAAAACTGCAAGGACCCGAAATCCAAGAAAAAGAGGGCAATTAAGATAAGGGACGGCGAAAAAGTCTTTATTTAGAGGTACCATGGGGGGTCCAATCTTTTTAAAGGAAACCGTGGGTGTGGGGATCTCTTTTCTGAAATGTGTTCACAGATGTGTTTATATGTCTGGTTTTTTCTTCCCCTAGGCGATGGTCCCATCAGAAGAAACACTGACGCCAAATGTGCTTGAGACTCGGACATTTTGGTGGGATTTAGGGTTGTAAACCGGGTCAAAGTCCCGCTTCCTGTCCTGTCTTGGTGACAGGAAATATCCCGTTACGGATTTATAGTTCCCATAAATCCAGCAAAGATAAAGATGGACACAGTTGGGAATAGTCTTTCTTATTACAAGCGACAAGCATCATCTTTGAAAAATGTACATAAGTTAGAAACGTAGGGAGAAAACTTAGCTTTTTACCCTCTCCGAGAGGAAAAAAAAAAGTAGCCAAGTTATGACAATGCTCCTTCTCGGTTTTAAACTAAAAAAAATCAATGGTAAATGAAAATAGTTTACACCATAGCCTTTTGACTATGTGAGCTTTAAAAAAATACAAATTTTTATGATTATTAATTATTTTGCGTGTATTCTTGTGATGTGAAACAGAAAAAGTACAACATCGCAGATATTCGGTATAGATATAATCTATAATTCCGTAAATATAAAATATGGACTAGAATAGATAGGATCGTTTCTTTTCTTTCTGGAACAGGATCTAAATAACTTATTGATCTAATAGTGTCAATTGCAATTCTTTTTGAGGAAGAACGTTTTGGCGATGTTCCATGTCCGTGTTAGACAAAATATTTTAAAAATGAAAAGGAAAGTGACTTCCACTATCGTTGCAACTGCCCACTTGGTGTTACATAAAAGCTATCAGGTGCTTCTGTTTGAATGATTTTGGTTATCATTGATTTGGGGCCGTTGATATCTGTTTTACATTTGATTTGTGTCGTCTTAAATAGGCGGGAATAGTGAATATTTCTAATGGACACAGCCGATGCACATCTGCAGTTTTGAAGAAGTTATCTCTGCTGCCATTTCACAACAATCTCAATACTAAAGACAGACTACCGATTCAATTCTTAAACCGACTAATTTTCAAGCTAAACCTTTTTAAATTACGTTTAAATTGACCTGGCCGTCAACAGGTGACAAAAGCCACGTGAAGGTTTTATAAGTTGTCATCAATCAGAGCTATAATTCCAGTCAATTCGTACATTTTCATTACTATTAATTTGATATTATGTTATAAATAAAAACGCGTGGTAATTGGCTGTATAATTTATTTTCTAATCAAAGTGGAACTTGAATCTACTTGTAATTAGTAAGTAGTGTAATTAATAGTTAGTATAATCAGTAAGCTAAATTATCTGAATTTCATTTGGCAAAGTTTGGTCACCAGTCAACTATCGAGATACAAGGTAATTTTTGAAATAACGTTATTTTTTTAAATGTATAATCAATTATTAAAATAATTTTGAATTATATTTTAAACTATATTTAAAAAAAATATTGACTGGAAGAGAAATTAAATACAGTTTAACAATTTATTTTTTTGACATCATTTTATAAATTTAATAAATTATATGAGTTTTTAATACGGGATTCACTTAGCAGTCATCCTTGTCTTTAGCGTACTTCGCTTTTAACGCCATAAACATCGGCGTGAATTGAATACCGTGTTACTACACTGTATTGCAAGGCTGTACTTGGAGGCATAAGAACAGGGAGTAAAGAACGATTTGTTCTTATCACGGCTTTTAGGGTTCTTTGTCTGGAAGGATGTTTTGACAAATGGAATGGAAAACACATTGGGCAAAGATGAGTGAAATGTGACTCTTCACCACTTGCGGATAATTGAGTGCAGGTGGGCTGCCAAGTGGCGAGTCAATCTGTTTTGAATTTCTTTCATATCAGGCGAAAAAGATATAAAGCGCGAATGCTGTGTCTCCTTATATTGCATATCTGGAGAATTTAGAGAAAATCTACTAATAACTTTTCAAACATGGGAACTGGGCAGTTTTGGAAGATCATTTTGTTTATAGAAAATCACACGCAGAAGCAGAACTGTATTTCGTGTTCCCTTTTATGTTTCCGCTTTAAAATTATCGTCGCAAGAAGTAATGAACAATTTACATGGCGATTTTTACATTTTATCTCCAAAAGGAGCTATTGTTAATAATACTGCCGTGATAAGGTAAACTGCAGTAATCGCCACAATGAGTTGCAAAATTTTGACTCGAAAATAAAAAGTTCCAGTATGTTTTCTCACCGGTTAAAGTAATTGAGTGCTTGCAACAAAGGTCCAAGTCACTATGGAAGATACTGCAATTTACCTGCGCACGGCAGAATAGGGGGTGACGTGGGAGGAAGGTCAAAGAATGTAAGTGCTACCCCCACTGCTATATGTTTCGGGGAATTTTTGAGTTCTGATCTTATCAGTTCCAGAAAGTACTCGTGTTATTTTATAAGCATTTTTTTTTTTGTTCTGCTTTCGGGGCAGTTTTGGGGATATAAAAAATGACTTCCAAGCCTGAATACCACCGTGAAAACAAGTTGCTAGGGGTGAAATTTTATCATCATTGACAAGATGTGTTGACAGAAACAGTCAGTGTATGCAGAACAGAGCAAAATGGTCAGAGTAAGGATGTATACCATTGACGGCATGATATCGCCATTTTGGGGAAAAAAATAACATAAAAATATACTTTTAAAGTTTTAAACAATAGAGCAAAATAAAATGACATGAAAAAAATACCCCACAAATATAAAAATTGTAAATTTATAAAATAATTTTTATTTGAAAATCATTAAAGAACTATTTAACAAAGGAGTAAATTAATTTAAAGGTCATATTTATAAAGTAAAACAATGTAACAAAGTAGATGCCATGCTGCTGTAACAAGATGCAGTGAGGTGTCCTACTGCAATGTCATTAAAAACACTCCACCATTAAATAGAAAGCTCATGTTATGCATTGCTCTGATTTTTTTTCAATGCTTTTACTTTTCAGTTATCATTACAATAAAATAGGAATAAGTGCGGTTTTAATCTGGGAAACAGCTAAAAATTCTATTCATTTAATATCATCCAACAGACTTAAAATTTTGGTTAAGCAACATTTCAACCTGAAGGACCTTGGATTAGGGGACCTTGTGTAACTTTTTGTAACTATAGTTTTACCGTGAGCGCAATTTTTAACTTACCATGTTCAACACTATTTACATACGTTTTGTTATTATTGCCAAAATTTCCATTTCTGTGAAACAATTCACATGATGTAGTGTGTCACAAGTTGAATGTAATGTAAGTCGCGCACAAAAGTGTTAATAAATTATTTCCTATGATATTTCAATACTTTTTTGCTATTAAATGATTCAGTTTTCATTTTACCATTCATTGGTATACGATCAGTTAAAAATTTTATTTTTTAAAAAAATCAAGGAGTTGTCATGGCTTGTTGCAAAAACAAAAATTTTGGGTCCTTGAAATTAAAAATCAAGTAGTTCCAGCTGGACTTTTAAGAACTCGTCAGAATCGTTAAATATTCTAAATAAAAGTATGCACTAAATACAATATAATATTATGCAGTAAAAAATGCACATTACTTAAAATAACATCTCTCAAATAAACAAAGCTAACTAATTCAATTTATTAAAACTTCATTATTTTTAAACAAAAGTCAATTCTCTTTCTAGTAGTATCTGTCGAATAAAGATTTTATCCTGAAAAACAGCATCTTAATGAAAGCCCGATTGTCGAAAGGGGCAATCACAAAGATCAGTCATCGGGACTTGAGCCCTTTATTCATTGTTATCACAAAAGCAACACAAATAGTTACACACAAAAAATAACACTGAATTTAAGCAAACCAACAATTCACAGCAGTCAATAACAATGAATTTAAGCACGCAAAAAAACGTAGCAGTCCATAACAATGATTTTTAACAAAACGCAGCAGAAAATAACAATGAACTTAAATAAACAAACAAAACGCATCAGTCTTACATACAAACATTGGACTACTATGAAACAGTACAGTATGACTAAGAAAGTAACAAACAACAAATTAACACAGCAATGTTCGTAAATTCAGGTAGGTAGTGTTGAAAAGTAACAAATAACAAATGATATTAAAAAATATCAAAGTAAATTATTTGACTTAAGAGGACTCTCTTGGGAATTTCACATCTTGAAAATCGTAATGTTATTCCTATGGAGAATATTCGCAAGTCAATTACCGACACAAATTTATTAAAAGGTTACTAGTTTCTTGTATCATTGTAAAGAACGAAATGAACTAAAAGGATAAAACTAATTTGTTTTGTGAAAATCACAGACAACATAACTGCAGTCGATTTTATACAGTAGAAACTCAGTGGGCTGGTACGAATATGAAACTTAAACAACTCTGGGCAAGAAAGCGATGTTTGAACAAACAACTTTGCTGTAGCTGATGTATTCTACGACAGTAGTACTCGGTAGGCTGTACAAGCATACGGTGGGCAATATTAGCTGTACTACTGGACGGCTACGTCTATCTGGGTGATAGGCTGTACAAATATTCAGTGGGCAATATTAGCTGTACTGTTGGACGGCTAAACGTCACGCTGGGCGAAGAACCCAGTGGGCTGGGGCAAAAGAGCCCAGCCCACTGAGTTCTACTCCCGGAGAGCGTTGGACATCGGTGACTCGTTTGGAGAACTCGGTGAGCTGAGCTGAGACCAGGGGCTTGGGCAGGTGCTGCACCACCAAGAGAATCATCCCCAGGCCTTCAAAAAAAATAAGGAAGTTTCAGATAAAATGAAAATATGTATATTGTTAGAACATCATTCTTGTATTCAATCATTTAATTCATGTATTTAACCCCTTCCATTTAAGAAATAGAAAAATTACTATTAAAAAGTAACTACAGTAAGTGCAGTTACTTAATTAAAGTAATGTAGTACAGTCCCGTAATTAAGGGGTCATAAGAGTCTTAAAAATGTGCGTTTAAGATGTGCGTTTTTTACTTATGTTAAATAAGTATAATTTTTTATATGTAATTCTACAAGGATATATTTAATGTAAAACAAATTTTAAAATTTATGAAACTTTATAGCCATAACTAAAATAAATGATATTAAACATAAAGCTATTTGAACACATTGAGATTAGGCTTGCAAGGCAAATTTTGAGGCCAAAATTGAAAAAAAGGACCAAGAAAATGACTTTATATTGTACAAATATGTACAAACAAATACTTATACCTAAATTCTCAGCTCAATTTTAATTAGAAATTATTTTTAAAAAAATGTAAAATCAAAATTATAAAGTTTCTATGAATTTTTTTTGGAAAAAAGTTCTTAAAATAATTTCTAATAAAAATTGAGCTGATAATTTAGGTATAAGTCTATGTTTGTACATATTTGTACAATATAAAGTCATTTTCTTTGTCTTTCTTTTTTCAATTTTGACCTCAAAATTTGCCGCGCACGCCTAATCAAATTGTGTTCAAATAGTTTTATGTTTAATATCATTTATTTGGCTAAAGTTTCATAAATTTTAAAATTTGTTTTATAATAAATAAATCTTGTAGAATTACATATCAAAAAATTATACTTATATATTGCGTAGTTAAAAAATTACATGAAAGATCAAACTATGCTTTGTAGTACCTTCTTTGCACATTTTTAAGACTCCTATGACCCCTTAAAAAGCAACTACGGTACAGTCCCTTAATGAAAAGGTAACTACTGTACAGTCACTTAATTAAAAAGCAAACTACGGCGCAGTCACTTAATCAAAAAGTAACTAGGGAACAATTAATGAAAAAATAACTAGGGTACAGCTACTTAATTAAAGTAATTTAGTACAGTCCCTTAATTAAAATGTAACTGCGGTACATCAGTCCCTTTAATGAAAAGGTAACTACTGTACAGTCACTTAATTAAAAATCAAACTACGGTGCAGTCACTAACTCAGAAAAGTAACTACGAAACAATCAATGCAAAAGTAACTAGGGTACATACTTAATTAAAAGGTGAACTATGACACAGTCACTTAATTAAAAACTGCAGTACAGTTACTAATCACAAAAAGTAACTAGTTAGTCATTTGGCACGAAAAGCAACTAATCACAGATATTTTTAGAAATATCAAATTTTAAGAAAAAATTAAATGTAGCTATTTTACCATTTTTCAAAGAGAACCAAGACACTAAAGAAATCGGAACAATCGGAAAAAAGATTTAGGAATCGCAGTTCAACGTTGGTAGTTAAATTCAAAATAATTAACTTTTAGCCGAATGTCGAACTGTGGAGAAAATATCCATGAAGAAAGGCGTGAGAAGTAATGGAAAAGTATATGCTTGTGTGTAAGCCAAACGCCCGAACGAAATAACGAAAAATTTCATTACTTTCTTTCGTTTCGTGTCGCTCTGCATAGATATTTTCTGCACAGTTTATCATTAGGCATAGTTTCATTATTTAAATTTTAACTTTAAGCAACCATGAATTTTTGTTATTATTTTTTTAAGATTGTCCCTACTTCTTTGGATTTTCTTAATTTTTTTTTTTTTTTTAAAATAACAAACTTCTTCCGATTGTCCCTACTTCTTTGGGTTTTCTTTTAAAAAAAAAAAAGGCTAAATTTCAATTTTTCTTACAACTTGAAATTAATAACATAACTTGAATATAACAGAGAAGAAGACTTAATTTAATAGAGAAAGAGTTTATAGTATTCCCTAATGTTTTTTCTGTAAAAACAATAAAAAAATAGTATCCTTACCCTTGATTGGGCCTTCTCGGGGGGTCTTGAGGGGCGCCAGGGGGGAGGGGAGGGTCCACGTCATCCCTCAGGTTGCGCAATGCCTCGGCCCCCGCCTCCTGCAGTTGTCCCATCATGGCGATGCACTGAGCTGCATATTCCATGGCAGCAATTCGGTGGTTTCCTGAAGAGAAACACAGGTTAGGTTAAGAGGACTTCCTTGAAATTCCACATCTTGAAAATCTTAATGTTATGCCTATGGAAAACATTTGCAAGTCAATTACCGCCACAATTTTATTAAAAGGTGACTAGTTTCTTGTATCATTGTAAAGAACGAGAGGAACTAAAAGGCTAAAATTAATTGGTTTTGTGAAAATCACATATTTAGTATTTTTAATAATTTTTTGAAGTTAGTAAAAAATGGAGTAAGCATTAAGTTCTAATTTTAAAAAACTATTAAAAATACTAAATACGAGATTTTCACAAAACAAATTAATTTTAGCCTTTTAGTTCCTCTCGTTCTTTACAATGATACAAGAAACTAGTAACCTTTTAATAAAATTGTGGCGGTAATTGACTTGCGAATATTCTCCATAGGAATAACATTAAGATTTTCAAGATGTGAAATCCCAAGGGAGTGCTCTTAAATTAACCCCTTCACTATTAGGATACACCTATATTTTTCCAATATCACGATCAAGGCTGGATTTCTAAATAGGCTGTAGCCTAGAGCGGCGTATTTTTGGGGCAGCACATTTTACGACCTATGAAAGCGGCATTATTGGAAAAAAAACTAATTGTAAGGATACGAATAAATTTAAGAAAGAAAGAAATCACATTAATGCGTAAACCGTAAACGACGTATATAAAGTACTCTGGGGCGCAACTAGAAAAAAATCCTGGGGGGGGGTTTCAATTTTTTAATATTACTTTTCAATTATAATTATTTTTAATTAAATTTAATTGTAATTAAAATTAATTGTAATTAAAATGAATTGTAATTAAAATTAATTGTAATTAAAATTAATAGTAATTAAAATGAATTGTAATAAAATTAATTGTAATTAATCTCAATTAAAATTACTTTTTCTAAAAATTACTTTTTTTCAATCCAAACTATTTGAATTAAAATTGATTTTTAATTTAAGTTACTTTTGTTTCAATGCAGTTTTTGTGGTATTAATTTAGTATTACTAGTTACTATTTATGAACATTAGTTTTTATTGAACGAAAGTCATATTTGTATTTAATAGTTAATTAATGTTTTATTTTTTTAATAAAAATTGAGTGTAATAAATAACAAATTATTGTATGTCTTTATTTATAATTTAACTAATTAGATAATTTAAATCACCGGATTTGTATTATCTAATTAGTTAAATTATTATTATTTTTAAATTACTATTTTTATTATAAAAGGAGGTAAAAGTAAAGATAAATTGAACATTTATTTAAATTTGAACAAATTAAATGTTAAAAATATTCTATAATTACAAAACTAATTGGACAATTTTGTTCAAAGAAATTAGTGTAAATGTTACGGTCATAGCCGAATTCGGCCACTTCGCGAATTGGCCGGCCAAATAGCGAAGTATCTAAGGACGCAGTGAATTGGCTTTTAATAAAACAAAACAATCGGACAATTTTTATAAGCATGTCGCGTTTTGGCCGATAACTAACTAATAAATTTGATAGAAATCGGACATATTTGAGAGGAAAAAAAACAAATGATTTAATATTTCAAATTTCAACGAAGCAAAGCAATTCATATTGTTAAGTGTACTTTTGGCTACAGGACAGGCGAATATTTATGCCGTAAAAATAGCAATTTATTATTAAAACACGTGCTTTAAATATGAAACATTCATTTAAATGTAATGAAAACAGAACTGACTGAGCAGCCATTTCTAGATTTATATGTTAAAAGTATTCAGATAAAAACAATAGAAAGATATAAAAAAAACGCGCCCAAGTTAATTACAAACATACTCATCCTCAGATACTTTAGAGAAGAAATTAAACTTACCACTTACCGATATGTTGCTCTTGACATATATCCAATCCAGATTTTAGAATAGAATACGATAAAAAGACGCGCAAAAACTCCTTACGTGTATATAGTACACTGATTTTACTTGTATGTATAATAAGCAAGCAAAAGATACACGATGGGAAAAAAAAGCCAATTTCAAATAAATCAGTCAATATTTTATTTTTATGGGTTTTTTTTATGCTTCCTTCGAAATGTTAAGACTTTTTAAGAACGATTAGAATTGTTTATGGGTAATGCAATTCATAATATCCGTCTCGTTGACGCCAAGCTCAGTCGTCAATAGTAGCAGGCGACTTGATTTTTGAATTTCATGTTTTCCCCTTGGCGTTCGTTTGCTTTTTTTTCTTGATATTGTTTTTGTGATAATAAAGTTGTTATTATAATTTTAGTTCAGATTTGAATGATCGTCGCACTGAGCAAAACGATAGCAATTGGCGACGGGCGTCGTAATTTAGAATCATAGTCAGGTGACGAGCCATCGTACCTTTGAGTAGGCACCCAACGCAACCGTTAAGGGCGACCTCGTACGCAGCGTCAGGACTTTTTAGCATATTTAACGTACACTTCCTCTACAAAGGATTGCTTTATTAAGTATACTAACTAAAACT
Source organism: Hylyphantes graminicola (assembly GCA_023701765.1). Classification (NCBI taxonomy): domain Eukaryota; kingdom Metazoa; phylum Arthropoda; class Arachnida; order Araneae; family Linyphiidae; genus Hylyphantes; species Hylyphantes graminicola. The sequence goes on from CM043111.1 coordinate 20,116,933, forward strand.
AAGATTTCGGTTAACCGTTTTTATACCTTTTTGGTCAAAACATATATTATTTTTGGGCAATGTTCCAAACTTCAAGGATGTTACTCATATCTATTTCTACATTTAAAACGTCGTGAAGAAGAATCGCCGATGTGAAATAATTAAAAAAATTTATGTCTTTATGTCGTTATATAACAATATCAATAAAATGATATAAAACATGTTTTAAATGTAAAAAAGCATTTGAAATGCAATGAAAACAGAACTTAACAGCCATCCTTAGATTTATATTAAGCATTCAGACAAAACAGTAAAAAGAGAGAAAAAAAAGTGCCTTTCCCTACAACATACTCATATCTTCAGGTACTTTACAGTAGAAATTACATAGAAAAGGCGCGAAATAAATACATTAAAAATAAAACGGTGAAAAAAGTACAGTAATCCAAAAGATAACGCGTATTATTGGTTTAAAATAGTATCCGAGGAAGGGGGGGGGTCAGTTTCTGTATCTTAATCATTGCGTAGCACCGTGACCTTTACTGATTTTTTGAATGCACAATATTACAGCAACTCATAAAATACAACCAAAAAAAATTAATAAATTTGGCAAGACATGTCACTTTATCATAGCTGGCGCTTCCCCCCCCCCCCCCCACATTAGAATAGAGTATTTTGTTTCACACAGATTTATACTTCCCGCCACCCATATTTGAAACACTTCAGGGAAGTTTTTTGCCCTCGTTTTCGACCAAAAAACCGGTTTTTCATAAGGCCAGTCTTAAGGTTCAGTAAAACCGAAAAGCCGGTTTTTGAAACATCGTTTTTTTTTCTGAAAAACCGCCATCCCTACAGTTTCTTATTTTGTTGGCGGCGAGTGAAATAGTGTTTCTCTATGGAATTTTTTTTCATCACTTTCGATTTTTTTATTGTTAACAAAATAAAATTTGACTATGTTATGGGTTCTGGGGGGGGGGTTCTGACCCTAGAAACCCCCCCCGTGGTTGCGCGCCTGAAAGTACTAATAGAGTAGACTGACCAGTGAATGAACAGGCCCCAGTGAAAGAACAGTTGGTAAATACATTTAAAAAGTAAGGATTAAAAATCGTTCCACTGGGTGGATTGACAACACTGACTTCCTCTCATCTAGTAGGAAGCTATCTGACATCTGATTGGCTGACCTGGTCGTTACTTAAAATCTAACATGTTTATTGATTGGACATTTTGGTGTTCATACACTAGTAAAAGTACAGTTCATTCACTTAGTAAGTATTTTAAACACAATATACACAATAAAATTGAATTTCACACCATTAGATTACGTAATAGTAGAAGGTAAAAAATCCAAGATGGTGGAATCCGCCATCTCGAATTTGGTTTTTTTAAGTGTTTAAGTAACACTTTATGAGGATTTTAAAGCATTTTAAAATAAAATATGCAAGTAAAACTGATTTAAAATTTTCTTGATAAATATACAATTTTTTACGAAATGTATCTATAAAGACAAAAACTATTCACTTTTGTCAAATAGATCGTCAAATATTAAGATTACAAAATTCAAGATGGTGGAGACGCCATCTTGAATAACTAAAAATGCTCAAGAGTACCAAAAAAGTACCTTCCATATTCGTAATCTATACTCTCGAATCTATAAGAATCGTCAATAAAAAAACTTAACATCTTAGTGCAGTGTTCGGCCAAAAAACGGGGTTTGACCCGTTATTGACCTGACTACCGTGGTAATCCTAAGGGATAATCCGGATTAAAGGATTATTGGGAGGATGTTGGAAGTTGATGATGATTACTTAATTAAAACTTTATCAATATATATTATTAGGTCATGCTACTAAAACAAACTCGCACTAAATTCAAATAAATTTTATTAAATTCTCCATAATTTTTTTCTAAAAAGTTATATTTTCTTTTTGAATCGTTAAATGAGGAAATCATGTCATTTGAAGAATTAAATAATGTTTGTTTTAGCTAATACAACGATCTTAAAATAAAATTCATTTAAAAACAACGTTATTGGATAAATTGTAACGAAATTCTCCATGCTTGCAACTTAAAAGGTTAATTTTTTTTAAATTAGTTAAATTCAAGTTTTAAAATTTAAAAAATATTATTGTTATATTTAATTCAAAAGTTATGGTCACTTTTCTTTAATCAATAAATTTTAGTTTAAAAATGTTAAATGTTTCCCCCTTGATTTTTATTATTGCATTCCAGATGCATAATGAGTCGTATTCACCAATTTTATGATTTCAATATTTATAATTTACAAATTAATGTATACCTTCCAGTGCATCAAAGAACTCTTCAGACGATGAAGAGTCCTCGTACAGGTCTTCCGGGTAGGCTTGCCGGCAGACGGGGGGTCCTAAAGAAAATATAAAGCAAGACTTTTAGCCTACTTTTTTTATTTCGAATTTTTTAAAAAAAAAAAGGAAACAAGAAGGTTCGTAACAGATTCTGTCACCTAACCCGCTTCCACACAACATTTGTGTTTAACAGGAAAAAACTCGTCAAGCACAATGTTAATTATATATTTAACATTTACATGCTAAATTTGGCTAGCTTCAATTATTTTCTTTCGAAAAATCGATAATTATTTCGTATCGTATGCTGAAATAATTTATATTTCAAAGAATAAATATGTAATTATTATTTTTGAATAAAAGCAAAACATTTCATATCAACATTCTAACAAAGCATTTCTTAGTGAAATAATATTCGACACCATTTCAAACTGATTGATATCGCAAAAATAAATTTCTTTTAATTTATTGTTTAAAAGAATTAAAGTTTCTCAAGTTATTGTTGCTGATGGCAATTGATTTAACTCTCTAATGCATACTGTGTTACTGTTTAATAACAAGTAACATTATCCACTGTATTCTATTAAATTAGAGCTCTTCCTAGACAAATCTGTTTTTTTTTCATCTATTACACTTCATTTTAAAGTTTTAGTTACTAATAATCCTCATAGATGACAGTAGTAAAAGTGTATTCAAAATTAAAGAGTGAGGTTATTAACTTTTGTGAAATTACATTTTTGGCATTATTCAAAGAATAATAATATTAGTACTAAATACTAAAATTGTTTTGAAAATTTCAAATTGTTTTGAAAAATTAATCACAGTTAAAAAGGGTTATATTGAATTTTTTTTAGTATTCTGGTCATTATTATCAAAATTGGAATTTTGCAGTTGGTTTTTGTTGTATGGAAAAAAAAATTAAAAATTGAAATTATATAAATTCTAATGCAGTTAAAAAAAATTTTATTATTTTTCACATAATGTGTGAGTATTAAAGATACGTCTATATTTTTTCGGGATGAAAATAAAAATTCATGCAATAGTGATCTAATTTTAATGAATTCGAAGCGTTTCAGATAAATTTCAGTCCAAGACAGTATTATACCCGTTGCTCCGCTCGATGGTTTCGAGTCCTCTTCGTACCTCGCCCAGGTATTCGAGCATTTCCCCGATTGCTTCGGGGATCATCTCGTTTGGCCCGTCCCGGACGAGGTACCGCCGGATTCTGTCGTGCCCATTCCTAATCTGGGCGATCTGCAAAGGAGAGAGAAGCTGGTATCAAGAAACAAGAGATTTCAGTCGCAACAATTTAATTTTTTTATTCTAGAACCATCTTAAATTTGTGAAATACTCATGCATGCCGCATGAAATGGGGAGAAGATTAAAAAAAAAAAATCTTAAATAACTTAACTAAAATTTAAGTCCTTAAATTTACTTTTGTTCCCCTTAAATTTAACTTAATTATAAATAATAAGGAAATATCTTTGGAGACTACGAAAATTTTATAGAAGCGAAATATTTTTTTTTTTTTTTTTTTATAAAAGACTTTCGATGTGTCGAAAGAAAAGAGCCTCGCCTTATCGAGTGCATCCTAGTTTTTGTATAAATCGATGTTTAGCGACAAAAATGCAAAAGCTTGTTTAATAAAAAAAAATAGTTTAAGGATAACTACACAGCGTTTGAAAAGGAAAATACAGAAAAAAAAATACTTTTTTTCTTATTTTCTAATAAAATTATTTTAAAATAAAATTTTATTCCCAGAAGAATAATTTACTTCAATACATCTGTAAAAAGCGATTCTAAATATTCTCTAAATGGTTTGTAATATTTTATTTGTGCACCAAATAATTACCAACAACTGCTGAGTGCTTCAAACATATTAATCTATAAAAAATTACAATAGTGTAAATTGAGATTTCATTTTAAAACACTGCTAGAACATACATACCATAGAGGAAATAAATAAAGCCATAAAAAGTTTTTAAAAAATATATATAAGTATAAACAAATCATTAAGTTTAAAAAACACGTAGCATTTGTCTATATGCCAGAAATCCAAGAGAAATGATAATGAAGAAATGAATGACACTGACACTAGACGGTAGTCGGTACTCGTACTACTGCTCCCTCCACCCACAATCGTGACGTACTTTATGCTCCGCCTTCAAAGTACAGCCCCCCCCCCCCCTTTCCCCGGCGTTTGCTAAGTTATCGCAATTTTGGCGAAATTTAGCGACTAGTTGCCAAGAAGCAGATCAAGGTTTTTTTTTTTTCTTTTTTAGGTTTCTAGACATTTGGATGATTGGCAACCCCCAAATGCAGTATCGTGTATGAATTTCTTTTCAAAATCAACCAGAATTATTTAAATATATTTGTGATCCATTGAACAACCAGAGCCATTAGAAGGAATTTGGAGATTAGAATGAAAGAATTAAATAATAAATAATTTTTCAACAATATGCTTAGACACTTTAATCTTTGCATCTTTTTCTCCAATGGGAAAGATTTGTAAAAGTCAATTTAAGATTGTGACTACTGAGTACCTAATGGTTATTATTTTGAAATTTTAAGTCTTCTGTTATCTAGAAAACGGGTGAAAATCTCCCTTTTCTTTCAATATGTTGTGCACTCTTTTATCAAAAGGAGCAGCTTGCAGCAATTTCTAGCACTGTTGTCGCTGTTTCCAGATATGGAGAGGGAAATAATAGTGCCTTAGGTCTTTCAGGTGTTTAACCTTGAAGTGATTAGTATTTGTAGCGCCATATGATTTTATCTCCTTTGAAGTCTGTTAATAATGTATGTTGTGACAAAAGGAATAGAAAACACATTGGGCAAAAAGGAGTAAAATGTGACTCCACACCACATGCTGGCAATTGCTTGCAGGAGGCTGCTAAGTGGAGGATCATTTCGTTTATCTTTAACTGAGCGCCGCAGAAATCTGCTTCGCATTTCCTTTGTATTCGATGAAAAAGGTTTAAAGCGCGAATGCTGTCTCCTTATATTGTACACGTGGGTTTTGGAAAAAAAATCTATGCTTGTTTCCAAACGTTTATAATCGATAACAAACTGGAATTCCTATATCAAAGTTAGCTTAATTTTGTAATGAAAGATAAAAAGTTTTAATTTGGTATGGAGTAGGCTAAAATAATTAATAATTTTTTGAAACAATAACTTTACCTAAAATTTCATTATTATTAAATTTATTTTAATTATTGAGTGACCTGGTTTTGGGCAATTATGGGTCACACGGATAAATATGGGTCACCCTCTTTTTTAAAGTAATGCATGTCAAAATTAAATTAATTTTTGGTTGCAGTTAAAATATAATTTAAAGCAAACTTTTAAACGCCTAAATTAACTTTTAATTAATCTTCTTTCTCGGAAAAGAATTAGACTTTATAGTTTGCTAAATTTGTTTTAAGCTCGAAGAATAATGATGCAATCTTTTTTAATAAATAATGCCACAATTTCCCATTTATATTCTTTCGAAAATTCAGTTATTTTCGCATGTTAAATCAATTTACAGTTTGAAGTATCTCGAAAGTTTAACGTAATGGCAACAGTCAAAATATTGAATAAAAGTGTTAAATTTAGGTTAATTTTTTTTTGTTTTTAAATTTTAAATTAACTTTTAATTCAAATTTTTTAATAAAATTTGAATGCAGCCTAATCTGTGTCACTAAATTTAACAAGATTGTGCAGCATTTAGCCACTGAATGAAAGAAGGACAAGCAGAAAGCACTGGGTTGACAAGAATGAAAAGATTTATTGATAAGATAAGAACACGTATAAATACAAGTAGAACTAAAAACAAATTTACATAAATTCATCCAACTTGATGCGGTTACAGTTATGAACTTATCTTATGAACAACAATTTATCGCTGACAATCTGATTTTTTGCTTCAAAATGGCATGTACCACTTAGCTAAAAACACATGAAAAATTAAAAAAATATCATTGACCAAGAATTACCCCAGTAAACTGGGGGATAAATCGATATGCCTTTAAAATCATTTTTTTTAAATTATGAAATTTTTTTATGGGAATGAAAAGCTTAGACCTTTTCCTATTGAAAAATAGCACCAACAAAATAGTTAGTTCAAATATGTTTCACCAGCATGGATCTTAAAAAAATCATGTTTTTCAAAGACTATCTTTTTTGATGATGTTTTTATAGTAGTGTAAAAAGTATTTTTTTTTTCAATTATTTTCTGCAGAGTTACATTGTTTTTGAATTTGATATAAGAAAATAGAATGTATAAGGATGATTTGGCATAATTTATTTGTTTTGTAAAAACCATTTTTAATTCTTAAAACTTAGTGACCATTATTTACCCCGGAAATAGAGTGACCCACAATTCCCCCATGTGACATTACTTATTATTTTTTTTTATAATTCAGAGGCAGTTTTCGAAGATCATTTTGTTAAATTAAAAAAAATCGCACGAGGACGCAGAAATATATTTCGTGTATCCAATGTTCCCGATTAAAACTATCGTCAGAAGAAAGAATGAGCAATTTGTATGGCGATTTTGGCTTCATGTCTCCCCCAAAACAAGAAGTCGCTGGCTAATAATAGGATGACATGGGGTGGGTGGGAAATATTGAAAATAAATTGCAACCCATGATTAAATGAGTGAGGGAATTTAGGGTGTTTTATCTTCTCAGCTAAAGAACGTTCTCATGTTCCTACTTTTTCGTGTTATTATTTTCGGACCAGCCTCGAGATTATAAAATATGACTTCCAAACCGGAAAACCAGCGTGAAAACATGTTGCCTGTGGTGAAATTTTATCCTACTGGCAAAACGTGTTGACAGAACAAGCCACTGTATGCAGAACAGAGCAAAATGTTTAGGCCAAAGGAAGTATATCATTAACGGCATGATGTCGCCATTTTAGGGAAAACCATTAACACAAATATAAAAAATTAATAATAAAATAAACACTAAAGCCAAACAAAATTACACGAAAAGAAACCCAAAAGATGCATATTTTGATTTTCTAAAATATTTTTTATTTGAAAAACAATAAAACAACAATCATGCATAGCATAATTATTTAATAGAGGCGTAAAGTATTCACAGTAATAAAGTCAATCAATATGTAAAAATGCCATACTCTTGTATACCAAGATAAAATAACCTTTATTATAAAAATATAATGGAATCGAACACTAAACCATTTAAAAAAAACCTTATATTTAGAATTGAATTAATTTTTGGTTTCAATGCTTCTATTATAATTCACTTTTCAGAACCATAAATAAATAATATAGTTGATTCATAGAAATGTGGGAAAGAATAATAAATTCTATACACTTACTCAGTAACATCGCAACAAGACTTCCAGAATTTATTTAAACACTTCTAAAACTTAGTTGCAATCAATAAACTTTAAGATCAGTTAACAATTAATAAAACAAGTGATAAAAAATTTACATACTTCAGATTTAATTACTATAATCAAATAAAACTAATAAAAACGGATGTAAGAAAATCTTGAAGTTTTCCAGGTTTGTTTTCAAAAACAATTTTGAGACCTTGAAATTAAAGAACAAGGACTTCTAAGGACCCTGAAAGAAAGTATGTTTGAATACAAATCCATACACTAAACAGAAAAAATTAACATTTATTTAAATTAACTTCTAAAAAAATAGGATAAAGCTTAACATATTCAACTAAAGGAAAATTAAATTCTTTTAAACATATGTTAATTTCCGGTTGTAGTATATAATGAATAAAGATTATATCCTGAAGCACTAGACCTTTATGAAGGCCCAATTATCGTAAGGGGTCAATCACAAAGATCAGTCATCGGGACTTGGGTCCTTTATTCATTATTTTTCGCAAAAACAATATTCACACACAAAAAGATCACAATAAATCTATAAACACGCAAACAAAAAGGTACAGCATTGGACAACTTAAACACAGTAGAGCATGGTTGGGTAAAAAAGTATGGTTGAGTAAATAACAAATGACTAATAAATATCAAAAAATAACAAAAATGACTAACAAAATAAAACTTCCAATTTAAACCACAATATCAGGCAAGTATAGAATTGACTAAGTCACAAATTAAATTTGGAGATAATCATCAAAAAACAGCAATTTTCCAATTACTAGTAAAACCACAATACAAGGTAAGTAGATTTGACAAAGCCACATATTAAATTTGGGGATCAATATGATTTTAATTAGATTAATCAGTACTTCAAAATCTACAATAGTACGTTAAGTTACTAACCAGAACATATAAGTAAGGCCATAGGACATTAAGATTATTGACTTTTGTGTTTTGTCCTCTTATAGTAGGAACTCAGTGGGCTGGTACAAGGACAAGTGTTCAGCGTAAGCAATGCTGGTCGATCAAGCGATGTTTGACACATGCAACATTGTTCTAGCCTTTAATGTATTCTTAAGACAGTAGAACTCAGTGGGCTGGTACAAGGACAAGTGTTCAGCGTAAGCAATGCTGGTCAATCAAGCGATGTTTGACACATGCAACATTGTTCTAGCCTTTAATGTATTCTTAAGACAGTAGAACTCAGTGGGCTGGTACAAGGACAAGTGTTCAGTTTCAGCCATGTTGGGCGACCAAGCGATGTTTGACACATGCAACATTGTTGTAGCTGATGATGTATTCTAAGACAGTAGAACTCAGTGGGCTGGTACAAGGACAAGTGTTCAGTTTCAGCCATGTTGGGCGACCAAGCGATGTTTGACACATGCAACATTAGTGTAGCTGATGATGTATTCTAAGACAGTAGAACTCAGTGGGCAATATTAGCTGTAATGCTGGACGGCTAATCGTCCCGCTGGGCGAAGAACCCAGTGGGCTGGGACAATAGGAGCCCAGCCCACTGAGTTCTACTCCCAGAGAGCGTTGGACATCGGTGACGCGTTTGGAGGGAACTGGGAAATGAATGCTCTGCACCTAAAACAAAAAATGGTTTTCTTTTATTTACAAGGACCGGAGTAACGTGTTCATATTATATACTAGTACGAAAATCTATGAAAGTAACTCAAACTGCATCTTTCGTAAATTTTACTTATAAAACAAATGATTAACAATAAAATAAATCAAAACATTGTCCAACCACAGCAGTATAACTAATTATATGAATATGTGAAAATAACAATCCTTCTGTAACCTCATAGGACCCGAGCAAAATCCTACTCGTATATTCTTAATCTAAGTGTACTTATCATACAAATATATGCGAAAGAGTATGTTTCGCAATTTTTTAAAATTATGTTAAACAGTTGCGTAGGGACAAGACTTGCTATTTATTAGAAGTTATTTCAAATGGAGCTATCGAAAGTTGACTAAATAAAACTTGTTTAAAAGCTAAAGAACATTACGTGGAATACACAAATATCACTTACGACTGAAAACATTTATAATTACTATAATATACAATCCACAAGAAACAACAAATGGATAATCAAACAAGTTACTATTATTCAACAAATATTGTTAAATAATGCTCATCTACTTTTTTTAATAGAATAAAGTCGATTATGTAACTTGTCCATATGGCAACAGTATGCCTTAGAGAAGTTGTTCTCAACCGGTGGGTAGCGAAGGGATCCTAGGGGGGTCGCAAAAAGTTTTTTTAAAAATAAAAATATATATTTAAGTAACGTTTTATACAATAATTTTACAACTAGAATTTAAGAAAAAATCACCATACATTATTTTACTTTATATCTTGGTTAATTTACATTTCGAACAACTTTTTAATGCTATTATTACATAACTTTAATTCTAGTTCAGGGATTACCTTGCAACAAGCTAATGAGAAACTTGTGCTTGTCGGAACTTTTCGGAACCCTTTTAAATTCTTAACATAAATGGAAGTTTTCAAAATTAGATTTCTCAACTTTATCAGCATAAACATTTAGTTTCTTTAAGAATCCATTAATTTTTGTCTTGGGTTTTGATTATTGTTATATTTCTACCTTGTAGCTCGGTATTGATCTCATTTAGGTGCATAAATATGTCTGCCAAATTAAAAAAACCAAATTGGGGAGCTAGAAAAAATCTGGCCAATTCTGGTTTAGCATCTTGTAAAAATATCAACAATTCAGAGCGCAGTTCAAATAACTTATTCAAAACCTTCCCACTGGACAGCCATCGTAAAATTAAAAAAAAGTACCCAAATATAATAGTTAATAAAGAGTACCGCATGTGTAGGACAGGGGGGGGGGGGGGGGGGTCGCTAAATTATTTTGTGGCATTAGGGGGTCGCCACCAACAAAAGGTTGAGAACCACTGCTTTAGAGGGTTAAGAGGACTCCCTTGGAATTCCACATCTTGAAAATCGTAATGTTATTCCTATGGAAAACATTCGCAAGTCAATTACCGCCACAATTTTAATGAAAGGTGACTAGTTTTTGGTATCATTGTAAAGAACGAAAGGAGTAGATTTCGTAACATTAATTTGTTTTATGAAAATCACATATTTAGTATTTATAATAATTTTTTGAAGCAAGTAAAAAATGGAGCACGCATTAAGTTCTGACTTCAAAAAATTATTAAAAATACTAAATATGTGATTTTCACAAAACAAATTAATTTTACAAAATCTACTCCTTTCGTTCTTTACAATGATACAAGAAACTAGTCACCTTTTAATAAAATTGTGGCGGTAATTGACTTGCGAATATTCTCCATAGGAATAACATTACGATTTTCAAGATGTGGAATTCCAAGGGAGTCCTCTTAACAACAGTACGCAAAGTGATCCCCTAATTGTTTTGAGCAGTGTGTATAGTATAATAAATGCAATGTGTACCTCTTCTTCTCGCCTCGTCTGCGCCTCCCTCTCCTGTTGTTCCCTCCTCTGCCGGGCGAAGTGCCTCTTCCTCTGCACGACCTCCTCGGCCTCGGTGAGCATGCGCGGAGGGACACCGGGCCGACGGAGGGTCAGACCGGACTCCGACTCAGGAGGAGACGGCGCCCGGACAGCTGGTTGCCGGATAACCGGGGCTGGCACCCTGCAACAAGAAAGATGTCGCGTTTACTATTTTGAGCTAATTTAAAGCATTTTATTTTTTTTAAAAAAGCCCCATATTATTTTACATTTTGAAATGCACACAAAATAAAAATTTATCGCATTTATCTTTAGTTTAGTTTCGAGCATTAGAAGTTATTTTTTTAAGATATTTTTCAACTTATTTAACCGACTTAAAGAATATGGTTAAAGTATTTCGTAAATTAGCGATCAAACAGTTTGAAACAGACTAAAAACACATTTTATCGTACTAATTAACAACGAATTGTGACTTTATTAAAATTTTGCAAAAAACCTCCTCTTCTCACCTCCTGTTCCCTCCTCTGTCGGGCGAAGTGCCTCTTCATCTTCCTCTTCCTCTGCACGATCTCCTCGGCCTCGGTGAGCATGCGAGGGGGGACGCCGGGCCGACGGAGGGACAGACCGCACTCCGACTCAGGAGGAGACGGCGCCCGGACAGCCGGTTGCCGGATAACCGGGGCTGGCACCCTACACCAAGAAAGATGTCGCGTTTCTTATTTTGAACTACTCTAAAGCGTTTTTTTTATAAATCCCATATATTTTACATTTTTAAATGCACACAACATAAAAAAGCATCGCATTATCTTTAGTTTTGAGCATTAGAAGTTAAATATATTTTTAAACTTATTTAACCGACTTAAAGAATATGGTTAAATTATTTCGTTATATAGCGATCAAACATTTGAAACTTTAGAGACTAAAAACACATTTTATCGAACTAATTAACAAAAATTCCTGACTTCATTAAAATTTTGCAAAAAAATTCTATTTCAAAAACATACATAAACGTTATAGTTATATAATTAATAATTTTTTTAAAAAACGTTAAATGATATTAAAAAATAATAATTTTTTTTCAATATACGGACGTAAAGGGCTAAAAGATAAAAGGTGTTACCGCATACCGTCGTTGGGGTTGTACGGGAATGGCAGCAGGTGGGGGGGGGGGGGTCCTCGGATTTTCTGCCATAGTTTCAATCATTTCCATCAGAAGTCCGAAGTAATGTGAAAATTTATCGACGGCAAAAGTCAAACGGAAGTGATCCATATCTGTCAGGACCTGTAAAAAGGTATAGTATTAATAATGAAAAATAATAGCAATAATAATAACAAGCAGGATTATAAGAAAGATGGTTGGTTGATAATTCATTTACGATATCATAAAGTATGAGAATGATTCTTTAAAATTAACGAATTTTTTTCAGCTGGTATGTATATACATAAACAACAACAAAAATTGATTTGAAAATGCCAACTAGTCATTTAATGCTTATTTTTTTTTAAGTTTAAAAATAGAGACGTCATCTGTTATAATGAAATATGGCTAACTTTTAAAAATCGACAAGTCCGTTTCTTTGCGAATGTTTATTTTTCTTTTTTGTGATATACTGAAAAAACCTTTAAAAAATATTTAAAAAAAAACCCTCAAAATAAAAAAAAAATTATATTTCCCTTTTCCCTAAGTTTAGAGGCTCACAAGTTAAATTTTTAAGCTACTTTTAAACTATTTTAACAAACTTAAAGAATATGGTTAAAGTATTTCGTATAAATAGTGATCCAGCAGTCTGAAACTGGGAGACTATTTTTTATGACTTTAAATATTTTTGAAAAAACTATGGTACTTAACAAACATATAAGAACGTTACGTAATAAAATGAGAAATTAATAATACATAGTAAATTAATTCAAAATATTAAATAAGTACACAATTATTTAAAAAAAATTGTAAATAAAAAATTTTAAGCAGATTTTCGTGAAGTTTTCAAATTTTCAACTAACACGCAATAGAGAGAAAAAGTGGTAGAAAGATGTTTTTTTTTCTTTGGACTCTCTACTAGGGTGTATCGAAAAAACCAAGTTTTTGATATCAAATTTGTAATAGTGCGGAAAAGTTGCCTTATGTTATTGTTAGTATATGTGCAAAATTTTATTCATCTGAGTTAATATCTTCAGTTGCCTCTGAGACCATTAATTATGCAAAATTCACTAATTTTATCGTTTTTTCAATACATTTTTTTTTAAAAATTAAGAAATTGAATTTTTAAGTCTTACCAGTGCCGATTAATTGCCATATTACTCCTTAGAGCAATCTGGAATTTGGGCAAATAAGCGCCCCTAAAGGCAACTGAAGAAATTAATCAACATCAATAAAAATTTGCACACGCTCTAAGGAGTAATATGGCAATTATTCGGCACTGGTAAGACTTAAAAATTCAAATTCTTAAATTTTATAAAAAATATATTGAAAAAACGATAAAATTAGCAAATTTTGCGTAATTAATGGTCTCAAAGAGGCAACTAAAGATATTAACTCAGATCAACAAAATTTTGCACACATACTAACAATAATATAAGGTAACTTTTCCGCACTATTAAAATTAAAGATTCCAATTTCATAATTTTTAAGAAAAAAAAATGAAATTAGCGAATTTTGCATAATTAATGGTCTCAGAGGCAACTGAAGATATTAACTCAGATCAGTAAAATTTTGCACGTATCCTAACAATAACATAAGGCAACTTTTCCGCACTATTACGAATTTGATATCAAAAATTTGGTTTTTTCGATACACCCTACTCTCTACTGCTATCCAGATTATGATATGTATCTTACCCTGTTTGATTTGAAAATTCGTTCCACTTCGGCGGCGTTGTTTGCTGCATTTTGTACTTCTTTTAACAAGTCGGCCAAGGTCGGAACGTTTGGAGGAGGAGGGGTAAAGACATCCCGGCTAGAGTCCGAGTCCGACATTTTTTTTTTCTTTTTCTGAAAATGCAAGCATTAATAAAATCAGGGATAAGAGTAAAGCCTTAATTGGGGAGAAAAGATATATTTTTTAAGGTAACACTGAAATTTTTTTCAGATGGTAACTTTAAGAGGACTCCCTTGGGATTTCACATCTTGAAAATCGTAATGTTATTCCTATGGAAAACATTCGCAAGTCAATTACCGCCACAATTTTATTAAAAGGTTACTAGTTTCTTGTATCATTGTAAAGAACGAAAGGAACTAAAAGGATAAAACTAATTTGTTTTGTGAAAAGCATATATTTAGTATTTTTAATAATTTTTTAAATTAGAACGTAATGCTTACTCCATTTTTTACTAACTTCAAAAAATTATTAAAATAACTAAAAAAGAGAGTCCTCTTAAAAGACATTTTTTTTTTCGTTCCAAATATTCATTTTTAACAAAAATATCGATTTATGCATTTTTTTCAAATTTCAGAAACAAGGGGGATATTAAGTTCAACATTTTTTAAAGGGGGGGGGGGGGGCGACAAACGTGAAGTAATTTTACGGGGAGGGGTTCGACCAAACTTGACATTGGGGCAGGGCCTGCTCTTCCATAAGGCCCGTTAGGTCCGGGCCTAGGGCCCCCAAATTTTAGGGGCCCCTAAATTTCAGTTTCTATTATGCTAAATGCTGTAAATCCCCAAAATATCAGTAAACTAAAAAAAATTAGGACACTCCACTTTGTTTTTTTTGTTCAATTTTAAGTGAGTAATTAACCTAACGTTATTGTTTTGATCGATGTTTGTATGGAAGACTATAAATTTGTAGTTAAAATTTTATACATAGTTCGTATAGCACATCATTATTGGAAATCATACATAAAATTTTCCGTAAAGGGGCCCCCAAAATAGGTTGTGCCTATAGTCAGAGATTTCCTAGAGCAGGCCCTGCATAGGAGGGAGGGAGGGGTCAAAAAAGTCAAAATTTTGCGTGACGTAATTTATGTACGTCCCCTTATACAAAATGTACAAACCTTTGATGTGGGACATCTTGCAAGATGTTGACCACCACCTCGATGGGTTGCTGGGCTTCTTGCCCTTCGCTTCTCGCTCCTTCTCTTTGTTTCTGGCGCTTTTCCTGGCCACGAGCAGCGCTTTGGCGATGGCCGTCGTGCGCGATCAGTTGGCTGTCCCGAATGGATTCAGGAATGCCTGTAATAAACATGAATTCAATATATCGTCACTTAAGAGGACTCCCTCGGAATTCCACATCTTGAAAATCGTAATGTTATTCCTATGGAAAACATTCGCAAGTCAATTACCCCGACAAATTTATTAAAAGGTGACTATTCTTGTATCATTGTAAAGAACGACATTAACTAAAAGGCTAAAATTAATTTGTTTTGTGAAAATCACACATTTAGTATTTTTAATAATTTTTTGAAGTTAGTATAAATGGAGTAAGCATGAAGTTCTCATTTTAAAAAATTATTAAAAATACTAAATACGTGATTTTCACAAAACAAATTTATTTTAGCCTTTTAGTCCCTTTCGTTCTTTACAATGATACAAGAAACTACTAACCTTTTAATATAAGTGTGGCGGTAATTGACTTGCGAATATTCTCCATAGGAATAACATTACGACTTTCAAGATGTGAAATCCCAAGGGAGTCCTCTTAATTGGGGAGAAAAGATATTTTTTTAAGGTAACACCGATAAATTTTTCAGAAGGTAACTTTAACTGAGTGACTTTTAGAGGAAACGAAGTAACGAAAAATTTCGTTACTTTTCTTTTACTTCTCGAGCCGGATAACTTCGGCACAGTCCGGGGTACGCTTTTAATTTAATTATTTAAAGTTAAAACTTTTAACAACGTTAACTTCTTCATTATTTTTTTCAGATGAATCTATACATTAAATCATTTGCAATTTGTAATGAGTTCCAATCTGAAACTTACAAATGAAGGTACAATAAAACCACAAATCTATTGAATCCTTTATGCATTGAAGAGAAATAAATCATCATTTTGTTCCGTCAGTTAATTATGTTAGTAAGTATTACAGTTTCTAAGCATCAGAGATTTACATTTAGATATATATTTAATTTTTAAGCAGTTAAAACTGTCAAGAAATACTTAGAAAAAGAAATACTTAAAAAAATTAAAATTAAAACCCAAAATTAAAGTGAAAACTATACAATCAAAAATAAAAGACAATTATTTTTTTAAAAAATATTAATTAAAAATGTGCAACATGTAGTATAAAACGAAAACACATTAAATTATACTATATAATTATAAATTAATATTTTTGAAGAGTATAAAAAAGTTACTAAAATGTATTATTTTTTCATTTTAAATGACGCTGTTTTAATAAAAAATCCATAAATAATATCATATCCACAATAATCCATAAATAAGTCCTAGTTACATCTTAGTTACGGTATACAGCGAAATTTTTTAAATGTGGCGACAAAAAAAAGACGATAAATAATTCCAATCTGGCAACCATTTACTGAGATTCCTAACCACTCTGACCATATAAAATATTCATGTAAAAAAATAATTAGTTTTGAATCTGAACACTATACAAATGTTACTTGGTTAAATCCTAGTTTTGTTACTTAATTTAAACATTTAAAAAGATAAAATACACTGATAACTGGTTACCTGATGATAATTCTGGTAGAACTCGGTGGGCTGGGAAAATCCACTAAAATAATAGGAATAGACTATATTCATCAATCACGTAAAAAATTCAACTGCAATGAATATAATGGGGTTGTTTCACGGAGGATCTAGCAATAGCTATACGTTGTCTTCCTTACTCTCTAAATGTCTCTGCTCTCTATTTACGTTTGCTTTGGTTAGTTGGTTGTTAAAGAGTGCTCCGTGAAACAACTACATTACAAATAGGATCCTTTAATGACTTTAAATTCTTCAGCTTGATTATCAAAATACAATAGTTTGATAACTTACATAGCGTTTGAAAAATGAAACATGCTGAACAAAAAAATTATATTTTCTCCCAAAAATACTTAAACAAAAATTTACTCCCACAAGAATGATATAGCTGCGCACAAAAGAATTACCAACCACTGTTAAGTGCTTCAAACTAAGTAATCTATATAAAAAAAAACCTACAATCAAGTAATGGGGTACAATAGTTAATTGGGGATTGTATTTTACAATAACACTACTTTTACGAAAATGCACCTTTTTTAGGAAAAAACACTACTCGCACATACTTACCATACAGGAAAAAAATATAAGGCCATAAAAAATATAACTAAAGAGCATAAACAAAACATTTTAGTTAAAAAGCGAGATTTGCCTCAGTCTGAACAACTGGAAGAGAAGAGAAATACTAAAACAAAACTGAGGCCGAAAAGGCAAAGTCGGCAAAAGCAAGCAGACAGTAGACAAACAACTTAAAGGGTTGCTTGAAAAGTAGTCAAGTCAAAAGGAGCCAAATGTAATAGACCACAAGTTACATTCATTTGACATACCGATTAAAATTACCTTAAGTATAGATAAATTTCGCTTAAGAGATTCAATTGCTTTTCTTACTTCATCAATGTGCCCCTTTAATTTTTCATTAATATTTTTTTCTTTATAAGGGCTAAAATGATACTACAAGTACAAAGTTACTCTCAAAGTTACGCCAAAGAGACACTAAACCTGCCAAACAGATAAAACTTGCCTATTCCCAGAAACCCTTATCAGCATGAGGGAAGTTAGGCTCCGCCTACAACCACTGATCTGGCCCAGTTTTAGGGGGTGTCTACAAAATTACGCGACGTATCGGGGAAGAGGACCGAATCACGTTATTTTTCCCTCTAAAAAATCAATGTAAAATTACTAGAATATTGAGTAAAAAAAATTATCGACTTAAATTTTGCAAAATCCACAATGATTTCCAAAACGTACTTGAAAGTGTTGGGAAAATTGAAAGGTTCGATCTTTTTTTATAGATTCAATTGATGTTTTTTCTGTTTCCAATATTAGTTTCGATTCAGACAAAAGGACGCGTCGTATCCAAAGTATTTGCATGCTTCCAAAGTGTCCTTGGTAAGTAGAAGACGAAGGAAAGAAGGAAGACGAGGGATCTTTCATGTAATTTTTTAACTACTCAATATATAAGTATAATTTTTTTATATGTAATTCTACACGATTTATTTAATATAAAACTAATTTTAAAATTTATGAAACTTTAGCCAAAACTAAAATAAATCATATTAAAGATAAAGCTATTTTAACACATTGGGATTAGGCTTGCGCGGCAAATTTTGAGGTCAAAATTGAAAAAATGACCAAGAAAATGACTTTATATTATACAAATATGTACAAACAAAGACTTTTACCTAAATTCTCATCTCAATTTTAATTAGAAATTATTTTTAAAAAAAATTAAAATCAAAATTTAAAAAATTTTATAATATTTTTAGAAAAAATTTCTTAAAATAATTTCTAATTAAAATTGAGATGAGAATTTAGGAATAAGTCCTAGTTTGTACATATTTGTGCAATATAAAGTCATTTTCTTGGTCATTTTTTCAATTTTGACCTCAAAATTAGCCGCGCAAGACTAATCGCCCAATGTGTTCAAAGCTTTATGTTTAATACATATCATTTATTTTAGTTTTGGTTAAAGTTTCATAAATTTTTAAATTAGTTTTATATTAAATAAATCTTGTAGAATTACATAAAAAAAATATACTTATATATTGAGTAGTTAAAAAATTACATGAAAGATCAAACTCTACTTTGTAGTACCTTCTTTGCACATTTTTAAGACTCCTATGACCCCTTAAATGTTTCTACTTTAAAATGTTTAACGATATTCTTTATGTAACCTTGCCCGATCGGCTTCAATTGGACGTATATTGTCATTGAAAATTCAGGGCCGGATTTCTAAATAGGCTAAGCAAGCTGTAGCCTAGAGCGGCAAATTTTTCGAACAATTAAAGCGAATTCGACATAATATTTTTTTATATAACGATACTAATATTGTTAAAAAAGAAACATATAATTTACACTAATGAGTAACGTGTAAACCGTAATCGTATAGATAGTATACTAACATTTAGTAGTAAATATGGTGAGGGCAATTAGACTCTACCCTCCCTGATATGGAAGTTGAAAGACAAATAAGAACAGTTTAAAAAATTCGCGTATTATTTCGCTTTCGATTTAGAGTGTACATAGACAGTGCTGTATTCGTAAAATTTGCACAGGGTATACTGTGCCCAAATAAAAAAAATTAGAGGGCATACTCTTAATATAAGTTGGTACTTGGTAATAAAATTTACAAATATGCTACTGTAATTCAAGATGTTGAAAAAAACTTGATTAAACTCCACATAAAATAAACTTATCTTTTAAATCTTGCTCTTAACTAATTAGAAGGGAAAAGAGAGAGAAGAGGAAAGGAAAATAACATAGAAATGTGAAAATGAAAAATAAGCAAATTATTTATTTTTCTGAATATTCAAAAAAAGGCGAGATTCCTTTCCTTCTCACCCTTGTACTGCTTTTTGATTGGACAAAAGTCGAATGGTTTCCAACCATGACCTCACATACCTCTTTGGTACAAACACGATCAACTGGCTGAATTTATTATTTTTTTAAAACTAAAATAAAGTGTCAAACTCATTAAAAAATGTAAAGGGTATACGCTAATTTGGAAAATAATCACAGAGTATAGGGGAGAGTGTTGTACCTTGGGACGCTTGTACCTTGAGACTTGACAATTTCTAAAAATCTATTGGCAATATTCATACATTGTTTATTACTAATAGTAGCCTTAACCAACGGACATCATCAAAATAAAGTTTAACACTAGCATCATTGAATTGATGAATTGGTGACAAAAAATAATATTTCATTACCCCAAAGTAACTATTTTTCTCATTCTAATATAATTTTTTACCTTTGTACGTTTACAAAATGTCAACTGCATTTTATTTTCTTCATAAAAGAGAAGATTTTAAAATATTTTGGTTATGAGAAAATAATGATAATGCATTTGGATTCGCCACTATCTTGCTTTTATTTAAACCATGTAGTGTGTTGTACCTTGGAACAGTAAAGCATATTGTATCATCATATAATGTTAAATAATTTGGACTTGCAATTTTGCTGTATAATTTTTGTTATTCTTGAATTAGGAAGTTTTACTTGTATATTTACTTGAAAAACAATAAAGTTTGTTTCCTGACACAAATTAGTTCAAGTATATGACTATTGACTGAATTATAAAGTATGTCCCAAGGTACAACATCATATTGTACCTTGGGACAGTTTATCCTCTCTACTTTAAATGAGTGACAGTTTTTTAATTTCAAGCTGCCAGAATTTAAAAAAAATATATTATAGAGGAATATATTGGTGTGTTGAAATGCTGCTTTTAAATTTTTATTTTGACTATAATTATCGAATAAAAAAATTAAAATGTAAAATTTGTCCCAAGGTACAACACTCTCCCCTACTCTATTTTTTCAAAGAAAACCACAGGGTATACTCCGTATACCCCCAAATACAGCCCTGTACATAGATGATTCTAATATGTAGAAAGAATGAAAAAATAGTGAAGAAAACTATACCTGACGGCAAATCGATCGTACAGCCTACAATCAGTCCGCACCAAGGATCCACTTGAAAGACGTAGTAGATTACGGTGCATGTTATTTATGACAGTTTCATCGCAGCTGCCTTTCTTGAATTCGGCTTGCATAGGCTGTCCCCCCCCCCCCCCTCCTCGAACGTCTCGATTATCTCTTTCTTCAGGAATGGTGACTTTAAGTTTTCGTTGCTCTTAGAGAGCAGTTTCTGACGGTGATTAGTTGAAGATATTCCGTACTTACAATTAAAATTGAATTTTATTATAAAGTCAAGTTTTCAATTAAAACTAAATAAAAAATAAAAACAAATCATCGTTGACGTTACATCAGAAACTATGTGATTAAAAAAGTATCATAAATGTCAAAAATATGAAGTTTTGCTTTCGTATTGGCAAGGTGAAGACGAGAAAAATGAAAGTTTGACACATTGGAGACTCGGATGGCCGAATGGTTTAGACGCTAGCAGTATGTCTACAACAGGTACGGGCCTTCACCCTGGGTGCACTTTCCTTTCTCTGTGACAGTAAAAATTCTTTATGTGTCTGTCTTAAGGCTACTCATCACCCCCATACCCCGTCTTCGATCGGGCTTGCTAAGATTGGGCTTTTAGAGGTTATTTTTTTTTAAACGTTATTTACTTCTTTTTAATCTAAATTTTTTTTCTATTCAAAAAAGGCAAGTTAGGTTTTTTAAAAAATAACCTCTAAAAGCACTACTTTATTGAATTTTTATGAATTTTTAAAAAAAAAAAACGCATCAACATATTCCTATAATTTTTTTGACTTTTTTTGGAACAAAAACCATTTTTCCCCCATAGACTTAACATTAGCAAGCCCGATCGAAGGAGGACGGGGTATGGGGGTGATGAGCAGCCTTAATTGACGAAGGTTTTTAAAAGCGAGTCTCCGATCAAGCAAGCATAAAGCCGGAATATATATGTATCCCTAGCCTACCACTAGCCACATTTATACATGCGTAAAAAGTGGTACTTTTGGGCCGGTTTAGAAAAAAAAAATCATAATTTTTTTTCTTTTGTTTCAAAAGTAGCAGCAATCCACAACAACTGATCGTAAAAAAGTTTTCCTTTCCTCAGTAGTAATCCGAGATGCCTCCAACGTCTCTGATCTGGACAAAAACAGGGTGTGACTGATTTACGAATGACTCTGCGGCAGATGCAAAAATGCTTTGGATGTATCCCTTTGTGAACGTCACAGTTTCCGAAAGTTCAAACTAAAAGTTCGTTAGACGAGTTTTTGAATAGTTAGCTACTTTCGGCGCTCCCACGAACTATACCACCTTCAACTTTGACCCCCCCGGAGTTCACCCCTCTGCTTTGCAGATAAATTTTTTAATTCCAATCTACTTTGTGTTAACCGAAACGAATGTTAAGTTTCATTCGTAAATCAGTCGTCGGGTGACAAAGAGCGCTCACTGCCTTTAGTGCAAAAGGAAACAAAAATCCTGAATTATAGACTTTCTCTAAGAAAAAGGATAGGAATTGGATGGGATGAATTCGTTTACAGAATTTTTTTTTAAATCTTAATGATGCAATTTTAGTCTACTTTTCCTTTTTTCACAATTAAAATCTACATACCATATGATTTATTTCCATCATCTGTTTCTGTATCATACATAAATGCAACTATTTCAAAGTTTAAAAAAAATATTTAAAAGTTAAAAATAGTCAATTTTTTGGTCACTTACAATTCCCTTTAAAAAAAAGAATGAGATTTTTCATGATCTATTTCTGTATCATACATAACTTAACCTATATCGGCATTTAAAAAAATAATCAGAGTAGGCTTTTTTTTTGGTCACTTACAATTATCATCTATAATAGGG
This sequence comes from Hylyphantes graminicola, assembly GCA_023701765.1. Classification (NCBI taxonomy): domain Eukaryota; kingdom Metazoa; phylum Arthropoda; class Arachnida; order Araneae; family Linyphiidae; genus Hylyphantes; species Hylyphantes graminicola. The sequence continues at coordinate 20,139,468 of CM043111.1, forward strand.
TACGATTTTCCATGATTTATTTTGTAACATCAATTACTAAATATATCAGCAATTTCTTTTAAAAGATAGATTGGGTGCAAAATCGCAACTAAAAGCCTTTTATTGTTTAAAGATTGCAATGACCCGATGAGAGACGTAAAAGCACTAACATTCATCGAGGGAAGTAGTCAATACCAAGAAAGCCCTATTTTTTTTTACAGAACACAAGTTAACACAAGCAGGTCAATCTCTCAGGTACTTATTTATCTATTTACAAAGAAAAACCTGAAAGCGTGGATGTATAGACTTGTTGGTAAAAAATACACTGATTAGTGAAAAAAAAGTTTTTGTTAGGCAGGAAATGGCAAGTTACTACCCAATCAAGGGTCGGCAGATCCTGGTTCGAATAATGAATTTTTAGGCAAGCTGGAGTACAGAAGAATTTTTAAATTAAATGACCATTTGTTGAGTTTAAAATTGTTTAGTATTTATGCTCAGCAAACACTGTTACACAGAGCGCGGAAAATAGCTTTGTACTTTACTCGCAAATGTTGTTATAAAGAAGTGTTAACGTCGCACTTGATCGATCTTGTATCGAATATCTGTAAGACAGTGGATCTCAGTGTTGACAAATGAATCAAGGGCTTTGAGACAAATTTGAAACTATTGATTTGAAGAAATGGTATTTTTTGCCCATTATTAAATTAGTAGCGTTTTATTTAATCGAAACTAATTGTTTTATTTTGCATATCTTTAAAATTATTGCTAAATGCGAAGGGGACAAGTGTTCACTAATTTTAACTCCATAATAAAGAAAGAATTAAAAAACGACACTGTATAAGAAATCGTTTGAGTTTTGTCGCAGTGGAAGCAGCTGTTGTTGAAATGATAGTAGATTATTTGGAATAAGGTTCAGTCGTTAGGATGAATGTTTTTGCTTCACCGAACTTCTGGTCAGAAAAAAAGTATTGTACATCTGCTCTGCCACCTGCAATAACAAATCCTAAATATTAAAAGACACCTGGACCTTAATTTAAAATACAAATGAGGCAGCTCTTTCTTAAATTCGACAAAATTTAAACTGCTTTAATTAGAACACTGTTATTTCCAAAAATTTTGCTTAATCTATCAAATAATATATTATCTATACCAGTGGTTCCCCACAGGTGGTCCGCGGACCCCCAAAGGGTCTGAGAATTATGCCAGAAGGGTCCGCAAGATGGTATTAGAATAAAAAATATATGAAATACATTTTTATGATTGCAGATTTTTTTGTTTGTTTTGGCCTCTTTCTGCATGAGCAGAGTGTAGTGCAAAACTAGAATTAGATAGAAGCAGTAGAGTTCTGCTGGATGCGGTCGTATTTCAGAGGGAAATTTTTTAGTTTTGAAACCTTATATTTCAGAAATAATGGGCTCAAAGGAGAGATTTAACTAATTTTCTTAAGAACTGAAAAATAAAACTAACTGCATACTGATGGAGTACTCGGTTGTAACTAAAAAAATCCCGGATAAATATAAAAAGACTTTTAATTTGGCTCTCACTTTTTTTTTAAATCTTAGGATTAGGAATTAATGAGGTTTTTGTCACAATAGTGGCTTTATGAGGGGTCCTCGAGAAAATGTTGCTGTTAACCCCTGATCTATACTATAGCTTTTACATCAAGTAGGATATTGGATACGATGAACTAAATTTATACTTTAGATTGTTTTGACTTATCATCGCACGAGGGCTATTGACGAAGGACACAGTTGATTCTATTTTTTTTCTGGGGGCAGGGGAGCCCAGTCGGTTAGGCACTCGCCAAGCATGCGAAAGGTTCGGGTCCGGGAACCGCCAAAATAACTGCCGACCAATAAACGGCCCGTGCAGCCAAAAATGTCCGACGAATAATACCCCGTGTAAGGGAGTGCACGTTAAATATCCTTCAAAGCCCTACGGCTGCGAACGATGTTGCTCTTAAAGGTTGCGCTGGGTGCCTATTCAGGTGTCGGCTCGTCACTTGACTGTGGTTTTAAAATACGAAGCCCGTCGCCAATAGCCCTCGTTTAGCTTCAGTAAGACGATAATTAAAACCAACTAACTATTTTTACCTAATTCAACTGTACTACCAGTTTTTTGCATGTAAACCTTTTTTTTTTCACAGAAAATGAAAATACAACTGCATTTTCATTTCGTATGCCATATATGTTTTTTTTTTTTACGATTAAGAAAGGTCTTTGAAAGACATCATTTTAGCATTCAATGAAACCACACAAAAAAAAATGCGAAATAACTTATATTTTCAAAGATGATGCTTCTAATTTTATATTGAGAGTTAATTAATAAAAGTTAAATATGTTTCCAACAACATTAGAAACATAAAAATGGGAACATGTAATTTTAACTCAATTTAAGTTAATAGAGCCTCCATTTTTCATGTGTTTTTTATATGTCAAACTAGTATTTTGGTTAAAATATATTCTAAAAGGTTGCGCTTAACCATCTTTCCGGCTTTTGAAACAATGCTTAGAGGATAAAGAATTTTTCCGATCCTGATATCTGTTTATTTTCTTTTCTAATGGTCCAACTCTTACCGAAATTCTCAAAATGTCAAATACAGTGGAAACATACTCATAAATAAGTCGGCAAAACGCATTTCTCAACGATTTTCGGTGAAGAACCGTGGCTTTGGTTTATTTTCTTTTACTGCGTGTGAGGTGATAAAGAATGTTGTTGGCGGATTTTTGGAATCTGGCAATTTTTTGCTCATTTCAAGTTTCAAACATTCCGCAAGCCGTATATTTCGGCAAATGAAGTTACCATTTGGAGATAAGAAGTGAAATCAATGCTCCAAGTCATCCCCCCAATGCTATAAATTGGGAGGGGTTGCCTACCCTTGTACCTTCCGAAATAGGAAGACATTATACAAGACAGACACGTTTTCGTTAAAGAGCAGATACTGAGATTAATGCTCAATGTGTTTTTTTTTCCCTCCAGCAAATAGTTAAAAACCCATGTAACCAAGATTACTTTTGTTCACAAACTTAAGCTCCAGCTTCCGCCTTATCAAGAAATTCTGCTAAATTTAAAATTTCAGTCAACATAGTTTCACATTTTCTTCTTCTAAATCTAGTGGAATGATAAGCTAGGCAATAATGAATAATGTACACTGGGGCACAAAAATTACAGCCAGGCAATTTTCATCGCAATTCATGTTAATTGAATGATTATTTCATACCTTATATGACTTACTGGACAGTTTAAATGAATGCTTATATTAACAATAATTTACAAAACCTATTTTATTCACAATGTAAACATTTCGAACTTGGTGTATCCATTCCCTATGGCTCCCCACGTGTCAATCAACATTCATTTTATGGAACCGTCAAGCCTTTTACTTAAAAAAAAGATTTAAATAATTCGAAGATAAATTTCGATTTGTATCAGATCTGATTAAACTTCATATTTACAGATTACCGAATAAACCACTCAAATAGAAAATCGAAGGGAAAGATTTTCTAGTTTTAACGCATATGTTTTACTTAGGTTTGTTACTTTGTCAATGTCATTTATAAATTTTTAATAGCAATTACTTTGTAATAAATTGAAACTGTGACTTCCTTCCTGAAAATATGAGCCTTAGTGAAAAAAAATATATCAGGTAGGAAATAACTAAAAGGTCTTCTTTACTTAAGGTTTTTTTTACTTCTTTTGCAGCTGTGCGAAATGGACTGGATCGTCTGCCGTAAATATACATACATTTCAGACACTTCTCTCCTTCAAAGAGTTGTGATAGAAAGGGAGTGGTTGAAGATGCTAAAGACATGAAACTCTCTGTTAATCTTAACCGAGAGTTTCATGTCTTTAGCATCTTAATCAATTGTGAGTATTTTCTCTTGAATAAAAATTTCAGCTTTTTTTATAATCACGACCTTTATTTGCATCAACCCATGGTAATTTTTTAACAGTCAATTAACATTTAGTACTTTTTAAAGAAAGTTGTCTTACGCCATGTCTGTCGCGATTGGAATTAGTATTTTATAAAATATTGATAAAATGTGCAAAGATGTAAAATATTATGCTTTACATTATTGACAAGAATAAAAATTGGCTGAGCTTGTCAACCACAAAGCGTCACATCTATGAAATCACTTATGTATAATCCCCTTTCTTGAAATAGATTCAAATACTTTGTATTAAAATTATTTATTGAAAATTAATAAATATTCTAACCAATTTAAAAAAAATGGAATTATAGAGCCCTGTAAGTCATAAATGTATAATATATATAAAACCTTTTGTAAAATATTCAATACAGCCGGTGAAATATGGCTTAGAAACCACAAATAAATATCTGTACCATACCACCTGCAGGTTCTCTCTCTGGACCCGCTTCTCTTCTATGTGAAACATACAAAGTACTTGGGCTTTAGAAAATCCTTTTTTCCAATTTGAACAGAGTCCCTTTGATTTGGAGACGCACGGTCATTAGGTCTCATTCTTCTTTAATTACAAAAATGGTTCTAGTCATTTTTTGTTGATACAAGAGTGTTTCGGCCAATGCCAGAAAATGTAATTTCCTTCATTTTAAAATTTGGTTGTAAATTTCCTCAGATAATTGAGTACTAACAAGTTACGAGATTATAGAACTTATTCATAAAAATGCATAACCGGCTCACAGTCGAATTTGGTTTTTGTGATACTGGTCAACTAACAACTAATGCTTAATTAGATGTTCAAGTTACTAATATTAATAAAGGTAAACAAGTGTTCTTATAAATGTTCGAAAATAAGTAATGTTTATGCTCGACCACCTGCCTTGATTTCTGATGCAGTTGCTGGCCAGATTCGGACTCTGATTGGTCTTCGTGTTCTCATTTCCACGCCTATGTTTACAATTAAAATTCGTTTGAGAAAATTTGATTGGACTTCCTAAATCTTTTGTTTTGGGGAACACAAAGAAACTTTTTTTAAGTTAGTTAGTAGTTAGTTAGATCAAGCTATCTTTCGTAGTTGAACGTCTTTTCTCTTCGGAAAAAAGAATGATTTCTTACGATTTGCACAGCTATTTTAAGTGTTGCACGCACGTAAGTACGAAAGTGTGAGATATAAACATGCATACATCATTTTAGCTTATTGGCTATCTATGGCACTATTTACAGACTAATTGCATTGCAGTCGAATGTTTTTTGTTCAAGAACGTTGACATTTTTCTCTTCAAAAAAATTATGATTTCTCATAATTCTGACAGAGATTTACAGTGCTGTTGAGTAGCACGATGATAAAGTGAAGCTTAAAGGAACTTGCGAAAGTATGCACTAAGTGTGCAAATTGAACATGCAATTAAATGTGTAGCTACCATCAATATCACTTATCCCAGCAACTTTACTCAAAGGTAAGAGCTTTTCTTCTTTAAAAAAAGAAATCAAAATCAGGAATCGAAATTAAGAACTACAACATTAGTACTATATATTTTTACCTAAACATTTAAGCGGGATTTTATCTAAAAATTAAACATGCTTTAAATTAGATGTATAACTAGATTTTGATTTTAGCTTCCACATTACGTTTATAACGTAAAAAGTGGAAGGTTCTATAATCGTTCAGTCCGTCTGTCCGTCACCCACTTTCACAGAGCGAACTAAAAGTCGCACAAACAATTGGTATACGTCATTTTAAAGCAAAAAATCGGGCTAGGTTACATCCCAAATTTCATTAAAAATTTAAATTAGAAGTACATTTAAAATTTAAATAACTATAAATTTAATCTACATTGAAATAACATGCAAATTCCATTTTCACTCAATATTTTCACTGTTGCCATTTCGTCAAACGTTCGAGAAACTTTATTTAAAATAAAAATAAAACCTTTGAAAGAAAATTTATTTATGTGATATAATTTGGTTTGGATTGTTGAAATATCACAATAGACATCTTTTGATGGTTCATTATATATGTATGATAAAGAAAGAAAGATGTATAAAGAATTCTAATTTTGCATAAAATATATGCAAAGTTTCTCTTTTATTTTTAAAGCATCATTTTTACTAATTACATATTTTTCGAACTGTAAATTAAATTCCGGCCACTAAAAGAATTATATTTATTAAAAATTTGTATCATTATTCCACGAATTCCAAACAAATTTAGCAAACGATAACGAGTAATTTTTAATTTGACAAAGTATATTAATGAAAAAAGTTAATTTTGGCGTTTACAATTCTAAATTAGAAGTCTCTGTTAGGCGAATTTCTTTCTGAGGTGTATAATAAGTGTGTTTCCTGTGAGCATAAATATGGTGTGGAAGCGGTTTTAGTGACAGGTTCTGTAACAAACCAACTTGTTTTATATTTGTTAGAAATTTCATGATGAGCTGCCTTTTATAGATTAAAAATCGAAATTTATCGATTATTTATTATTATTAAATCGATTTTTTAAGTGATTTGAAATTATTTAAGATTATATTAAAAAGTAATATTATGAGTTAATTTTGAGTGTTTATTATTTTGAAAGGTCACATTCTTCTAAATTTAAATGTTCTCAAAACTATTTCCTATGTTATGCTTTTTTTCCCTTTCGATTGCACTTATATTCATTTTTAACCAAAAATTATGCATTTTTTCGAAAAAAAGCCTTATGTTTTACAGTCAAATGATAAATAATGATTTTTAAAAAAATAATTTTATTTAAATATAATGGAATTTTACTACTTATCAATGATTATTTATACTCTTTTAATCGAGATTGGCTATTGTTTAAAGTTTAAAAAAAAGTACCAACGTTTATTGCTAACGTTATAAAACGAGCAAATTTTTGAAGTGAAATTTCTTGTTGTGTTTGAATAACGTATTTAATAATCGGTATTGATTGTTGTCGTTTCAATATCGTTTTGCTCAAAATTGAGAAGTATTATTACTATTTTTAAATAATACTCCTTCATTTGAATGTTACTGAATGTTATATTTTAACTTTGCTTAACTATTTTTGTTCCTTCTGGAAATACTACAAGAGCTTAGCGGTAAAACGTGCTTAGTATGTTCTTTGACACAAAAATCTAAATTTTTCAAAAATGTCACTTAGCACGTTCTTCCACTAAGCTCTTCTATTGTTTTGGTTGATCGTGTAAATATTACATATGATAAAATTAAGGAAATTTCAAATTTGAGCTTTGAATATTAGATGCATCTGCATACATTTAAAATATTCGTCATGAAAAATACAATCATACTTAATTTTGGTAGTATATATCTCTAATTTTCCCGTAAATGATACATATTTACTATTTATAAACTGTAATATAATTAATGAAATAATTACTAGTGTAATTAAAATTGCATTTGATTTTTGAAAATTAAAGAACTACGTATCAATTCTAGATTTAATATTGTTAAAAGTTTAGTAAGATCACTGAAATAAAAATAAGTTGGACGCTAAAAGAACACAGATGACGAAAAGGCCAAGGAATTGAGAGTGACACCGCAAAAAAAAAATGATTTCTATAACTTTTTAATAATATAAAACCATTTTTATTTGAAATTATTTTCATAATTTTAACTGAATTCCTAATATTCAATACTTAAAAATTAAACTTAGCTATGAGATATCTTATTTTAAAATTATTTTTATACTTTACAGGTAACTATGAGCATTAAATCGGGCATGTTGATGCTAACATGAAGCTCGCAGTTAAGAAAAAGCTAAGGTATGTTTTTTTTCTTAATTAAATGTTGTACCGGCAAATGATAAATTATTGAATTTTTTAATTAATAATTTCATGTAAAAATATTACCTTTTTTCTACTTATTAATAAGTATTTCTTTTTACGACTTATTATTTTTTTTAAGCTGGAAAAGTAGCAGCGTTTAATAGCAACTGCCTAACGTGTATTGTATGAAAATTGGTATTGGTTGTGTTATGGCTTCAGTATTCGTGATTATTTTTAAAGAAATAAACGTAATTTTAATTTGACTAGCGGCTCAGTGGCTGAGAGGTTAAACGTGTCTGCCTCGTAGGCGCAAGATCGCGGGTTCGAGCCCCGGCTGAGTCTTCGGATTTTCCGGATTGGAAAATTCTGGGCACGCATGTCATATGATTATGTGGTATGTAAAAGATCCCTGGAGGACCCATTTGGCCTCGGTTCTTTCGGAAAAATTAAAAATCTCGGCATACTTTAACATCCACAGATAGCTTAGATTCATTGTAATCTGTGCGTCAAAATTGGCAGGAAGAGTCGCCAAGATGGTGCCACAAAATAAATGGTTCTCAGTTGTGTGGAGTCTGTACCGAGTCTGCGAAGGCTTGACAGTGTGACGAATCACTTGTGTATTCAGTTAGTCTTTTGCAGAGTTTTAATTATTTATTAGTTTTAACTTAACATAGATTTACAGGAGAATTTAGAATATTAACTTCCATTTTCTTTTTCTTATTTACAGCAACGTTGCCACACATAAATTTATAACATCTTCCGTCACGTTTTTTTAAAGTCTGTTAAATTTTAACATCTTCAGTCACGATCTTTAAAGTCTGTTAAATTATAACATCTTCAGTCACGTTCTTTAAAGTCTGTTTTTTTAAATCCTTACAACCGCCAATGTTGCAGCCCCATTAGAGAGAGAGAGAGAGAGAGAGAGAGACATTTTTTTACTAAAGCTGAATGATATATTTAAATATGATTGATTGAATTGATATATTTATGATATATTTATTTCATAATTTTTTTACTAATTAAAAAAATATATTATTAAAATAATTTATTGTAAAGGTGTGTGTTTTAAGTTTTTTTTTTAAAATAGTTTATGGTGAGCGCGAATAGTGAAACGTGTCTCTTAATTTTCAGACTGTTATGAATGCGTCGTTGGGATGATAAACCTGCTCTTGACATGCTGAATATTTAGTTAATTCGAAAAAAAGGTAATTTTTAGAATAATTTGAAATAATTGTTAAAATTTTACTTAATGATGCGTAGTCTTAAGAATTTAAATGCAAATTGGATTTATTTACATCGTAAATGGCAACAACTCCAGCGGTCTTGTTTTATTTTTGTTTGGAATTACATATGCTTTGGTATTCGAAAATAAGTTTTTATAGGAATATTTAACACATTTAATTTTTTAAATGCCAATTTCTTGCTGTGTTGTTGGTTGTGCAAATCATTTTTTAAAAGAAATCTTGCATAGAACTAAAAGGTTTCTTTTCATATGTGACAATCATTTTAAGAGTGAAACTGAAACATGCAATGAAATTTCAGGAAGAAACGAAAACAAGAGAGTTACTTTGAACGGGCTGAATTATTATAATACCTTTCGCTTTTTACCTTATAAACGTAATGTTGAAGCTAAAACTATTTAGATCAAAACTACCAAAAGTTTTGACTAACAAATAAATTTTGGAAAACTGTTAAATGCACTACCGTTAATTAATTTATTTTTTTTATTTAATACATAAATACTTTAAACTGCAATAAATAAAAAAAAACAGTAGGTCCAGTTATTATTATAAATTATTAAAAACTGTTAAATGCACTACCCTTAATTAATATTTTTTTATTATGTAAATACTTTAAACTACGCTCAATCAATGAACACAATAGCTTCAGTTATTTTTTTTTAAATCGACATTTATGTTTTTGTTCGACAATTTGTTTGAGTTTAAAATTTTAGAACTGCTACTGTTCATTCGGACTTTTGCTATGTATCATCAAGAGGACTCCCTTGGGAATTTCATATCTTGAAAATCGTAATGTTATTCCTATTTATAATATTCGCAATTCAATTACCGCCACAATTTTATTAAAAGGTTACTAGTGTTTTGTAGAAATGTTAAGAGCGAAAGAGGTAAATTTCATAAAATTAACTGGTTTTAGTGAAAATTACATATTTAGTAATTTTAATATTTTTTTAAAGTTAGAACTTAATGGTTCTAACTTAATAAACTTCTAAATTCTTGTGGTGGAAATTGAGTTACGAATGTTATCCATAGGAATAACATTACGATGTTCAAGTTGTGAAATTCCCAAGGGAGTCCTCTTAAGAAACAAAAAAAAAATGGATTGAATTAAATTGAAACAAAAATTATAAAGTGAGATTTTTAAATATGTTTTTAAATAAACTTTGCTATCTCTTAATCATCCAATTACATAAAAAAAAATTTCCACTTCTTACCCTCTGGCATTATTAGAGCATTAAATTAAAAATTAAAATAATTGGATTTTTTTTAGAGTGGCACTATTTCAGAGGAAAAAAAGTAAAAACTTTTTAAATGTTATTTTTTTTATACTTTTTATTAACTTTTAACTTAAGAGGACTCCCTTAAAATTCCACATCTTGAAAATCGTAATGTTATTCCTATGGAAAACATTCGCAAGTCAATTGCCGCCACAATTTTAATAAAAGGTCACTAGTTTCTTGTATCATTGTAAAGAACGGAAGGAACTAAAAGGCTAAAATTAATTTGTTAGGTGAAAATCACATATTTAGTATTTTAAAAAGTTTTTTGAAGTTAGTAAAAAATGGAGTAAGCATTAAGTTCTAATTTAAAAAAATTATTAAAAATACTAAATATGTGATTTTTACAAAACAAATTAGTTTTATCCTTTTAGTTCCTTTCGTTCTTTACAATGATACAAGGAACTAGTAACCTTTTAATAAAATTGTGGCGGTAATTGACTTGCGAATGTTTTCCATAGGAATAACTTTACGATTTTCAAGATGTGGAATTCCAATGGGAGTCCTCTCTTAATGTAATCGTATAGTTTAATATGTTTTCTTTATACTCCACAGTTGCATATATTTCTACATTTCATATTTTTGAATTTATTTTATTTTTACTGGTATAGTTTTCATTTTAATTTTGGTTTTATTTTTTACAAATTTTCATACTGAACTGAACTTTATGCCTAATTTTATTATTGTTTGTTGTTTCAGAAAAAAAATGTCTGAAAGTGATTCCAGCAGCCGAGACGCCTTTGCGACACCCCCTCCTCCAGACGTACCCAGCAACGAACAATTGATCAGGACGGTAGATAACGCCCTAAAAAATGCGATTACAATAGAAGAAATCCACACATCAAATAGGGTATAGGACACAAATCATAATCTCAATAGGCTCAGAGTAGAGATTCGAAAGAAAAAGACAACTTTTTCTACCACATTTTTCTCTCTAAAGCATATTATTTGAAAGTATGAATTCTTTATGAGAATGTGATTAATTTGTTTTTACTATTTATTAAAAGTTATTTTCTATGCGATTTTTAAAAATAAATTTTGTATTTATTTTTGAAATATTTTTCTTTGTATTATTACTCTCATTTTATTACAGAACGTTCTTTTATATTTTTGAAGAAGCATTTGTTTGCAAAATATTATAAATTCTTAATAGGTGGTTAATTTGTACATTGGAATGTGTTTTTTTTGTCGCCCAATTTCAGGCTGCTGGATTACTATTTACGAAATACTTAAACCATATCCTCCAAGTTTGTTAAATTAGTTTTAAAAAATATAGAAAAAATAACCTCCAATGCTCTATATTAAAGTAAAATTTTTTTTATTTCATTTGGTGGGTATATAATTTTTAAAAAGTTTTTACAGCTTTTCACCAAAAGAAAAAACTTTCACCACAAAAGGGGACATGCTTCCTTTATAGGCTTCAAATTTTAGCCATATTTCTTTAAGAGACGACGACACTGTTTTAAACTGTTTAAAAATTGATAATTAAATAAAGTATGGCGTTTCAAATCAAATTTGTTTTTTTGTTATCTATATATTTATACCGGCTAAAAAACAAATTTGTATTGTTGTTATTATTATATTTATACCGGCTAAAAAAAGAAATTTGTTTTGTTATAAACATATTCATGCCTGCTATATTATTGCAGATCTGCATTTTTTAATGCATACATGCTATATATTATTGCAGGAACGCATAAAAAAGAATTAATTTTAAAGGTTCACTCCTTCTCACAGATTGTGATTTTGTAAATAATTCGTCAACTATTCATCATAAGAGGACACCCTTGGGAATTTCACATCTTGAAAATCGTAATGTTATTCCTTTGGTGAATATTTGCAAGTCAATTACCACCACAAGTTTATTAAAAAGTTACTAGTTTCTCGAATCATTGTAAAGAACGAAATGAGTAAATTTCATAAAACTAATTTGTTTTGTGAAAATCACATATTACTATTTTAAATTAATTTTTTTAAGTTAGAACTTAAGGCGTACACCATTTTTTACTATTTAAAAAAAGTATTTAAAATACTAAATATGTGATTTTCACAAAACAAATTAATTTTATGAAATCTACTCCTTTCGTTCTTTACGATTATACGAAAAACTAGTAACCTTATATTAAAATTGTGGCGGTAATTGACTTGCGAATGTTTTCCATCGGAATAGCATCATGATTTTTAAGATGTGGAATTCCCAAGCGAGTCCTCTTAATCCTTCTTGTTATTATTATTCCTATTATTTTTTTGTTAATAATGCCATATATTTTAACAGGTCTTGTCAGATAACGACCATTGGAGAGTGTCGTTTTTCATTGAAAAACAGACGTACTACCTTCGTACGTTGAAGGATATGGTGGAAATAATGGCAGAAAATCCACGAAGTCCATTAATGCCATTTCCTTATAATCCTAACGATGGTATGCGGTAATATCTTTAACCCTTTATGCACTGAACGAATTACATTTTAGTTTAATTTTTTTTGTCTTTGAATATATTATACCATTTCTAGCCAGAATGTAAGCTTCGAAAAGACTCTCTTCCAAGCTTACATTCTAAATAGACCCACTATAATACTAGCTATTGTAGTTAATTTGAAGATAAAAGGGAAAAAAATTGTTGAGACACAAAATGCCCTTTATGTTCCGAATGTATTAACTTTTTTCTGCTTTTCCATGCATAATTAATAAATTACTCTAATTAACAAGGACATTCTGTTGAATAAATATGTTTTACCTTTCTAGTCCTTAATGTGTTGGTTCAAAATTAATTTAAAAGCTCACTTCGATCTATTTTCCCTCGCACTAAACTTTGAAAAGTCAAACAAAGACTTTTTAAGATATTTTTAAGTACCTTCAAGTCATCACTTATTATCAGGAATAACTTAAGTAATATTTAAGAAGAATTTACTTTTAAAGACTTTTATGTGTTAAATCGGAACATGTCAATCAAAAAGTTAATCTCCAAATTGAGCAATGAAAAGTAAAACAGTTGCTTTTTAAGTATAGTACTGATTGACACGCTGCTTTGAGCAAAATTGCTTGGAATACTCTACAGCTAATTGCTAGTATTTCTGCGACGTAATGTGAAAAGCGCGGTGGGTCGTTAGTTGGAAACTCTTGTAAGGTAAACTTTCATACAAAATCATCTGACTACAATTTAACCGAAATACACTTTGCATTCGGATAAAATTGCCAAATTTTCTCAAATAATATTCAAATTTGTTAGACCTTAAACGAAATTAATGTTTTAACCATGTTTTCTGGATGGATTCACAAATAATTTATGGAACTCTCTTACATAAAGGATCTTCTTCATAGCATATATCTATTTGCCCAACTTAGGTTGGCAAGGTGTGTAGTCTTCAAATTATTGATTAAAACCTGTTTCTACTGTAGTTTTACCATATTTCAACAAAATATACATAAAGCGATTTTTTCCTTATAGAGGCACGGGCGCGTGACGCTGCACAGCGAGCAGCACAAAATCAAAGTAAGTTGAACGAATTGAAATAGGCTTTTTATTCTCAAAAATAAAATGTTCTTTCATCGGCTGTTTAATTTACAAATACACTTTAAAGGAGTGCACAAAAGTTAATTTAACTATTTCAACAAATTAAGTTTCGAAAAATGATTGCTGTAATTTATTCGCAAGTAATTATTCCAAATTGTTTTCTTTTAAATTTAGATTTAATAATTAAGATTTTTTCCCTGGCTTTTCATCCTTTAATTATGCATGTATAATAAATGTTTTTCACAAATATTAGATATTTGGAGTAAAAATTTAAAAGTTGGGATTAAAAGGTTTAACTTTCTTCGTAACTTTCCGCTCATAAATTAGACCCTTACCTGGATTATTCATGATTCAGATAATGACTTCAGAGCCTTCATTTAATGAAATACAAAAATTGTAAAAATGGAGTTGATTCATTATAGTTTAGGACAATCCAAGTTAGACTTATTTATCATAACTTAATGAACAGTTATCAGTAAATAAATTATGTATATGAGAGAAATTAAATATTTATGCTTCCTAAATTATATTATAGTATTTTAAATACACTTTGAGGACTCTATTGGGAATTTCACATCTTGAAAATCGTAATGTTACTCCTATGGAGAATATTCGCAAGTCAATTACAATTTTATTAAAAGGTTACTAGTGTTATGTATAATTGTAAAGAACGAAGGGAGTAGATTTCATAGAATAAATTTCTTTTGTGAAAGTCACATATTTAGTATTTTTAATAATTTTTTGAATTTAGTAAAAAAAGGAGTACGCATTAAGTTCTAACTTCAAAAAATTATTAAAAATACTAAATATGCGATTTTCACAAAACAAATTAATGTTATGTAATCTATTTCTTTCGCACCCCCTTCGCATTAAAATTTTGGCGGTAATTGACCTGCGAATGTTTCCCATAGGAATAACATTACGTTGTTCAAGATGTGAAATTCCCAAGGAAGTCCTCTTAAAGAAAGGTTGTTGATATTTTGGTAAATGCCTAATTAAAAGAAATATTTTTTTTATCGATTTTTATGGCCATTGTGGTCAGCAACGTGCAATTGAAACGTTCGTTATTCGTGCATAAACATGTGTGTACCAGTGCGTGTTTAAGTCTTCAAAAGCTCATTACATTATATAAAGTAGATTTTAAGAAATTAACCCTTTTACTCCCAGTGATGCCATTTAGAATCATCACTTTCAATAATTTTTTCTAAATGTCTTTGTCCCGTTATGACATCCAAACACACATCATTCGGTTCTTCACACTTTGTTCTATTAGATAATATATTACAAATCTCAATAGATGTCAGAACTATTATTTTTTTTTATTTAGAAAATAGCAAACCAGCGTTTAACCTGATATTTGAAAACTTCACTTCAGTTCCACATATTTAAGACACAATTTAAACTATTTTGGTAAAAATAATTACTAAATTTTTCTTTAAAAATATGAGCAGATACCTTAAAATATATAACTCGAAGTGTTTTTTATATTTTTTATTTTGTTGTTTTCTACAGTTGAAAAATTTTGGCAATATTTCAAAAACCATATAAAAAACTTAAATGAATTTTTTTCTTATGGAACTCTTATTTTTGACCTAATATAAGCTTATTTTGTGAACATCATATGTATCTGTGTTGGGTAGTAAAATTTTGAGACTGAAAGGGTTAACTGTTAAAAAAGTAACTGCTACCCCCAACGATGCTGTAGCTCGTTCATTCTAACCCTTGTATTCTTTTCAGGAGCTGAAGAGGAAGCGGCCAGTTCACAAGGAGGCAATTACAACCTCATCGTGGAAAACATCCACAGGCCCATGGACTGGACACAAGGTAGGTCCACTTTCCACAACCTGTTTTCGATCATGTTCGTTTCGTTGAGTTAAGGGGGAATGGGCGTGCAGGACCGGGGGTCTCCAAACTCTAGTGCCTCAATGTTAATCCAATGGGAAAAAATTATTTTCTTCGCCACATTTCTCCGGATGTATTGAATAGTTTTACAAGCGGATTTTTTTATGTGATAAATGTAGCTGACTTACAGGTCTCTATCTTCCCACTTTTTGAAATTGCTTCGAATATTTTGTGTAAAATAATTTATTGAATATTAAAAAAAATAATCGTACTAATTTCAAAAAGTGGGAAGATAGAGACCTGTAAGTCAGCTACATTTATCACATAAAAAAATCCGCTTGTAAAACTATTCAATACAGCCGGAGAAATGTGGCAAAGAAAATAATTTTTTCCCATTGGATTAACATTGAGGCACTTGAGTTTGGAGACCCCCGGTCCTGCACGCCCATTCCCCCTTAAGGGGGTATAGG
Source organism: Hylyphantes graminicola (assembly GCA_023701765.1). Classification (NCBI taxonomy): domain Eukaryota; kingdom Metazoa; phylum Arthropoda; class Arachnida; order Araneae; family Linyphiidae; genus Hylyphantes; species Hylyphantes graminicola. The sequence goes on from CM043111.1 coordinate 20,155,480, forward strand.
ACACAAAATCTTCCAAAAAATAAAAAAAAATATTATTATCATAAAAAATAACTCAAATATTTTAGAATAATTTAAAACAAAAATTTTATTTATATGTGCAGTAGAACGTGAGATGTGTAGTTTTTTTTGTGTCATGACATCTGTGTTGGCCAACCACGTTTACAATCTTTGCTTCCTCGTAATATTAGATAGGAATAACGTTATCGAATCCTTAGTTGTTCGGTCGGTTTGAAGCGCTTCAGTAAGGAAAGGGATAAACTTCAAAGCTGTTTTTCTCCTTGATCGTGTTTTCGATGATTTTTTGACTTTAAATTGATATAACTCAAAATCTACTGCCCATAGAGTGTCAAAATTTTTCACTCATATTTTTCTAACATATATCTTTAATTTGTCTTTCGGGATTTTAGTTTTAAATATTTATTATTTTATTTATTAATTTTTATTAAAAAAGTGAACCTGTGAAATTATTAAAAAGAACTTCAATAATTAAAAAAAAACTATGGCAAATAAGAAAAATCGGTATAAAGACAGTTTGTTAAATACATTTTTCTGTTTATAAAAATGCTAAATATTTGTTTGCCAATAAATAAGTTTTTGACTTATAACAAAAATAAGAGCCATCACTTTTTGACACATTTTATTTTTTTGGAAAATAAACAATGATAATTTAAAACCTTTAACTATCTAAAAGTGTAAGTATATTTAGTATACATTTATGGAAAAAAATTATATTGATGTCTGCAATATTAAAAAAAAAGTTAAAAGTGTCCCATACCCCCTTAAAAAAAATATAAGTCTGCACTGATAAAATTTTTGGCGCTAGATTGCACCGAAATCCTTTAACGTTTCAACGGCACCATTATTTGGGGTGCGAATTTATCAGTTTTGTAGTCAAGGCATAACTGAAGAGTACAGAGGAAAAACCGCTTGATTTATTTATTAGGAGTCTTCCCGTAATTGTGTCTGCTTGGCGGACTTTGGTGACAGGAAAGCGGTTTTTCTTTTGGTTTTTCATTCGTGGTACAAACGTGTGTCCACCGATCTCTGGCGTGAATCAGGGTTGCCGCGAAAGGAAAACGAAGCGAGTAACCGGTTTCTCTACACCAGTTTTGGCGATTTCTCGCTATCATCGCCAAAGAGGCCTATGAGGAAAGCTTTCTACGAAATCAAGCAGTTTTTTCCCCTGTAGTCTTCAACTTTATCGTATAAAGTGCAGGAATTTCGCAACCGATTTTAAACTAACTAAAGTTTTTACTGGTCACGGAAACTTTAAAAAACAATTTATTTTGATTTTGGTGTTTCGTTAAATGCTATGAAAGTAATAAATAAACTCAAAAATATTCTTTAAGGATTTGCAGAACAAAGCATCTCTGAGCTTACTGCTCCTGTATATAAAAAAATGGACGAAAGCAAAACCGTTGCAAACTCTAAGACTTTATTTCGAAAACTGATTTTCTTACAAAACGATGTTGCCACAGACAAAATTTTATACTTATAATAAAAATAGATAAATATACTACAGTTAACAGAAAGCAAAGAGGACGCAGAGCATGTTCTGCTGCACTGCAATTTTTCACGCAAACTCACGATCTCATTTAGAAGAAGTTGTAGGACCTTTCTTTACGATGGAGTGTTCTCGGATGTGGTGCGGAAAATGGAGACTTACATCGTTATTTTATTTACAATTTAAATTTTCAATGTTGTGTTCTATCACTTACTTATGTAAGCCTCGTAGAATACTTTGTGGAACACGAGGTGTATTTGAATTTGTTCTAAATAAAAAAATAATATTATGAAAATATATCATAAAGTACCCTATCTTAATACAGGCATACCCGAAGAAATAAGGGATAGCCGACTGATTGATCACGATGGCCACCGAAATCGTGCTCAGAATAGGACACAAAAGCAAAAAGAAACACAAAAGAGAAACAACCAACCCAGGGACAACCAGCGACCCCAGCAACCCATTGAAGTGAGGGTCAACATCTTGCAAGATGTCCCACGTCAGAGGTTTGTTCACTTCACATTTTAAAAGACAAGTCCACACTGTTGAAAATGTTGGTGTAAAATTGCACTGAAATCTCGGAACTTCTTTGTTGCCACCACTATATGGTGCATGGATTCACCACTTTTGTGGTGATACACGCGAATTATACACGCACCGTAAAATGGGTACATCCATGCTCCAAGCAGTCAATTTACTATTTTTGGAAGGGAAACTTTTGCACATGGTACTTCTCTTTTCACCCGAACTCTTTAAAATCACGAAAACCAAAGGCATGGCACTCAAAATTCTCTCCCAATACTATCTATTCCAAAGTAGTATTTTAACCGATCCATGCAAAATACGGGCGGGAGAAATTCCTTCCCAGTAATTGAACCGATTTCAAAAGTATTGATAATATTTTAAAGTAATAAATACTCAAATTGGTATTTACACTCAGCAAGGGTAAATAGCAATTTACAAACTCAGACCACAGGGTATTTACCTAGACTCACATCACTAGACATGATTTGTTTTTCGTATTCAGTTGTTTAGTTATTTAAATAAACTTTCATTTATTGAGAAAACTTAATTTAAATGTCGGCCTAAATATTCACTGGTTTTTTTTTATCATGTACAGGGTTGCAGTTGACCAGCCAGTGGTCAAAATGGAACAACAAGAAAACACAGTTTCAGAAGTAGTTGGTAAGTTGTAGGCAATAAAAATTTTCATTTGAAGGTTTGTAAAGTTATTACAATTTGTTAAGCCATTACATACTAAATAAAATTCCACCTATCTTTTGGTATGTTTTTCATGTACTGGCTAATTAATAAGCATATTTTAACCTGCGACTGTGATAAGCCCTGTAATTGACCCAAGTTTATTTATAATTATGTTTTTAAGGTCTGGAATACAATATTTTGAATGGCTCCATGGAACAAAGAGAAAAACAGCACATTCTTAAAATTTTTGTTTGCTTCTAACTTTCTTTATTGATATATCTTAACGTCATGAAAAGTTAAGTTATTGTATTCAGGAACTTGAAACGTTTAGTAAAAAACGATTTAAATTTTCAGGTTATCGTTAAGGAAAATAAGATATGCCCTAGCTGCCTAAAATATCCGAATTTAATATCCGAATCCATTACTGCATGGGTACCAAAAGTACAGAAAGTGCTCCCGTAATTGCTTTGAGCATTGTACTTCCCAAGGGGAAATATTCCATTGCAACTCACACCAAAAGCTTGCTTTTTTTTTTTGGTTCAATCGTAGTTTAATGGTGTCAAAAGCGTATAAGTTATACTTTTTCTCCTATAGATCCTGCAGTAGAACAGCAAACTGCAAATGTTCCCACTGCTTCTACTGCCTTACACAAGGCAACACAGACCGAAAGGAGCCACTGGTTGAGACCAGCATCTCCTGTGGAAGCAGCTGTTCCAGGTAATATAACAATATATTTTTTTACACACACAATGTATTTTTTTACACACACAATGGGACTGAGCACTGCTGTAATAAAATTCTGTTTTTAATTGTAATAAAATTCTGTTAAATTTTGTTAATTAAAATTTCATCAAATTTTTTGCGATTACTTGTTATATCACAGTATTTTAAATTTGCGTTGGGTAGTTTTCCTGTCACTTCTTGGACAACTCAAATACAGGGTGGTTATAAAATAACGCTCGCTATCCGGAGTGGTCTGTAGCTTGAATGAATAATCCAAATGCAAAAAACTTTGAGACACTTACTAATTGCGACAACAGACGTTAACCTTTTTTTCGTATGTCTGTTTATCCGTACCATACACTCCTTGCCAACCTAAGTTGGGTAAATAGAGATATGCAATGGAGAAGGTCCTTCCGCGCATGTAAAGAGTTCCATAAATTATTAGAGAATCCCTCCAGAAAACATGTTTGAAACATTAATTTCTTTTTAAGTCTAATAGATTTGTGTATTATTAAAAAAAATTGGCAGTTTTATCAGAATGAAAAGTGTATTTCGATTAAATTGTATTCCGATTATTTTGTATGTAAATATTGCCTTACAAGAGTTTCCAACTAACGGACAAACCGCGTTTGTCCGTCTGCCTTTTTACTCTTTGTTTGAACCCAAGTTAGGCTGTCACGGAGTGTAGGAATTTTACTGAGTAGTAAAGTAACAGGAAGTAGGCAATTCTTGTTCTTCTAAACAGTGCTGCTGTGTAAAATGTGTGTTGTAATAGTGTTTTTTTTTCTTTAATGTAGTTGCTGCCCAAGAACTCGATACCATCGAAGTTCTTCCACCTTCGCCAGAAAGAATTACTGTCTCGCAACATCCAGCAGCTTCCGCTGGTGGTCCCAGTAAGATATATTTTTTACGTATCAGTGAATTGATTTTACATTACAGAAATCAAAGAACCGGAGGCAGGAGCCGTATGATTATTTTTAAAATGCAATAGGCTTGTTTCAATAGGCATCTGGCAACAGTTCCAAGTTCTTGTTTTCATTTTTCTCGAATTACTTTTGCCTAGGTATTCCAAATTGAGTTTTTTAAGAAAATTTTAGTTGATATATATATTTTTAAATTCTAACTTGTTATAATGCAAGTATTAATTGATAAATGATTACAATAACCAACGGAACAGCATGAAGTTGTAATTTTAAAAATAAACAACTAAAATATTTTATTTAAATTCAACTAAAATAACTTACTTTTTAAAATTTACTCGATTTCGAATATCAACAAAAGTAATTCGAGAAAAGTGAAAACAAGACCGCAGATCTGTTGCCAGATCCCACGTAAAAAACAAATCCATAATGGTTATTTATACAACAAGTGTGAAACGTAATATTTTTTTAAACAATTGGATTTTAATAATGACACGCGTTTAATTTTTTTAAAAACTTTTCTCAATGGTTGCATTCACTATTTTTTACAATTGCGTGAAAAAAATCAAATACCATTAGTTTAAAAATAATTCACGTGTATAATGTTTTACGTAAAGCAAATTAACGTCAATAAATCTCTTGAAGTACTAAAGACAATCCTTAATTATCAGTTTAAAGTCACATTTGATTACGGATTCTGATTTTCACTAAAATAATTCGCAGGTTTTATTTAGCTTCTAGAACATATAAGACAACTACAGTAGTAGTTCCATTATAAATTAACTGGAGTGATAAACGTAGTAAGCATTATGTCATTATGCAATCGAAGTTTTGTTTAAACGTTGGCATCTTCTATCACTTTTCGCACTCTTCTGATGTTAATGTTATAATGTCTGTTTTTTCACGCAATTATAAAAAGTATATACATACATCGAGGTAACATAATTTAAGTGGTGAAATAATATGTGGTTTTGGAAAAATCTCTAACCCATGGCCAAGCCGTAGGCCAAAATCCCTCCACTGTGCATTTACTAATCAACTCTGGAGGAAATAGGTTTTTTACCATACCACCAAAGTTGTCACTACTCTGGTTACCTTATTCGAGTCAGTATCTAGTTGCTCTTTGTTTAATTTCTCGTCGATACCACATTTAGGTTATTTTCTATTTCACTGGCGCAAGCCATTAAGTCGCCAAAAATGTACAGCAGTCGCCAAACGAAATTTTCCAATGATAAAATTTAACTGTGTAATGTGTATACAGGATTTTTCGCCAAAGATTGCTTTTGGCGAGATTTTTTTAGGGAAATGGAAGAATAGCTATATTTACAGCCATATTATCGCGTACAGTGTGTTTGAATGATAACTTTCTTTTTCAGTGCGTACCCGCCGCTGGCTAAGACCAGCATCTCCGACAGATCAGGAGGAAGCCACAACGGAACGTGGACAAGGTAATAAATTAATATTTGTAAAAGGAATAAAAAATATCTTCCAAATCTACGGCCGCACCACTAGCACCACTAAGACTGCCTATAAAAGCAGCAACTTTTAATTTAAAAATACAAACATATAAAAATGTATTGATTAATTTTCTTTACTTTTCCATTTCACAGGCGGAAGCGATTAAGTCGCCAAAAATTTACAACCGCCGCCAAACAGTATATTAACAATGGAAATATTAACTCTGTAAACTCCGTTGGGTCACCGAAAAAGAATTCATTAGGCTTAATTTTCGACTGCAAGATATTAAAGTACCAAATATTAAAGTGTCACACGTTACAATGCGTTGAAAATTTTCCTCCGCAACTAAACTTCATTGCATTATTAATAAATTTAACGGAAGACAACATTAAATATAAACTAAACTTGCCGATGTAGTTTAATTTAATTCATTAATGGCTGAAAGAATAAAACAAGTCTTTGAATAGGTAGATGGCGGCATATTCATTATTCCCCCCTGTGTGTCTGTTACTTTGTTTCACTGCCTAAAGTGTATCATAAACATGAAACAACTTGTACAGATGCACTACTTCAAGATGCCTTTGATAAAGATATTAAACGTTTAGGGCCTGCTTTGTCTGACAATTGAATGGGCAAATAACGTATTTTTATTGGAATTTACCATATTTACTACATAAAGTATTATTTATTTTTTACGGTAAGTCTTTAGCAACTCAGTTCCAGTTGCAAGTTGAGAATTGTAATATTCGCGACGCGAATTTCTTTAGCGGTGTTAAGAGGACTCCCTTGGGAATTTCACATCTTGAAAATCGTAATGATATTCCCATGGAGAATATTCGCAAGTCAATTACCGCCACAATTTTATTAAAAGGTTACTAGTTTTTTGTATAATTGTAAGGAACGAAAGGAGTAGATTTCATAAAATTAATTTGTTTTGTGAAAATCACTCTATTATAGTTATTTTTTACTAACTTCAAAAAATTATTAAAAATACTAAATATTTGTGATTTTTACAAAACAAATTAATTTTATGAAATCTACTCCTTTCGTTCTTTACAATGATACCAAAAACTAGTAACCTTTTATTAAAATTGTGGCGGTAATTGACTTGCGAATGTTTTCCATAGGAATAACATTACGATATCAAGATGTGAAATTCCCAAGGGAGTACTCTTAATGAAAAAAAAAACACTATTGCTTTGCTACTGTTACCTAATCAACTATTTTTATTCGCACAGCTCGGAACAACAGAGCGATTCGAAGAAAGCCCTACCAACGGCCCCAGAGACTGGCCAACTACCGGCTACACCACCCTGAAAGTCTGGAAAACACAACAGACTTTGAACACCAATGGAGAATGGAGTTCGTGGCCCAAGCCTGGCGTCACGAGCCAGATGTGGAACTTAGAGAGTTCCCAGAAGTCTATCGGTAAGCAGCATTTACCATTACAGGCCTAACCACATTCGAATAATCATTAATGCAGATAAATGTAGTAAATAGAAAAAAATAGTTAAAATAAATTGAAGAGCTTAGTGTTAACAACGTGCTAAGTGGCAAAAAAGGTATAAACGAGAAAATAAGCTTTGAAGTTTTTCGTTTGCCATTAGATACATTAAAACGACATTTACAAAATCTTAAAAAAAATATGCTTAACTTAATAAGAATCCTCCTCATTTTTTACTATTATTCCACTATATTATTCCACTACAGTTTTTTTCCAAATATGTCTCTTAGCATGTTCTTCAACTAAGGTCATCAATTTATTAATATATTTCTGGGCTGTGAGATCATGTAGTTTTAGTTTTGGTCGTCATCACCTCAACCGAAAACAAAATTTAAGTTGCTATTTTTCAATTTGGGTTATAGCTTTTTGGAAGTTTGTTAAAAATTGAACTTATATTAGAATCTTGTTTTTACGAGACTTTTATGATAAATTTAATTTTATACTCGGCCTATTTGCTGCTGTTCTTCTCTGTTGCACGATATTCTTAATTATTTTTGGTAGGCAAACTAAGAAAAATACTAGGCATGACGTCCAACTAAGACAGACAGTAACATATAGTCGAGTGGAATTTTTCCCCGGAGATTCGGATAATCAGCAACTTTTCGGATAATTGTACTCTACCATATTTCGAATTCGGAGTTTGGTTGAGCTACATCACATTCGGGTTCATATTCATAACTATTATTAACTATTTTGCATTTGGTTGCCTAGTTGCTGTGGAGTAACTAAAAAAAAATCAGCACCGTTTTTGAAATCGTGAAGTTTAAGCGATTATAAAATAGGAAAACTGCGATGATTTATGACTATAAAGCTTTGGCATTTATAAAAGCAAATTTCTGGCAATTTGGAAACTCTGGGAATTTTAAAAAATCGTAGGATTCTCCAAAGGATTTTCCCTCTTATGAAACAAAAAAAAACATTAATTACCCTAAACCTCCGGCGTTCAACAATTAAAAATGTTTTTAATATTTGTTTTATGCTTTTTGATATTGAGATTCAATTTCAGAGATCGCATAACCAAACAATTCAACCTTTAGAGCTGCAAATCCAGTGCAGGTTTCGGATGCTTGCAGATTTGAGGTCCGCAGCGCTCTGAAGTTTTACTACTTAGTGAAAATTCTATATTGTCTTGAGTCTTCGATTATCCATCCCAGTTGGATTAGATTATCGAGGTTCTACTATTGGTTGGTATACATATATTTTCAGGCTTGTGTGCTAGGTCAGAGACCCGCTTATAAACCTTTGTCAAGTAAGACAGACCCAACACACCCACACGCATACTTGACAGATACTGCCATCTACCGAGCGCCACCTCCAAAATTTTTACATGTTTCTGAATGGGTGGGAGTTCTGAGTTTGTCTAGTCCCCAGGAACCTGTAACCGTGGGAAACTGCGCAATGACCGCCCGCATGACTTTCGGGTCCAACAGATTTAACGAGCACGTACTCCGCACATACTAGGTTTGTTTTCAGCGACCAGGACTCGATCGCGGGACCTTCCGATCCGTAGATCAAGACTCTGACCACAGGGCGCTCCACAGCCCAGGTTCTACTGTTTACTGCAGTTCCGTTCAATGTTTTTTAACCCGACCTATTGTTTCCCCCAGGGTTCCGGCGCCACTCCGAAGACTTGGATGTCAATTTCTTCCCGACGTGCCGGTGCGCAGGGCGGGAGCCCTAAGGCGGAGTCAGCGGCTGGCCGCACAACGGCAAAACTAAGGTAAGATTAGAATCGAGCCTTCTGCATTTAACACGTTGGATGCCACTGACTCCTTAAGGAGTCGCGTGGTTCCGATTAATCGATAGCAGCACATTATGATGAAATTCATAGTACCATTTCGCCAACCGTTCTTATGAGTTCAAGTTCGTTTGTAACTTTTGCAACCAATCCTTCTGTGCTTGGAATAATACTTGGTGATTTGAAAGAGGGCATTATATTTAAAATTACGAAGAAATTAAATCCTTCGTCTTAAGTGTAGGACTACCAGACACCTGACATACCGCATTTCATAAAGTGATTCAGTTTGTTATTCAACAATCTAGCTATAAAAAATTGCAAACAGTCTGTTTTTTTTTTTGTATTTTTTCAAACAAAAACTACCCAAAAAATAAGAATTAGGAAAATTTATTGATGATTTCTCAGTCGAAAAGTTAATCACTGAAGCAAATCTTGTAATTGTCTTTCAATTCAATTATTAGTGACAGATGATGAATTATCCGGTTGGAAAAGGCCAGGAACATTTCCTTGTATTTTCACGACTAGGTAGCTATTGTGTAGCTTTAGTTAATGACGTTAATTCAACCTAACCTTGCTATTTTACGATCTCGAACTAAGATTTGTACTTGCTCAAAAATGAGCAGTTAGTTTATTTCCATTGTAACGAACAGGTTTAAAAAACAGGATGTTTTTTTCTACTTCATCAGCCTCTATCGATGAAGACTCTATCGATGATTTAGTGGCAGCGAATGTGTTAAAGCAAGTAATGTAATCGTTTCCAGCTGCCTACTTCTAACTTTCTCTAGGAGCTTTAACACAGCCAATAACGAATAGTAATTTAGAACCCTGGTCAAGTGACGAAGTCGACATTCGGAACTTCGAGCGCCATTGAAAATTAAAATCTATATTTTGGGGTTTTGAACCCTTATCACAATGCGTTCATTACCTTATATTTCATATAATTTAATTCAAAGTTATGATTGACTAGCTTTAGAAAAGCTTCCAAAACTAGCGTTCCAACGGGCTTTATAAATACATAACCCTTATCCGTTAAAGCTCCTCAATTAGAATAATTGTGTGCGAGTCCTTGGGAATGAATTCATCCTATATTTTCCAAAACGATAAAACGACGCTATATTTTGTTATAATGAAATTTAGTAACTTTATATCTAAATAAATGATTCAATTATTATATGTTTGAAATAATGACATTCGACAAATATGCTAAATGTATGTAGTCCTCAGATGAGGTATTTTATAGATTTGAAGCTTATCTTATTGATTTGTCTAAAATAGATTAATTTAAAAATTGAAAAGTAAGGTTTTTTTTAATCAAATAAATTATGAAATTACTTAAATATCCCGCGTTACTTTACCCGTTAATTTTCGCATTGTAATTTAGTACGATAAGAAAACTAAGAAAATTTTTATGTATTGAAAACCCGATGGTTAAAGCGCAGGTTGAAAGAATCTATTGGAACGTAGATTGCCTCAATTTCAGTAGCCTACTTTTCATTTTTTAAAAAATATTTTAAATTTAAATAAAAGAAAACTCGTTCAAAAAATTCTCACATGAATCTTAAATTTCATTTCAGGACTAGCTTCGCTTCAAGATGAAGTGGGGACATGGCACAGCTTGAAGGTTTTTTCATCCTTCCAACTAAGTCACATTAGGATGACTTCAAAAAAACTTTTCACAAACCTAAAAGACTGTTTTCGTCCTACTTCATCTTGAACTGGACAACCAGTTTCTTCTTACTTTGACAAGCTTCCATACTGAAAAACCTCATGACGACCTACACCCTACACCTTCCGACCTCCTTACTGTGACAAAACTGTAAAAAAATTTCTCTCAATTTGGCTCCCTAAAGAAAAGGTATGGCTCCCAGAATCAACAGATGTTTTATAGGCAAGTACAGTGGTGTTTTAGTATGATCTACTATTACAAAATTTTGTGTATTCAATTGTTTTTTTATTTTTCAAAAGTCGCATATCCACACAGGTAAAAAAAAATGAATCTAGCAAAGTAGTAAAATGCATAAAATTAATTGATTTGGTTTTTTAAAAAAATATTTTTGGAAAATCTTGTTTTTTACAAGTTATTATTTTTAAAAACTTGCTTTATTTTTAAATGAATTTTTTAATACATAAAAATTATTAACAAGAAATTTTTTCAAATGTTTCATCTAAACATATATTCGAATTTACGAAAACAATTTGTTGCATCAAATTTCCTAAATTCAACTCTTACCATTTTTAAGTATTTAAAATGTTTTTTAATTTTTATTTTGCCATTTTTAGCAATAATAAAATATAACTAAAAACTATACCTTCCGAAAGCAAAATCCATTCATAGCATATTTTTTTTCTAAATTTTAATAAGCAATAGAATAAAAAGTTTTTTTTTTTAAATATAAAACAATAGCAAATTAGAAGTAAATATCTACTTATTAAATAATCACCTTTTATAAAACGTGTGCTTATGGTATTTTTGTATACAACTATTATTTCCCATCCATTAACCAATTGGAAGTGCATAAATGGATGGATGGATATTTGGGTTTTACTGGCGAAAGGGTATAAGCCCTATTGCGCCTACACTAAGTGGAAATGTATAAATAATTAATCTAACTTTCAGTTGATGTTCCTGAATAGTCCCTTTGAAATAATTATATCGTAATTAAATGTAATGAATCATAAATGACTTAAATCTTAAAACGATGATTACAAGTTTTTGGCAGTTATAACTAGGGGAGACAGATGGACAGGCGACGCAACCTTTATACAGTAAGCTTAAATGGTATGCGAGTAACAGTAGGAGACTTAATACATAATAAATAATTAAAATTTACCTAAAAATAAACAATGTGCTCTACCAAATAATGGCATACTTACACGAAATACGTATAAGTGACACTCGAACTTAAAAAGGAATAAAATAATATTGAAAGGCCCTTTACCTGTGTTGAGACACTGCGGAATATACATTAGCAAATAGTATTTAGAGGACTATACTTTTGACATTGGGCCTACGTGGGGCAGTGAAAAGGACTAAGGATATTTATTCCATTATCTTTTAAAAGGCATTTTCTTCAGGGGACCCCCCATGATATGGATGTGTGATTCTTCAGGGGGCACCTAAGGATGTGGATGTGTGTATTAAAGAGAAAACGGGATGTGTGTATTAAAGAGAAAACGGTGGAAGATGGGATTAAAGAGAAAAACACAATTTTCATTAGGTTGGTCTTGAGAAAACATAAGCAAATGGTATTCAAATGAAACACTTTTGGCATTGAGCCTCCTCCTATACGTGAGAGAGTGAATAGGGACTCAAAAGGAAGTTGTTTGGTTACGATACCAACTTGGGAATCGGACATCTAAGTGGGCATACATATATTAGCTGACTATTATTCAAACAAGTTGAAAATCGCTTAGCATAAAACCATACTAGGTTCAATTAGTTTTTTTTTATTGAAAGAAGGGGGAAATAAGAGGTGAACCTTGCGGTCGCGTCAAAGAGAAAATATCCCTCCTCCCCAACAACAACAAAAAACAACAACATTTATTTGGTTTTTTAGGTATGACCTAGTACATGTATCAAAGGTTTAAGAGGTAATGGAACATTGTAATTTAGAGGAAACAAATAAATAATATTGAGAAGAATAATAATATAAAAATAAATAGTATTGATAGCAAAGTGCACATCCCAAAAATGGACAGGTAATATGCGGAAATGCAATGTGCCTTACCGCATTATGGTATAAGGACTACGTAAAATCGGTATAAATGAATAAAGGTCCATAAGGTGAATAATAACAATCGGGATACTACATTCTTAGCGCAGACGTGTAAAATGCATGCACATGAGTTAATAATTATTGTGAGGAAATCGCTTTTGGCATTGGGTCTACGTAAGGCTATGATAAAGACTCTAAGCGGACATTTTATTTCCAAATGGAAAAGAAAACCGATTGATAAGGGGCCCAAAGGACTGCTTATATTTAGTCATTATATATTTTTTTTTCTCTGGGCGATATACTTAAGCAAATAGTTATTTCGGGAAAACTATTGCCGTTGAGCCTACTTGAGGCAGTGGTAGGGACTAGAAAGGGGACAACTTTTTGGGCATATGCCTGCTTGGTGCAGACATTTAAGATTAGGGGAAAAATGAAGCATTTTGCAAACTTGTAGCAGCAGACATTTGGAAAAAAGAGGCAATAAGGGAGAAAATAAAAATTGACTTTTTTTATTGCATATGGTGTACTCGGAGATTAGGCGTACGAATTCAAGAAGATAATAATGCAAATGAAAAAAAAAACCTCTTTTCGGCATAAAGCCTATCTGTGGCAAGTGTATAAGAGATAATGCGTTTTACTATCACATCCAAAGTGGGCGTACGCATCAGCAGATTATCATTCATAAAAGGAAAACCCGCTTTGGAGCAGTGAATAAGTGGCTAAAATGAGAAGAAATTTAGGCACCGATTTCATAGCCATTTTCAACTTTTACACAACTTCGTGATCAGATCGTCTGTGATCTGAGGGCGGGAGGGTGGGGGTAAGATCACAGACTATTACCGATTTCATAACCATTTTCCACTTTTACACAACTTCGTGATCAGATCGTCTGTGATCTGAGGGCGGGAGGGTGGGGGGTAGATCACAGACTATTACCGATTGTTTTAGCATTTTCCACTTCTACACAACTTTGTGATCTGATCGTCTGTGATCTGAGGGCGGGAGGATGGGGGGTAAGATCACGGACTATTACCGATTTCATTACCATTTTCCACTTTTACCCAACTTCGTGATCTGATCGTCTGTGATCTACGGGCGGGAGGGTGGGGGGTACGATCACAGACAGGCTCTTTTCGGGTTGAAATCTAATACGGGCCCGAGTTATATAAGATAGCACAGTATTTCCACAATTTCCTCAAAACTTAACTTTGTATTTTACCCCCACTTAAACAGTCTTCTGTGCTTATTACAGAGCGAGACTCGCAAACGTAGCTAATTATCAGACTGACTCTTTACTGAGCAATAACTAGTTTTTGGGTTATGAATTTGGGAGGAAATTTTAGCTTTCGTGTCTAATACATTGCGACATTAAAAAAATACCTGCAACTTGGTTATATAGTTATTTGGTAATTGATAACAGCATTATTTGCTATTGCTCTGTATTGGTTAGAACTAATAAGAATATTAGTACTGTTGAACATAAGGTATAGTCATAACATTGCTGAAAGTTTCGAAAGAATTGCCTACTCTTTTTGAATTTTTATAATTTAATTACGAAAGTTATTTCCGTCAGGAGCTAAAATGGTCCAAAAATTTAACTGGTATTTTTTCCAATTTGTTAAAAAAAGATTTAAAACAGACTACCTTCAAATCAACTTTAGAAGTGCAAGTACCTGTGTTTGGGCACTTTCGGCAAAAATTTGAAGTATAGGTTCTGTTCCAAACATCAAATGTTTACAATAATACATAATATGTTTAATACATATTCAGTAGAAAGCCGTGTTTATGAGTATTCTAAATTGAATCCCTGAAATACCCTTTCTTCTTTATGAATTTATTACTTACTTTGTCGCTTGCAAGATATAAGTTTATATGATATTAGCTGGTTTTTTTTTTCTAAAATTGGATGTAGATAGTTTATAAAAATAATTCATGCGTTGTTAGTATTTTTAGTAAAACAAATTTAAAAAGAAAAATGGTAAAAGATTGTCAAAAAAATCTATATATTTGACTTGCTTAAATTGGATAGTGTTATTGGGCAAAAGCGAGCAAAACTTGCAATTAATTAAATTAAATTTTATCGTATTTTAATGACAACTCGCATTAAAAACTAAACTGGTACCGTAGTCAACTGCTTGATGTATGAAATCAATTTCAAGTTTTTAATAAACGCAGTGAAACACACAATAAAATTAAGACATGATATTGTGGCACTGACAGCAAAGAAAAAGTTAACATGCTATAAAGATTTTTTGAAGGGCAAACTGCATTAAAAACTGGTACCGGAGGCAGGAGCTTGATCTACAAAATCTATTTAAAATGATAAGTTTTAAATAAAAGGCAAATACAATTTAAATAGTTTTTTTTAATAGAAATTAGTACTTGATATTGCGAACTCTTTTAACGAAATTAAAGTTAAACAATCTTTTTCAAGGAAGACCTGCAGTTATAACTGGTACTGGGGACAAATTCTTAGTAAAGAAACTTAAAGGACCCGTGATAAATGCTTTTGATGAAATATAAAATTATAAAATGCAATTCAATGCTCCCAGCAAAATTCGAACTCGACGAATTAAAAATTGCGACAATTTTAACAGGTTAAAAGTCATGTAAATGTTACGAATAACCACTTTAATAGCTACTCTCTTTGGAAACTGGTACCGGAATAATGTGCATTCCTAGATGATAACTTGGTATCGAATTGCTTTTGTTCGAAATTATTTGGTGATATTGCCACCATCATTTTTTAAAGGTTATCATATATTTTATTTTGTTGCAAGATATATTGCTTAAAAAAAAGACGAAGAACCTTCATACGTCTTCAAAATTGTAAATCACATAAACATATTTCTTTTATTTTAACGTTATTTTCAGCACTAATTGCACATATGCTTATATCAATGGTACGAAATTTTAGTAAACTTCATTCAAACGTTTTTCGTTTCCCGTTTTTGCTTACAATAGTATTCTCCGTTTCTATCAATGTTTTCAAGTTCTTCCAAAGAGGCCTAATAGTAAAAAGCTGCAAATATTTTAAGCTATTGGTATTTTGAACACAATTTAACCAGTGTTTATAACAATGATGCGATTTCAGAAAACTTTCGACATGCATTCGTTAATCTTCAGGAGTTCAGTTCTAATGCTTTTAGAAAACCCTCCTATTCCGTGTAAATTTTGGTGTCTATCACAAGATCTACGACATTTATCGTTAGTTACTTGAAGTTTGCCGAATTGAAGTAACACCAACCAACCACAACACAGCCACCAACACGACCACAACACAGTGATGTAGGACCCATGGTTTTAGATCCAGTTAAATTCAGAAATATGTTGCAAATTTTTCAGCTTTCAACAACCATTAGGCCCTTGACGAATGAACCTAAGAGCCCCCATGATTTAAGGTTTCCTACATTCTTAAATTAATTCAATTTTACATTTGTTCTATTTTTGCAATCTATGTTTTAAACAAATTAACATTTTCATGTGTTTTGCAACCCATGTATTGCACCCATTTCAAATTTCGTATTTAGTTTTACATAACGTCAAATTTTACATTATTTACAATTTGCATGTTACATATTTTTTTTTTCTTCTCTCCACACTAAATCACAGAACCAACTGATATCAGAACAACACAGTGCGATTACCGCTGAAATGTTATCTCGTTTTTAGAAATTACCCTTTTCTTGTGGTCGGTTCCTATTCTACCCAAAAATTTGCGCATTTGTCTTAATATTTCAATTGGCATACTAATATGCCATCTGAATCCAAAATTTATTGATTTGATAGTTTTCGGCATTTTTTCACTTAACATATTCGAAATTAATTATTCCAAATTTTAGTGTTTTCCAACATTATTGGTATTTAAATTGATTATTCCAAAATTTTTAGTGTTTTAAAAAATCAAATCTAAAGTAATTCAATTTTTAAGAAATCTCAGTTAATTCGACAGTGAGTCAAGATTTTTAAGCGTATAATTAATAGCATGAAAAAAACTTAACTTCCCCAACTTAGCAAAGTATCAATTAGTTTATAAGTAATTTATAAATTATTTATTAGTTATAAGTAGTTATGTAAGCTATCTCAGTTTTAGTTTAAGTTTTCGAAACCACTTTGATTGCATATAAAGTTCGGTAGCATACAAGAAAACAGTCAAATGAGCAAAATTTTGCAAATATATTGTCCATTATTTTTGGAATATTTTTCAATGAAGCATCTATAAAACTCAATGTTTGTGCTCACTGCTGTTTGCTCAAGAGAACTAAAGAATGTTTTCGTCATAAGTGTAATAATTATAGCTAATAACAACAATTAAGTAATTAATTAAAATTAATTGGGATTGGATTGATGCAGTTTCGAATTAAAAAGTTCGAATTATTGTGACTTGAAACATGTCTCGTCGATGGATACATATTTCCACGAAATATGTATCCTTCTATATTAAGGATATATATCACCGCGGGATACATATCCCTAATATCACTTAATTTCACGTATCCGCGGAATACGTGAAATTAAGTAAAGTAAAAAATCAAGTCACAAGACTTCCAATAACACAACATTTTGATAAAGAAAAAGTTTTGAGCATTTGGAAAACAAGAATTTTGAACAACTGAAAACCAAATTCTACTTTATATGCAATAGTTTTGATTACTTAAATTGAAGCTTTGCTACTCTGCTAACTTGGGAAAAGTTGCGTTGTAAAGCCCATTTAAATTCTAAAAACGTAAGTTTAATTTTTAAGCTTACTACATTGTGATTGTTGAAAAACTGTTAATAGCTGAGATTTCGAAAAATATTTGTTTTTGTCAAATTTTTGTTCGTTAAAATATCTCTCCAATATATATTTAAATAGTATAAGCGTAATATCCGACTGAATTTTTTTGAAAAAATATCAGAAAGCTTTATACGTTAATAAAATTATTTTTAACTACGAATTTAGATTATATTCAATTTTCAAACAACTTAAGGATTTTGACTCATTAACTTTGTGGCCTAAGAGGAAACGCAAATGCGTAAAAAAGAAATGGCCAACAGTTTAAAAAGTGGATTCCCACAAGGAATTTCTAATTATGATGCATCAAACTCCCCCAATCTGGTTATAGGATATATTTTGATAAATATGTTGTGCCTAAGAGGAAACGCAAATGTGTAAAAAAGAAATGGCCAACAGATTAAAAAAAGTGGACTCCCACAAGGAATTTCTAATTATGATGCATCAAACTCCCCCAATCTGGTTTTATTTTTAAAGATATTGTGCCTAAGAGGAAACACAAATGCGTAAGAAAGAAATGGACAACAGTTTAATAACTCAATTTTCTGTTCTTAATCGAGAATCGATCTTTATAATTTAAACATAAAATATTATTTTAAGCACTAAAAAGTAATGGCTATTTAATATGGTAGAGACAGAGACTAAGAAAAATTATGAATGGACATTTACACAAACCAACTAAAAAACACTCACATGCACACACAAAAAGACCAATAAAAATTTTAAAAAAACACCTACACTTGCGCAAAATTTTCCTTCAATTCACGGAAAAAGTCTGTGCAGCACTGCTACCGGAATGTTTCCGTGAATTGAAGGAACACTTTGGTCCGCAAAAAGAAGGAAGTATTCCGTTTTTTTTTTTAAAGATAGATCCGTTGTGTTTATTTTTTCGTTAAAAAACGAAAATTTTAAGTATTTTGAAGAAATATCGAACTTCGAGCGACATCGTACGCTGACGCCGTCGGGGCTTTGGACTCCACAGATTTAACGAGCACGTCTGTCCCAGTGCCCTCAGGCCCTAAACTTACCAGTACACATATCCGATTTATAGGATGATTGGCAGTAGGTGGGATTCGAACCCCCGCACTAATGAGAAGGCTGAATCCTGAGGCGGATGCTTTAACCACTCGGTCATTGTGACACATCTCTTCAAAATATTATTATAGGAGTTACTGCTGCAAAAAGTCGTGAGGTCGATAGAAATTAATAGCGGCCCCTTCTACCCACCAACAATAATATCTCGATGCGCATGCGCGGTTCAATTAAAACGGAATTTTTCTGTTTTTTTATAAAACGGAAAAATTACTGTGAAAAGAGACGGAAAGTTTAGTGCATAAAGACGGATTTTTCTGAGAGTGTATACATTGTTTGGTTTTTAACAAGCAAGTAATGAAGCATATTAAGTATGAACTATTTTTTCCTCATTAAAAATAGGGATTCTGATAAAAATTCAGATTTCAACTTTTTTTTTTACTTTTGATGAAGAACGAGAGGAAACGTTTTTTGTGAAAGGAATTTATGCCAGATTTAATGACCACTAATACAGTAGTTGTTACTCATTGTTTGCCTTATTTTTTTTTTGTACTTGCAGTAACTTGTATTGTGGGAATGGAATGCAAATTGTTAAGACTAAGGGATTCACGAAATGTATGACATGTAAAAGTCCACATGAACACATCTTAATATTATCAACAAAATATTTTGTTCCGCTCGGTACATTTGTAGGAAGCCGAAAGAAGGTCTTTTCCGTGACATGGCGTTTGGGCCCAATAGTCCACGTCAGCCATTAAGTACAAAATGTAATCATCCCTTTCAAATTTGAAAAGTGTGGATTGGGGAAAATTAAATTCCATATAAAAATGTTTCTCAAATATTTTACCATTCTAACGTACCATTGATATTAGCATTTCAGTGCCAAATTAAAAGCATGTTAATCTCCATTTTTACTATTTCGAATTGTATTTCGTTAAACCATTATACAAAAATTTCATTGTGTTAAGTTCAAATTGCCATTTAGCTCTATATGCCTTGTTTTGCAACTCAGATAATTTTTATTATTAAACCTGCATTAACCATCGTATTCTTGTTGTTCCTTGATCTAACAAAACATGATGTCAGCATGTAACATGCGACAGTCTCATGCGCTTAGCATTTTTTAGTTTGTAGGCATTTTTTTTTAAATTATTATCCGCATAAATGATGACTTTGATGATTACATTACATGCGAAGGTTTCTTCTGTGACATGCGCAGTAGTCACTAGGTGATGTGTTTTCGTTTTATAAAATTGAACATGTTTCTTCATCATGCTTCAATTCCGGTACCAATTTCGTCATTTTTGTTGTTGAATGGTAGTAGCACTTGAGCTACATCAAGGGATATTGAAAAAAAGGGGGGCTCCAACGTTGAATTGCGATACGAGAAAAAACCCAACGCAACGTCAAGGCGGCATCAAATTATACCATATACCAGATTTAACGTACAATAGTCCCATATATAGAAGTTATATTTTGATGATTTTCTTGTCCAGCCCAATCCGCTTACAGGATGGCTAAGACGGAGATGGAACCTGCGATATTAACATCCTTGTCATAAAGCTTTAACCCACCATGCCAATCTGGCTGCTACCACGGTACGAGTTTTTCACAACACATATATGAATTAATAAATACTATCTTTAAACGTCACTTGTAAACATAATCGCTCAAAGTAAAAATGAAAGAAAAAAAGAAGGAACACCTTTCTTGCAATTATTTTCTTTAATTTAAATAATTATTTTAGTATAAGAAGTCTGTAAAATAACGTCAGTATTGTGCCTTAGGTTAGTAATGGCCCTTTTGGAAATTTGAACATGTGTCCCATTATCATGATGAGTCCCAGTACCAGTTTTTACCATACTTAGGGAATAAAAGTCATCGCAATAAAACGTTGTTTCCAGATTTTATCGGTCAAAAAAAGAATAACTCACATTTTTAAAAATGTTCCGGTTGTAAATTTATTGTTTTTCGCCCATAAAGCTGTTGGATTCAATTTTAGCCAACGGCAGAATAACAAGCCTCACTTAAGGGCTTTATTTAATTACAGGATTTTATGCACAGCGTTTTACATTTGAAATCTTTCATGATGTATTAATAAAAAAATCAAAAGAGAAAGCCAGTACTGCAGTTTTATACTTGGGCTCACAAGCACTCGATTAAAAATATTACCAAACGTAGATAAAAATTATTTTTAAAAGTGAATCTTACGTCGAAGAAAAAAGTCAACCGTTTTACTCGTAATTTTCGATTTTCATTCAATTTATTTTAAGTTTTTTTTTTTCAAATTAATTCCGTTGTTAGTGCAAATTTTTAAATTATATTAAAATGTACTTAAATTCAATGGGATAAATTAATTATATTCTAAAATGTTAGGAACACAGCTGTTATATTAAATTGAGGGAATCTATTTTAGAATACTCATGAACTAGATAATTTAACAACATAAAATGAAATTACCAATAATTTTAGATATTTAGTTCTTATTGTAGAATTATTGGGGGAATGATATAAACTTCTTTTGCCTAAGAGGAAGCGCATTTGCTTAAAAAAGAAAAGGACTTTTGAAAATATATCCTTAACCCTTATTTTGTCAACAAGGAAAACACATAATATAATGTTTTTAGATGAAATGCGCTTGATATATTTGCTCGGCATTACACAAAAAATCGATTAGTTTTGAGTGGGAAAATTAAGGAAAAGTTCAACGAAATAAATATTCCTGCCCCGCAAACTTTACAGAGTGTATTTAAGCTCGTGGCCAATGTTTATAAATTTTCGGTAATTTGCAGTGTGCCAATATTTGCTGTTGCACCTTGGCCATAGAGGTTGTAAGTTGCTTTCTAGAAACCTTGGTACCAAAAATTTTTCTAAAGCCAAATGAAGGCGTTCCCAAAAACAGCCTGTGATTTGATGTAGAGGGAAAATATTTGACAATATTGCCATTTCTCCTTTAGTAGTGGGATCGATTTGGTGTCATCACTGTAAAACTTTGATGTCACACTATCGGTGGCAGCAAGTGCAGATTCCGGTTTCACAGTTTAAATTTTAATCTTGTTTTTTTTTTTTTTTTTCATTATATTTTATGTTGCGTCGTTTTAAATTTCTTTTAAACAACTGAATATTTACCAAACCATTAATTTTTCGTTCCTGTCGAACAGCATTCTCTGGCTTGATGAAGTTACTGTAAATCCGAATACTTGTTTAATTTGGAGGAATAGTGAAGTGTGGGTGGGTGGGTGGGTGGGGTGGGAGGAATCTACCATTAGATTTAACCAAAAGTACAAATGGCCCAAAGCAATGCGTCTCATGAAAAAAGATATGGCCAACACACACAACTTCTTTGTTTAGTCAAATGCATTGGGATCATTTTAGTCAAATGGAAAATGTACCTAGCATCAGCGCTCGCCTAGTGAATCTATTCTATTTTCAATAAAGTTTGTTATTTATAACACATTTGGAGTGAAAAAGGGGTTGAATCATGGATTCCATAATTACACAACTTGACGCAGATAAATTTAAGCTCGATTGAGTGCCCAGTTCTTTGAACGTAAAGCTGCTCCTGATTTGTTTTTACGTGCTTTTAAATTGTTCGCTTTTAGTTTTTAATTTCAGAGTGGTTTATAGAAGCATTATTTCTGAACTTATTTTCTTTCTTTTTTTCGCTCCTATGACATTATTCCTGGGAATTCAGGAAATTGGGAGAACGTACGGTTTTCCCATTACTCTACACAACTTCTTAGGTTGAGTTCCCTATTACTCTGATATATCATACCATTTTCCCCATTAATAAAGAGAGCTTCTTAGTTTGAGTTCACAATTACGATTCGAAACTCCTCCAATTATTTGGGGAGGGAAATTGTCGGTATTTATAAAACTACAAATATGTTGGATAATTTTTTTTCAGTCATTTAAAATTTTAGTTAAGTAGTTTACAATGAAAATAATCCCTGTTAGCCACAAGTTCCCCCCAGCCACCTCGGACTATGAAGAATAATCGAGCACCATTTCCCTATTAATCTGCAGAGCTTCTTGGTTTGAGTACCTTAGTACCTATAATTAATATGATACGAAACTTTGGGTTGTAAGATGTATTTGAGGGAGAGTATTCTCCGTAAGTGTAAAAAAAGTACAAGCATATTGGGGGGAAAATAGCATTTTAAATTTTCAGTTAGCTGATTGATAACAGGAAAAATCAAACACAATTCCCCCCTAGTTCCCTCCATCTATGGAAAATAATCGAGCTCCAATTTTCCCATTAATATAGATAGCTTAGCTTATTAGTTTTAGTTAAAAAAAATAACTGAATTGCGAAGCTCTGGGTTGAGGGGTGTGTTTTTTTCGGGGGGGGGGGGGGGGATGGTTAAACTATTTCGGCCAAAAAAGGAAACGGAATTGCGTAAAATAGAGATGATGGCGCCAACAGTTAATAAAGTGCACACTCCCTCTACTACAGTTGCAGACAGATACAACGTTACAAAGAACCGCATTTGAACCCAAGTTAGTTAATTAATAACAAGAAAAATCAAACACAAGGTCCCCTAGTTGCCTCCATCTATAGAAAATAATCGAGTACCAATTTTTCCAGTAATATAGAGAGCTTCTTAGTTTGAGTTCCCAATATCTATATTGCGAAGTTGTGGGTTGTAGGGTGTGGGGGGGGGGGGGGTGTACTGGTTAAATGCTTTCGGCCATGAAGGAAACGCAATTGCGTAAGATAGAGATGGCCAACAGTTATTAAAGTACACCCTCCCACTACTAAAGCTGTTAAAAAAATAAAACATTGCAAAAAACCGCATTCGATCAAAAAGAGATCTCACAAGAAATCAAGTTATCAGTATTTGCAAGACAACGATTATATTGAATGACAAAAAAATAGCCGATTAAGTTCTCTTTCATTAAGTAGTTAGTAGCCAACTACCCATGTCAAAGAAAAAAAGGGTAACAAGATTTTTCCAATTTATACTGATCCTCCTAGTTGATTTCCGAATTACTACTATGATCCGAAACTCTGACTGTAGGGTGTATTTGGGAGGGTTAATACTGGTTAAACTCTTTCGGCCAAAAAGGAAACGCAATTGCGTAAGATAGAGATGGCCATAGTTAATAAAGTGCACCCTCCCTCTACTAAAGCTGTCGATAAACAAAACATCACAAAGAACCGCATTCGAACCCAAAGATATCCCATAAGAAATCAAATTATCCGTATTTGCAAAACAACAATTATATTGCATGAACAAATTTAGCCGATTAAATCACCAGATCTTAATAGTTTGAGTTATGAATAACTACTATGATCCGAAACTCTGGCTGTAGGATGTACTCGGGGGAGGGGTACAGAGGGGGACGTACATAAATTACGTCACGCTCAGAGGGGGGAGGGAGGGGTATGAGACAACGTGACGGATCGTGACATGGAGGGGGGAAGGGGTAATCGCTTGCGTGACGTAACGACTCAAAATTTCCGATTTTGCAATTAAAATCTGTTTTATATAAGATAAAGTTTTTTAGAAAGAAATCTGAAATATTTTTTTTTATTATAAGATCATCATAAGAAACAATTGATTTCAGAAAAAAGTTGGGAGGATTATTGTATGCCACAACGTTGGTATTATTAGCCTTTTACATTTTATAGACCTTTTCCTAACTGAACTTAGTAGTAACGCATAAAATTGTGACACTACCTTGAGGAATCGGAGGACTAGCAGCTAGCAGCTACATGGACGAATACCAAAAAGACCCAGAACTAAATAGTAGACAGATCTGATTATATCCCGACCCCTTTTTTAGAAGACATTAGAGAATGGCTAGTTTATCCTTGAACTATCCAACGAAAATGTAAATACAATGTCGATCCATTCCTATAAATAAATTATTTAAACAAGACTAATTTGACTTTTTTTTCTAAGTTAATTTTAAAATATCGTTTTATGAATGTTTTTTTTAATTTCAAAAACAAAGGGAAATATTGAAATAAAAAATTTTAGAAAAGAAAATGGGGGTGCGACAAACGTGACGTAATTTTAGAGGGAGGGGTTTGACCAAACGTGACGCAGAGTGACATAGGGGGAGGGAGGGGTAAAAAAAAGTCAAAATTTTGCTTGACGTAATTTATGTACGTCCCCAGAGGGTAAACTCGTTCGGCCTAAGAGGAAACGCAATTGCGTAAAAAAAAGAGAGAGATGGCCAACAGTGTTATAATGTACTTAACCCTACTTAAACTACCGAAAAAAATTCAATGAAAAATAATTTTCGTAGTTTTCCACGCACTTTTTACTAAGTGGTAGAGCACTTGTCTCAAATTTTTCGAGAAAATTAAATGAAAAAAATTATGAAGTGGTACTTAAAACAATTAAAATATAAATATTCGTCGTTCTTCAATAGAAAATTTAAAAAAAACGTAAAATAAAATCTATTAATAACATACTTAAGGAGGATTATAAGTAATAAATATCTTCAATTTTCAAAATTTGTCAATTCTCACTTAAGTATAAGGGTTTTGTTTGTCTGTCTAATTACCCCCCAAAAAATCCTACTTTTACGTGCAAAAATGTCAATGAATTTGACCCAAGAAATAAACAACAGTTTTTTAGATAATTGTGGGTTGTAAACGTCTTTTTTCTTAAGGTTTAAATTTTTCGAAAGTTTAAACCAGAAACCAAAAAAAAAAAAAAAAATATCTTCGATATGCAAAGGAAATTTGTACCGAAAATTTAGAAAGTCATTTTACAGCTTATTCCCAAGTTAAAATCGCAATTTACCCACAGGGGCTAAGATATATGGATTTCGTGAATCGGTGTTTTTAAGCTAATCTTTATTCAAGAGCACTCAATGACACATAATACCAGAATTTGTTATAGTTCAGATAACCTGCAAAAATTAGGCATCATTTCAGCAAAATTTTAAACTATTAAATTTGCAAAAAGCATTCTGCAAAATTTATTGAACTTCATCAAAGGCCGGATCGACAATAACATTGTTTCCATTTATTCGATTACGAAACCCTATTTGAGATTGGGCTAAGAAAAGAGTTCTATTGTACACCTCCGTCCCGCTTGGCCAACGGGACTGGGGTGTAATAATGAACCAGTTTTTCGGTACATTTGGTTCATGCACTTATAAATGGTAGTAACCAGCTCACTTTATGGTATCCAATGAAAAATACATTGGTTTCATCTTCAAGACAAACTCAAAAATACTGTTGTCTCTTACGGCCTTTATTGAAGTTCAACCTAAATTTCTATCATAATCAAATTCAACCCTTCCTTTAAAGGGACGCTTGGGGGAGGGGGAAAACTCGTTCGGCCTAACAGGAAACGCAATTGCGTAAAAAAAGAGAAGGCCAACAGTTTTCTTAAGTACGCCCTCCCCCTACTTAAATTAGAAATATAAATCACCGAGAAAAAAAAAACTTTCATGTCTAAAATTATCCCTCCAAAAAATAGCCGTATTTTCATAACTGCAATCATTTGGGAAAGCATTTTTATCCGTTTAAAATTTTCATTTAAGTAGATAATAAGTAGATAATAACAAGAAAACGAACCTGTCAGACAATGCCCCCCCCCCCTTCCTCACTAGTTCACTCATGCATTAAAATATTATCAAGGACAACTTTTTTCCATTATTCTTCTGTGGAATGTTTTTGGGAAAGGGGTACTAGGTACACTAGTTTGGCCTCAAAGGAAATGCAATTGCGTAAAAAGAGATGGCCAGCAGTTTTTTTAAAGTACGCCCTCCCCCTACTTTAACTGCAGAAAAGTAATACACTGAACAAAAATATTTAAAAAAAAAACCTCATTCCGCTTAATTAACCTTTCCATTGCATAAAATAGTTTTTATAACAATTTTTTGCTTTATTGTATTTTTTCCTAAGCAGATTAAAAATTAATTATTTCAGAATGTCGGGCTCTTCAGGAACAACAATGTAGAAAGCTCATTTCAGTGATAATTGCAATGTAGCAATTGTTAGGGAATTTATTTAATTAATATTCGATTTTTTTAATTAATTTTTTATTTATTTATTTTTTTAATTAACTCTTCACTTCTTTTTTTTTTTTGCTGGAATCATTTACTAATACTGTTTATATTGTATAAATGGTTTTGCATTGAAGAATAATCTTTTGGAAATTCTTCACACAAGGACTTTGATAATTGCTTTGTTAAGATCAATAGTTTTTTTTTTTTCGTCTGTAATGTAAAATCCTTTGTAAATAACAGCGCATACACATCTATGTACCGCATTCTGTTAAATCAGTAAGTTTTCTTTTGCTAAAATCTTTTACTAAAATTGCTTATAATAAATGAATGGTTTTGCATTGAAGAAGAGTTCGTTAAAATTCTCGCCCACAAAAACTTTGAAAATCGCTTTTCTATAAATAATATTTCTTATTTATTTGTAATGTGTAGTTTTGTTATCATTTCTAAATATTGAGGTTATATTTTATATTGCGAGTGAAAAAACTGCAAAAAAGCATGTGTATTCAGCCTTAAAAGTGAACAATACTTAAAGCTACTAAAAACTTAAAATGTATTCAGTATTATTGTCGTTTGACTACTGTTTTTTTTTTGTAATAATAATAAGTTTAATCTAAATCAAAACTTTTGTTCTTATTGTTTTTTTCTTTGTACAAAATCAGTAAATATGATTTTGAGCTGGAAAAGTTCAGACTTGAACTATTTTTTCTGATTAAAAACTAGCCGCTTAAAAAAGCAACCAAAGTTTGAAAACTGCTTTAAGCAAACCAAATTCTGAAACCAGTTGGGACAAGTAAGGACTATGAAAAGAGTTCTTAAAGTTATCCCACGTTATATATAGTTGCCAATGACGTACATTGGATTTTATAAAATTGCTCAAACAGTTTGACATTTTGGTTGACATTCGCGTCCATGAGAAATACATAATAGTTATTTTTTTTTTAAAAAAAAAGGAAACTAATAATAAATTTGCAAAAAATATTTTGAAACATTTCACCTGTGTGGATATGGTAAATTTGTGATGTAATTTTGATTCTTAATACGTAATATCAGCAAACGTAATAGTTTGGCAATGCAACTTGTTTAACTATTAAAATTAAAAACTTTTAATTTTTGGATATTCACTTTTCATCTTTCTCATTTTAAAATCTTAAAGAAATCACTTTGCCAAACTAAAATTAGTTATTTGATTAGTACTGTGTTTAATAATTAATTTTCGGAATTTTTGTTAATTACAAATATTTAAGGTTATGTTTTGCAAAATTTTTTCCAACAATTTTATTTTCTTTACAATTTCCAACGTTTTGCCTGGTTAAAATTACAATGAATTTTAATTTTAACCTGCATTTAACCATATTTTTTTAATGCAACGATTCTCAACAACTTGGGATTCATTTAAAAAAACCAATTAAGTTTGTGAAATATACTCGGAAATCTTTTAGTTGTGTATTTATATTAATCCTTATTTCAAAACAAGTTTGAAATATATTATGTGTTTATTGTTATTTTTTAATTCATTGTTTCATATAATCTACTTATTTTTGTGCATTTTAGTCAATGTATTTTTTATTAGTAACATTTATTTACTGATATATTTTTTATGGATTGTTGATCTGCAACAATTATAGACACACGAGTATTTTGGGAGCCATACCTAAACTGTTTTTTTTTTACCGAGACAGGTAAATGGACTTAACAAAACCAGTTAAATTTGTAAATAAAGTAATTGAAATACACACCATTGTGTTTTGCTGTTGAATATCATGCATTGTCTCATCTTATATATATATTCTTATGCAATTTAGTTAATTTTCATCACCAAACCTAAACTGTTTTTTATTTACTGAGACAGGCAAATGGACTTAAAAAACCAGTTAAATTTGTAAATAGAATAATTGAAATATACACCACTGTGTGTTGCTGTTGAATATCATGCATTGTCTCATCATATATATATATAAATATTCTTATGCAATTTAGTTATATTTCATCTAAATACCTAAACTGTTTTTTATTTACTGAGACAGGTAAATGGACTAAAAAAACCGGTTAAATTTGTAAATAAAATAATTGAAATATACTGAATGTTTGAGTTCCCTTTTTGCCTGTTTTACAGCGTTTTTTGTCTTGAAAATTGATAACTGATTGAAAATTGGAAAATGATAACCTTACGATTTGTATTCAACATATTTTCACTGTTTTAAACTTTATTGTATTTGGAAAAATCCTTTAAACTGTACCCTTTCAACTGTACTTTCTATACATTAAAGCACAACCTAAGTTGTATTTCTATTTGGTACTTGCTCTTTAAATTGTTCCTATTTTGCCCATTTGAAAATGTTTTGCGGTTTTAAACGAGGGAGCAATTTAAGATTTATTGCAACGTGCAAAAGCTAATTTGAATTTGTTGTTCTATTAAGAAAGAGCTTGCATTTTTGTGAATAATTTTGAGAGGATGTCTTCTTTTCATATTAAACATGTTTGGAAGTATATTTGTTGATTTATGGTTATTTTCGTAATTATAAAAGTGCAATATAATAAAAATATTTCATTGTTTTGTAATTCGTGTTATCTTTTATTTGGATTTTAATAATTGTGATGGTATTTTAATTTTTTTAAAAACAGTAATAAAACTTGTTTTACCTGTTGTGTCATTTATTTATAAACAAGTACCAACCCAACCACCCAAAATAATGATCTGATGTGTGTCGACTGTCCAATCAAATTAGTAACGGAGATATATCAGCCAATTTAAATAAGCCGAATATTTGAAATAATTTTTCTTTTGATTTGCACTGTAGAAATTCAACAAAAAATTCATCTATCCATAGTGTTTACTTTTTGTACATTTAAGATCGTAAATGAAATAAATACCCCTCTCCACACACACTGAAGTATATTTTATTCATCTAAAAAGATAATGAAAATTGTTTTGAAACACTTCAATTACTCGTAATAAATGTGACCATTCGACCCAAATTTTCCAATTCTGTTTTGTAATTCACTAGCTAATTTTCCGAAATATTAAGTTATCAACTTATTTCATTGAGCCTAAAGCCCAGCATTTTTCGTACATGTGTATGATATCTAACATAAGGTCAACGGAAAATTTATTTGAACAAAGACAATGTTGCCTTATTCATGACAAAATAAAGGTTGAAAAGTAGGGTGTATCGAAAAAGCCAAGTTTTTGATATCAAATTTGTAATAATGCGGAAAAGTTGCCTTACTTATTGTTGGTATATGTGCAAGTTTTTTCAATATATTTTTTTTAAAAAATTAAGAAATTGCTCTTCTGAAATATGGCCAGATAAGCAGCCCCCTTTAGGCAACTGAAGAAATTAATCAACATCAATAAAATTTGCACACGCTCTAAGGAGTAATATGGCAATTATTCGGCACTGGTAAGACTAAAAAATTCAATTTCTTAAATTTTTTAAAAACATATATTGAAAAAACGATAGAATAAGCGATTTTTGCATAATTAATGGTCTCAAGAGGCAACTGAAGATATTAAGTCAGATCAACAAAATTGTGCATACAGGGTGTTCCAAAATTGACCGGAATTGTATAGGACGCAATTCCTAAGTATTTACCCGGCCCCCGCCAATGAAAAACGGCTAACTAATTGGCCGCCCTTTCGGTCGTGCATGAAATCTTGCACTTGTGCTACACAAGAATGTAGAACTTTTAGTTTGGTTTGGTTGAATTTACATCTGATAAAAATTACAGGTTCAACTAGTTTTCAAAAATTTTTTTTTTAGGAGGCTGTTCATTTTGATAGGTTGTTGCATTATTGTTAAAAAAAACTTGATGTTGACCATCAGTCTCTACATAACAATTATTGTATTTTGCTTATTTATGCTTGGTAGGTATGCACATATACAGGGTGGTTATAAAATAACGCTCGCTATTCGGGGTGGTCTGTAGCTTTAATGAATGATCCAAATGCAGAAGACTTTGAGACACTTACTAATCAAGAAGGGGGGAAAGAATGGAATCATAAAAAATTAACTCGTCTCTTGACCAGGGTTCTAAATTACGAGGCGTAATTGGATGCGTTGGCCGTAATTAGTCATAATTGGCTACGCCGCGTAATTTAGTACCTTGGTCAAGAGACAAATTTCGTTATATTATTCCATTCTTTATCGAAGAAAAGAAACTCGTCTCTTGACCAGGGTTCTAAATTACGAAGCGTAATTAGCTGTGTTGGCCGTTATTGGCCATAATTGACGACGCCTCGTAACTAAGAACCCTGGTCAAGAGACGAGTTTGTTTTTTATGATTATTCTTTTTTGTGATTCTTTTTTAAGATTCTATCTTTTTTATGATTCCATTCTTTTTCCCCCCTTCTTGATTAGTAAGTGCCTCAAATTTTGAAGCATTCGGACTATTCATTCAAGCTACAGACCACTCCGAAAAGCGAGCGTTATTTTATAACCACCCTCTGTATTCCGCTGTGTGTGCATGATCAGAGACCCGCTTATAAGATTTCGTCAAGTAAGACAGCCGCAGAAGGATTTTTTACTGACAGAGAAAGGAAGTACACCCAGGGTAAAGGCGGGAATTGAACCCGCACTCATTACAGCGCGCGGACTGCTAGCGTTATGGCCTGCGATCCAAACCACTCGGCTATCGATCCCCACATGACACCCTAAATTGTCTCCGTGTTGGTAGATGGTGCGGTTGGTAGGTTCAGTCTTTACCCTACTTTAGAACTATTTGGTCCCAAACACATGCACATTTCGACAACCTGTACATTTCTATCGCAAAGCGTTTGGCTCCTTCCAATTTTCAAACATCCAGCTCGAATTTGAAACACACCATATTATTTAAATCGAAATCCAAACACAAAAATTCCATTTTCGTAGTTACTAATCAATTTTAGTAGTTTTAGAAACTGTGATTTAACAGAATCTGCAAATTGTAAAATTACTAGGCAATATGTCGATTCAATCAAACCAAACTCAAAACAAATGCATCCCTTCGTCAACACATTCTCGTGCTGCCCTAGTTCAAGTATGCAACCACGACCAAAGCGCGTGATCAATTGGCTTTTTACTATTTTTTGGAGGGGCCGGCTCAATATTTCGGAATTGCATCAATTCCTATTCCGGTCAATTTTGAAACACCCTGTACATACTAACAATAATGTAAGGCAACTTTTCCTCACTATTACAAATTTGATATTCGATACACCCTATTGCAAAGTTATCCCCAAGCGTTATAATGAAAAACCTTTTTAATCTAAATATTTGTTTTTTTGAAATAACATCGAACTACAGTTACACGAGCGAAATTGGCGTTATCCTCGTTTCAAAGAACCGCGGTCAAGTGCCGATGCCTGAGCTTATCCCCGACTGATTTAACGCGCACCAGCCCACATACAGCTCATTCCATTTACAGTAATGGTGAGACGAGGATAGAACCTGGGAATGAATCGTAAGTGGCATGATGCGCTAACTCACTGGTCTCGGTCGATGCTTGCACTCCAACTAAAATCTTGAAAGTTACAAGAAATAGAAATCCTAATCCAAGAAAGCGCAAAAGGGATTGAACTTTTTACTACGATTACAAGGCTCAAATATCTTTTTTAAAAATTTAGATTAATTTCATAATTTATACTTATATTAAAAAATCTTATCCATAAGGTTAAAAAAATTTCAAAAAGTCCAAAAGCAGTTGTGGATTTTTCAAGGCATGTTCACGCGAAAACCCAGGCAAGTGATTCTCGAAAGTAAGGTTAGTATTTGTAATAATTTTAGTTAGTAATCAATGTAATCGCGTATATTATTAATGTAGCTTTAGTTAGTAGCTAGATTGGCTTTTTTTTAGCTAAAGAAAAACTTAGTAACTAGCTAAGAATAGCTGGCTACTGTATGTTTTTTTAACTTAAAGAAGTTACTCTGCTTTTTAGTACAATTTTTACAGGTTACGTTACAACTATCTTTTAATTATGAACCACGTGGAGAGACACACACAATTGCAGAGCTATTATAATAAAAAAATATAAAAAGTTTTTTTTTATATAAAGGTCTTTAACTTAAAGAAATGTCCATGCAATAAAAAAATAATACATATTGATGGATTTGTTGAATTGTGCCGCCATCTGATTTCATTTTAATTTCCAATAATGCAGAAAAAATATTACTGGTTTTTATCTGAAAATATAAAAACTCTTTTCCAATGAGTTCTAAATTTAATGGTAACAAAAAGTTTTGTACTAATTTTACAGTTATTGTCAGTTATTGTTTGAATTTTAAAATTATAAAAATAAGCCCTTTAATGTAGATAAAGAAATGTAAAAATTTTTTTTAAAAAAATGAAACGAAAGAGTTCTTAAAAAACAAAATTTCACAAATTCATGTTGTCCCGACAGACGTGAAATTTTTTTATGGGGCTGATGATCTTTAAAAGAAAAATATAATATTCACGGTATCAGTAACCAAACTTCAATTTTTTTTTTACTAAAAAATAAAGTGAGACAAAAGTACAAGACAAAACCTTAAAATTCTACAAGAGAGTTAGGACAAACGGTGATTAGGAGTTACACTCTTAATAAGTTCTGACAAATCTGTCGCCAAGGCGACCACTAATTTATACACATTCTTTCAATCACTTCAGTTTAAAAAAAATCAGTTATGACGGTAAAATGTGGCTTAGATTATGGCGCCACCTAATTTTATTTTTGTTAACGAGAAGGGAACCCTACCAAATTTGTCAATACAGAAGAACTTCAACACCAAAAGACAATTATTGACAAAATTCCTCTCCGATAGCCGTTAATTTGTTGTTAAAATCTTGAAAGAAAGTGACTGTTATTATTCAACAAAATTTTGAAGTAAAATGTCAATTATACAATTTCATACTGTTTTTCCATCTACAAATCAAAACTATTTTGTTTGATTCAAGGTCTTAAGAGGACTCCCTCGGAATTCCACATCTTAAAAATCGTAATGTTATTCCTATGGAAAACATTCGCAAGTCAATTACCGCCACAATTTTAATAAAACTTGGCTAGTTTCTTGTATCATTGTAAAGAACGAAAGGAGTAGATTTTGTAAAATTAATTTGTTTTGTGAAAATCACATATTTAGTATTTTTAATAATTTTTTGAAGTAAGTAAAAAATGGAGTACACATTAAGTTCTGACTTCAAAAAATTACTAAAAATACTAAGTAGATGATTTTTACAAAACAAATTAATTTCATGAAATCTACTCCTTTCGTTTTTTACAATGATACAAGAAACTAGTCACCTTTTAATAAAATTGTGGCGGTAATTGACTTGCGAATGTTTTCCATAGGAATAACATTACGATTTCCAAGATGTGGAATTCCAAGGGAGTCCTCTTAATAATAATTTCTGCCTTAGGTGAAAAAGTAAATTTTTATTTGTTACATGATGTGTCGAATTGTTTGACGATGTATGCCTTGTTAGGATGAAATTTCATTTTTGATTGCGTTATAATAGAAATGCACATTACCATTTCTGCAACAATGCCTTTTGTAATTTAAACAATTAATTTTTTTTAAACCGTCACAAGCTTAATATATTTCAACTTGTAACCATTAAAAAATAGTTGTTCATTTCTATAAAAATAATTTCCAGCTTCCCTGGACTTATTTAGATTAATATTTGTTTTGAGTTTCATAATAATAATCGTTTACTAATTATCGTGAAGATATTTAGATAGATTATCATTATTTTTAAAAAGGTTTTTGTGCTATAAATAAGTGTTAGAAGTAGAGTGTTTTAAACCATGCACTGTATATTGCAACGGAGTTTTTAGAGTACTATGATTAACTGTAAATCTTACATAAGGAATAGTTGCATTTTTCGAGCTTTGCTTTCAAGTTTATTTTGCCAATATAGTTGTATCATAGATAAATTTAACTGCCAAAAATATATGTATTTCCATTTTTTTAAATTTTCCTCAGTCAATTTCTGGACACCATCACCGTCTTGTGAGATCTGAAACAAAAATGTAAGCTATAAAAAAAGATGTATAAAACAGAATTATCGCTATTGTCCGCATGTCACTTCTTTGCGTTTCAAATACTTTTGATTTCGCAAGAGTTCATTTTTAAATAAGTTAGAACACACACACACCCAAAAAAGGCAGGGTTGCAAATCCCATGGTGTTTGGCAAACATAAGGGGATGTTTGGTTAGTTTGGATGGAAATAATGTGTCACACTAAAGCTACACAAGGGTTAGTGATATTGATAGATAAATAATACGTACTACAGACTACCGTCTGTATGTCATTAGGAAAAAAATCGTTTTCGTGTTTGCAAAATCAAAGCAAATAATTTATTAAAAACATATAGCTTGCAATAATTTAATAATTTTGATAACTGAAAATATCTAAGTTAAAAACAAAACAAAAAATAATAATTATGCTTTTCAATATTATTTTCAAGATAAGGGCTTATTTCAACGCTTTGTCAAAGAAAAAAAAAACAACCAATGAAACCGCAGTTTGGAGCGCGTCATGTCATTAAAGAAAGAAAAGTTAAGGCTCGAGTCGGCAGATAAAGCACTTTCCGGAGATTATCCTTACATTTTCGAAAGTAGTTAATAACTTATATCGGAAACCGATTAGGGACATCGATAGAGTTAGTATGCCAAACATATCGCGCAATATTTACTTTTAACATTTGTTGCTCAACTATTAGTACTTGTTTGAACACTTAGGGCAATATCAAAGGATACCAAAGCAGCATAGCATCAGGATTGAATAAAATAATGATAAAAATATATCTAAATAAATCTTTTAAAGTTCTTAATTCGGAGGAGTAACTGTATGTGTTAAAGATTGTATATTTCTACGTAATTTTGTATTTTACACAATTCCATAAATCTGTGGAGTTTAAACAGGTCCGTTGTTCTTATTTTATATTTTTATAGATAAAAACATTAACACATCAGAAATATGTATGACATAAAAAATAGAAAAGTGATTTTGTAAACATGCTAAATGATTGCCAAGAGACATGCCAAGAGATTCGTGGTATCTGAATAAATAATTTTTTCCTTACTCATAATGGAAAAAAAATATTATGACGTCACGCTTTCGATACTGCAATTTCTTTGGTCGTTTCGTTTTCTTTGACAAAGTGTTGAAACAAGCTCATAGGTTTTTTATAACTTCACTCGCTCTGAAGTGCGATTTTATTTTTTTTTCTTTGACAAAATATGGAAACAAGCTCCTTGAAAAAAAAATTAAAAAGCACATACAAACTTTTTTAAAGAAGATATTTTCAGGGATCAAAATTATTAAATTATCGCTTGCTATGTTTTCTTTGATTTTGCAAACACGTAAAGTTTTTTTTTTTTTTTCAAAATACAAACCGTAGTTGTATATCATTATACAGCTATACCAATAAAAATGCACTAACATTTACTCAGGAAACTTCTCTGCAACACAAAATAAATAAAATTTATAGTCGGACTATCATAAAATAAATCGATTTCGACACATCTCATTTGATTTTACGCAGGTTATCTACGAAAACGATTGCCTGAATAAATACATAATATCACAAATCCTGTATAAAAAAGAAAGATTGGCATGATTCCGAGCAATTGTACGCTTCACAATGAATTTAGTAAAACCTTTATTTGCAGCGGTCTTCGCTGTCGTCTACTTATTGACGTTGGGTAAGTAAGCGTTTTCTCTCTACCTGTGTAAAACACGACGCCCGTCGCCAATAACCCTCGTGTAGCTCTAGTGAGACGATAATTCAAACCTAACGTAACATCTCTACCTGTGTTAGTTATATATAGGGCACGGCAAACAAAAATGGCCCAGGTCTAGAGATAAGAATACAACATAAATGTTGCCAAGTCTAAAACCATTACAAAAACAGGTTTGCTAACTAAAGCTATTGATCGCTTCAATATTAAGCCCAAACAAATGTTTGGCGACTTATTTGCCGGCAACTACGCTACGGTTTTAGAAGCTAGTTGAAATGAAATATAAACAAGGTTTGTAGAACTGATCAAGAAAATTTCCCACTAGTGATTATTTGAATGTTTCAGTCGTTATTTATCCTAGAGAATCGGACCTTTTTGTTTTTGGTAATACAAAACATTCTAAATTGATTGCAAGACACAAAATTTGCATCATGGGAAGCTTTCATACAATACGAACTAAGATCTGAACTCGCCACTAGTCTATAAGTAACTCTATATTGTGAAGCTAATAAAATCCAACCAATGCAAAAACAGGTTTCAGGCGGCTTCAAGAGTTTTTCTTGCCAAGCATTTTAACGTATTTCCATCTCGAGACCGGGGCCACTTTTGTTTGCCTCTCCCAGTATAATGTCTGTATTAAAGGGTCATAGGAGTCTTAAAAATGTGCAAAGAAGGTACTACAAAGCATAGTTTGATCTTTCATGTATTTTTTGAACTACTCAATATACAGGTATAATTTTTTTTATTTGTAATTCTATAAGATTCATTTAATATAAAACAAATTTTAAAATCTATGAAACTTTAGCCAAAACTAAAATAAATGATATTAAACATAAAGCTATTTGAACACATTGGGATTAGGTTTGCACGCCAAATTTTGAGGTCAAAATTAGAAAAATGGCCAAGAAAATGACTGTATGTTGTATAAATATGTACAAACAAAGACTTATACCTAAATTCTCAGCTCAATTTTATTTAGAAATTATTTAAAAAAAATTAAAATCAAAATTTTAAAATGTTTATGAATTTTTTTAGAAAAAGGTTCCTAAAATATTTTCTAATTAAAATTTTACAGGCGTTCCTGAATTATCCATACAAATTAGTACAAGTTACTATTTGTTAATTGTAGTTTATTTATTTTATTTTATGGATTAAGTTTTATCTGTGGCAACATTGTTTTTGTGAAAGATGAATCAGTTTTCGAAAAAGTTTTAACTCTCTTGCTCTAACGGTTTTTTACTTGTGCCGGCCTGTTTCATCTATTTTTAGAGAAATAAATTATCAGAGTTTTCTGTGAAAAGATTTGTTTCTGTAGTACATTGTACTTACATTTTGGCGCCCGAACAGGGACTTGCGAAAAAAGAAAATGGCAAGTTTCTTTAAATCCGGATACAAGAAAGCAGATTTGCTGGTAGTTCTGGAAGAAATTAACGAAACAGCGCCGGTGGGATCAACTCTAGCAAAGTTGAAGGACTTGATTTTGGCTAGCAATGAATATAACAAGGATCCAGAATTTGTTAAACAAGTACTTGAGGATACCGTTAGAGAACGAAAGAAGCAAGAAGAAATACTTCTTCAAAAAGAAAAAGAACAAGAAGAAAGACTTCTTCAAAAAGAAAAAGAACAAGAAGAAAGACTTTTTCAAAAAGAAAGAGAAGAACGACTTCTTCAAGAAAAGAAAGATGCAATGGAGCTAGA
Organism: Hylyphantes graminicola; assembly: GCA_023701765.1. Taxonomy (NCBI): domain Eukaryota; kingdom Metazoa; phylum Arthropoda; class Arachnida; order Araneae; family Linyphiidae; genus Hylyphantes; species Hylyphantes graminicola. The sequence continues at coordinate 20,193,428 of CM043111.1, forward strand.
AAAAGCAAAAGAAGCTTCAGAGTTAGAAAAAGCCCGAATGGCCCATGAATTAGAAATGGCCAAGATACAGGCGCAATGCCGAGAAATGACTGCTCAAAATGCCGCCAATCCAAATTCCGTTACTGCTGAAGCAGGGAATTCTAGGAGGAAGTTTACTTTGCCGAAACTAGAGTTCAGACAGTTTGGCGACGATGTCAAAGAGTGGCTCCCGTTTTGGAACCAATTCCAGCACATCGATAATGATGCGGACATTGCACTTGAAGACAAGTTCCAATATCTGATTCAAGCTACTGTGATGGGTTCCAGAGCGACAGAAATCGTCGAAAGTTTCCCGCCAACTGGCGAAAATTATACTAAAGCCGTCGACAGTCTGAAATCAAGATTTGGAAATGAAGATCTTCTAGTGGAGATCTACGTAAGGGAACTTCTCAAATTAATCATCAATGTTCAGGTGAATAGATCTTTTCCCCTTACATCTTTGTATGATAAACTGGAAACTTACCTAAGAGCATTAGACACTCTTGGAGTTACTACAGACAAGTGTGCATCTATACTTTACCCGATGGTAGAATCTTGTTTCCCGGAAGAATTTTTGAAGGCATATCATCGAAGCAATTCTTCAACTCCTAAAATAGAAGCAAAAGAAAGGCTAAACAAGCTGATGGTGTTTCTAAAAGCTGAAGTGGAGGGTGAAGCTCGAATTAATTTAGCGATGGATGGTTTTGGCCTGCTCAAAGTTGAAGATACCAAGGGTGCAAAGAAGAAGGTTGCATATGAAATAAATAAAATCAGAGCACCATCAACAGCCTCTGCCTTACACGCAGCTCCTTACGTCAAAGAACAAAGAAAAGGCTGCCTGTTTTGCGATGGTAAGCATAATAGTTCTGATTGTTTTTCCGCCCAGAAAAAGTCTTTAGCTGAGAGGCAGGAAATAGTTAAGAGTAAGAAAGGTTGTTTTGCCTGTTTGGCTCTAGGTCATGTAGCTAAGCGTTGCAGAAGTTTCGTAAAATGCCTTATTTGTGGTAGGAAACACGTTACACTTATGTGTGATAGCTTGGAAAAAATGAGTAAATCAGCTTCGAAAGAACGAGAAGGTGCGCAGACAGAGACGCCAGTAAATGATGTAAATATGACGCATTTAAATCAGACACCAGAAGTTTTTCTGCAAACTTTGGTCGCCAAGCTTGTAGCCAACGGTAAAGAAATGAGTGTCCGTCTTTTGTTTGATACAGCATCACAGAGATCCTACATCGTCAATAACGTTGCCAAGTCGATGATGTATGCCCCTTTTGAAGAAATGAACGTGGCCCATTCCCTATTTGGAGGTGTAATCACTGATGCTAGAAAACACAAGAAGTATGAAATAACAGTTGCATCGCTCAAAGGAAAATTCTCATGCAAATTGGAAGTAATGGGCCAAGATGTTATATGTGAGAAGATATTGCCAGTAAGCAGAGGTCCATGGCTCAAAGAATTAAAGACTTTAGGAATCAATTTGTCTGATGTTAGCCAGACCTATGAACAAGTACACATACTAGTAGGAGCAGATATGATAGGCAGGTTATTGACTGGGCAGCAAAAGGTTTTGTCAAATGGCATGGTTGCAACAGAAACAAGTCTCGGATGGACCTTAATGGGAAAGTTGCCGCATCAGAAGCCTGGTACAGAGAATCTAGCCATGTCAGTAATATCACTTTTTGTTAAAGAAGCTGAGATGGCCGATCTGTGGAGACTAGACTTAATCGGAATCAAAGATCCCATTGAGAAGAAATCTAAAATGGAGAAAGATTTTGAGGCCCAAGAGCATTTTCTTCAATCTGTAAAGGTCAATGATCAAGGAAGGTACGAAGTCCGTTTACCATGGGAAGAAAACGAATCTTTTTTACCCGATAACTATAACCTGGCAAAGAAGAGATTAGAGCGAACAACACTTCAGCTGAAATCCAAGAATATTTATTATGACTATGAAAAGGTGTTCGAAAGCTGGCTGGACGAGGAAATTATCGAAGAAGTACCCTCTAATGAAATTGGCTTACCAGGGAACTACTTGCCACATAGGGCAGTAATAAAGGAAAGCAGTACTACTCCTATTAGGCCGGTCTTCGATGCTTCTGCCCGTATGAAGGGTCATCCTTCCCTTAACGATTGTCTGCACAGTGGTCCAAATTTGATCGAACTTATCCCCGATGTCTTGCTGCGTTTCAGAGAAAGACGTATCGGTATTTCTTCAGATGTCAGAAGAGCGTTTCTACAGTTAAGTGTCGCCAAAGAAGATAGAGATTATTTAAGGTTCTTGTGGTGGCAAGACGAAGAGAATAAAACGTGCAAAATATTTCGACATGCAAGAGTGGTTTTCGGAGTAACGAGTAGTCCTTTCCTTTTGGCAGCTGTCATAAGGTATCACATACAAAATGTTCAAGGCTACGATACAGATTTAAAGAAAAGGCTCTTGCTGAGTTTCTATGTTGATAATTCTTTAACCAGCGTGGATACTTCAGTTGAAATGGAAGAATTTAAACAAAAATCCATTGAATTGATGCAGAAAGGTAGTTTCGAGTTGAGGAGCTGGGAACACTCATATTGCAAGAACTTACCCTCAGAATCATCCGTGTTAGGCTTAAAATGGAATAAAACCGAAGACACACTAAAAGTCAATATGAGTTGGTTAAAAGAATTGAGCGTGGAAAAAGTCACCAAGAGATCTATTCTGTCTGTGGCGCACCGTATTTTCGATCCCATTGGATATACCGCTCCAGTCATGTTGTGCCCTAAGTTAATGCTACAAAAGACATGGGTGATGGGCGTTGATTGGGATGAAGAGATCAGAGAAGATCTGAAAAAAGAATTTCTTCTGTGGTATGCAGATTTGAAAGTATTGGAAGAAATTGAGATTCCCAGGTGGATTCAAGTTACCTCCGAAAATCTAAATAACTGTTCTTTACATACATTTTGCGATGCCAGTAAACAGGCTTATGCAGCTGTGGTTTTCTTGAGAATTGAAGATGAAGATGATGTCAAAATCAGTCTTCTGTCAGCAAAGTCTCGTATTGCACCGCTCAAAGAAGGGACCATACCTAGGCTCGAGTTGACTGCTGCCTTGGTGGGAGCTAGACTTGCACACTCAGTTGTGCAAGCCCTCGGCTGGCAGGATATCAAGCAATATTTCTGGAGCGATTCAACTACGGCTCTTGCCTGGATTTCGAAAGTAGAGAACTGGTCTGTTTTCGTTAGAAACAGGGTACAAGAAATAAGAAAATTAAGTAATCCTTCGTCATGGCATCATGTTCCGAGCCATTTAAATCCTGGAGATCTACCCTCGAGAGGATGTAATGCAAAGCAACTCCTCGACTTTGCATGGTGGGAGGGACCGAATTGGCTCAAAGAACCTCGAAATAATTGGAGCCACCTGAAAGCTACTAAAATACTAGATGAAGAAGAAATTTCAAAAGAAAAAATAAAATCCGTTACGTCACTTGCTAATGTCGAGGAAAATAAAGAAAGTAAATGGTACTACAAGTACTTTTCAAATTATGAGAAGATCATTCGTATGATCTGTTGGATTCTCAGGTTTTTTGGGAATTCCTCTTCTGCCAAAGAAAGTCGAACTTTTGGAGAAATATCTGCATTAGAATATGAAAAGGCAGAGTTAGTTGTTCTAAAAATGATTCAGCAAGAATGTAATGAAGTACTAAATCACAAGAAGCTTAAAAATCTCTCAATATATACCGATGATGAAGGCGTTGCGAGGGTGAAGACCCAAATTATCTACAGGAAAGATAAAGAAGATTTTCGGAAACCGGTCCTTTTGCCTGGCAATCATGAGGTTGTGCTAAGGCTTATACGTTTTCATCATGAGAAAAACTCTCATTGCGGAGCTCAAATGCTACTTAATATATTGAGAGAAAAATACTGGATTGTGAATGGCAAGAGAATTACCAGGAAAATCGTCGCAAAGTGTACCATATGCGCAAGATTCTCTTCTCAGAAGTTGGAAAGTACTGTGTCTCCTCTCCCTGAAGACCGGGTAAAAGATGCGGCAGTCTTCCAGATTACTGGAGTAGATGCTGCAGGGCCCTTACACCTTAAAGACAACTCGAAGGCTTGGGTACTCATCTTTACCTGTGCAGTTTATAGAGCCGTTCACCTTGAACTTGTTAATGGTGCTTCAACGGAAAATTTTCTGATGGCTTTAAGAAGGTTTGTAGCAAGAAGGGGTAGATGTACTGCTATATATTGTGATAACGGCACAAATTTCGTTGGTGCTGCTAACTGTCTACGTTTGCTCGACTGGAATAAGATTATCAAGCACGGTGCCATCAATAATATTCATTGGAAGTTTAACCCCCCGACAGCTGCGTGGTGGGGTGGATGGTGGGAGCGCCTCATACGAGTATTGAAGGATCTCTTGAAAAGAGTTTTAGGCCGCGCTCTCTTATCCCAAGAGGAGATGGTCACAGTTTTGTGCGATTGTGAATCACTCATGAACTCTCGTTCACTAACTTACATCTCGGAGAATAATGAAGATCCTATACCTCTTTTCCCCATCGATGTTCCTTCAAGATATTCAAGAGTGCAGAACTCCCGACTTAGATTCTGTTGACCAAAAGAGCTTAAATCGAAGAGTAAAATATAGACACGCCCTACAAAAAGATCTTCGCAACAGATTTCGTTCGGAATATTTGGGTCTGCTTGTGCAAAGAAATAAGAAGATAGATCCTCGAACCATATCGGTGGGAGACATCGTATTAGTTGGATCTGACAACACAAAAAGAATTGATTGGCCTTTAGGGCGTATTGTCGAGGTATTACCCGGGTCGGATGGCAATGTTAGACTAGTCAGAGTTCAGACTGCCTATTCGAAGCTCCTCCGTCCTGTTCAGCGAATATATCCCTTAGAAGTATCTTCAAAATCGGACTTTGTGAACCGTCCCATAAAGGATGCAGCTGTGGATACTACAGGACAAACCACATCGTATGTCACTAAACAAGGACGTGTAGTTAATTTTCCTGAACGTTTGCAGTTTTAAATATTGTGTTTTTGCCCAGACAAAAATTTCAATTTTTATGTATTATTGCAGTAACACTCGTATGTTGAGATGCTACAGCATCTCAAGGTGGGAGGATGTTAATTGTAGTTTATTTATTTTATTTTATGGATTAAGTTTTATCTGTGGCAACATTGTTTTTGTGAAAGATGAATCAGTTTTCGAAAAAGTTTTAACTCTCTTGCTCTAACGGTTTTTTACTTGTGCCGGCCTGTTTCATCTATTTTTAGAGAAATAAATTATCAGAGTTTTCTGTGAAAAGATTTGTTTCTGTAGTACATTGTACTTACACTATTGAAGGGCTGTATTGATAATAGAGACGGTTGAAAGAATCCAGAATGTTTCGCAAAACCGCAACTACTTGTGTTTACGAGACATTTTTTTTTTTAACTGGGCCAAATTAAATAGGAGCGTGAGAGTTGATGGTCTTCGATTTTCTTGAAACTTTCAGGATATGTTAGTAGCACTATTTTCAGAAAAAGTGAATTTCAGTTTTTCTTAAATCCGACTTGTTTGATCTTGAGAAGAGGTCAAAGTTCGAGGTAATGGGCCAATAGTTTACTTTATATCGTCCTTCAACTTTTAAAGCAACGAGTGCTCCGTGATTATTATTATTTTTTTAATTTAAATATGGATACTACTTGATACTAGGTATATATTAACATAATTAGTTTGGCGGGTCACTCATATATTTGAAGGTCAGGACCCTTTAAAAAAGCTAATTTTCGTCGAATTTTGCCATTTTCCTGACCCATTGCACTGTAAAAAAAACTGTAAATTTACGGTCATTTGCCCTTCAATTTTTACGGGCATTGGCCGTATTTGATGGAATACGGTCTGACCCACTAAAAAAACGGCTATATCCCTTAAACTGTTAGAAAATAAGGGTGACCCCCGTATTTTTACGGTTTCAGCCCATCCCTTAGCAAAATTACTGCACCAAGCCGTAAATTTACATCGGCCAAGGGAAAATCCCTTCATTTTCGGAATGACGTCACACCTAAACTGCAACCGTTATGTTTTTCAACCCGGTAAAAACAAACCAAAACACTGGAAGACGAAGCAGCATGGTTCTAGTGGGAATCTAATTAAAAGTAAGTAAAATGTTATTGTTTCTTTAGTTGAATGTATTATCATTTTGAATCAAAACAATTATGTAACAAATTGCCACTTTTTGCTTTGTATATTTAGCAGTCGGAAATAATTACCAAACTAGGCACTATCCAAACCAAAATGAAAGCATTATAGAATTTTTACATATTCGAATCACCTAGAATTTAATGTATACTTCGCTCTAAGTTTTTAATATCTTTAAATGATTTTTATTTCAGTTTTATGATTTGTGTTCTAAAATTCAACGGTCGCTAAAAGAACATCGATAATCTTATTTATTTCTGACTTATTGGAATGTAGATTTTAGTAGTTGTTGGAGAAGGCTTAACGCAAATATTTACGTAAACAACTGGTTTCATAACAACTGCATTATATGCTATTCATTGAATGCAAAAAAAATGTCAATTCAATGTTAAAACTGGAGATTCAGACGATATTAAAAAAATATTGTTTTGACAAAATTCAATGTCATTTTTAATTGCGAATGTCTGCAGGGCAAAGAAAGTTATTTTAAGAATAAAGTTTTATTTGGGCAGATCGGATTTCAATACGTGAGGTAACTTTAATGCTTGAATTATATACTTTTCATTGAAATTTTTTGAAAAAATTATTATTTCAGCAATAGAAAAGAAAAATTCTTATTGTAAAATGAATCATGATAGTCCCATTACCAAGATACTACTATACTAAAATATATTTTAATTATATACTTAACAAAGAGCCTGAGTGCTGTTAGAATTTTTTTTAATGCAAAGCAGGTTAATGACCCTTTATTAATTGGAAGCACAAACAAATTAAATTTCCCTTTAATTTAGATTATTTTTAATTGCAACAGACGAACACAATTCCTGGCAATGGCAAGTCGAAGCTGATTTTGTGGTTTACTTAACATTTATTTTAAATTACCTCTAATTATAAATCTTCATCAAATTTATTGTCATCCTAATATCCTTATATTAACAGTTGTGATTATAAGTGGAGCTATTTTTAAAAAAATGTCAACAAGCATAAAACAGTTGTTGTTAACAAATTTATATATTTAAAACTGTTTTTGTTGTTTCTTAGTCACCTGCTAAAGGAAAGCCTTCACCAAGAGACCTGGAAGTTAAAAGTTTGCCCCTGCTCATCTATAAGATGCCTCGCTAAGTAATTCAATTAATATAACTATATTGATGAACTAGTTTATTTGAGTAGTACATAACTAAATTAACCCTCTAATGCATACTGTTACCGTTTGGTAACAAGTTACAAAATCCACTGTATTCTATTAAAGTAGACCTTCCTCTCGACAAATTTGTGTTTTTTCATCTATTACATTCCATTTTGAAGTTTTAGTAATAACCCTCATAGGTGACAGTAGTAAAAGTGTATTCAGAATTAAAGAGTGACGTTATTAACTGTTGTGAAATTACATTTTTGGCAGTATTCAAAGTATAATAATATTAATACTAAATACAAATAAATTGTTTTGAAAAATTAATTCTAGTTAAAGAGGGTTATTTTGAACTATATTTAGTAGTTTTCTAGTCATTATTATCAAAATTTGAATTTTGTAGTTGGTTTTTATCGGATGGAAATTTTTTAAAAATTGAAATTATTTGAATTCTAATGCAGTTAAATTTTTTTTAGTATTTTTCCCAAAATGTATGATTATTAAAGGTACATATATATATTTTTTGGGGAAAAAAAAATTCATGCATTAGAGGGTTAAACTCCTCCGTGCAGCAGCCCGTTAGTGAGCCAAGGCCTGCAGTGTCCATTTCAGCTTACTTGACCAAGGGCTTTGGGGTGCTAGGCATATGTTTGGGAAGGTGGTCAACCTCATGTGGAGCCCCCATTGGTGTTTAGTTAACAAGCATGCTTGGTCCTCGCTTTATCGACCCACTTGAGGGATGAAAGAATGAGTCCACCTAGCCCAATCCAGGTCTTGAACCCAGTACTAGTGGTATGGTAATCTAAAGCACTACCTCTGGGCCACTATTACTGTACTGTAGAAATATTATAAAAATTCTTTTTCTTGCAGGTTTAAATTGGTTAACTGCATAAGCCGCTTCAATTTTTTTCCAGTTTTTTAAATCGCTCAAATGTTTTTTTTAATACCATATTTTGACATAATTTTCCCTTTTCTGTAAACAGTTGTCGTCAATATCATTAAAAATGTTTTGTTTATACAAATATATACTAATGCTTTCGATTCATTTTGAATGAAAATCAATAAGTTAAAAAGAGAACCAATTCTAATTTCATATTTTCTTTACCTTTGACTTCTGTGGAGAAGCACCTACTCTATTCTCGATGTATTGGATCATCCGACATATGCTGATGAATCTTGGAAGATCTTGTGATTTTACAGAAATAGAAAAAAATTTGTTTTTGGAATGTTCGTTGCCATTTTTATAATATTTTGTTCCATTTGCGATTCGAAACTAAGGGGGGAAAAAAGGCAAGTTCTGAATTTTTTCCTTCGGGTTATGTAGGATTTCGACCAAAGCAATTTAAGAGATTTTTTAAACATTAAAGCTTTTTGGTCTAGGAAAATGCTTTCAGTTCATGTTAGCGAAATTTCGTGTTAAGCGAGTTTGTGTTACCGAGGTTCGACTGTATTACGAAAAATAATTTATGCCTTAGTTTTGTTTTTAAACTTTTAAGTGTAAAAGTGAAAATGTTCATCAATAATCAAAATGTTCTTGGCTTTCCTGTAAGTTTGCTGTTTTTTAACATATGGCAATACAGTTTTTACTGTTACAGGGACTTCTTGGGGATCTACCTCCATCGACTTGGACTGGCTGCTGATGAGACTTGCCCGCTCTGCGGCTTTGTTAGGTTAGATGCTGACCCTGCAATGCACTGTCACAACATCCGACTCATGACGCCCAGGCAGGGCATCTACCAACTTATGGCTGTAAAGCTACCTGGGAGGCACAGCATAAAATGGCTCAGCAACAAAGAATAGGCCTTGTATTAAGTAAAGTAAGTTTTTATAATGTTGATGGTAATTGTACATAATGTTTTAGGATTTTTGAATTTTTTTCTTTTGCACTCTTTTGTTGTTTTGAAAAAGATTTACTGTGTGTATGTTGTACATTTTTTCTTATGCGATAAATACATAAATATTTTTCGCATATACATTTTTTTATTTGTTTCATCTGAATGAATTAATTTTAAACTTATTATCTCATCATTTACAACATATTCTCTTTTATCAAATTTTAAAATAGATTATATGAGATTGACTGTAGGTCTTATAGAATAATAAAAAGCTCAGCGCAAAAATTGAAAAAAGCTTAATGATTTGTTTAGTTATTGTTTATAATTTATATATAATAATAAATCATGAACAAAATCTAATTCCCATGGTTATTTTAATTTATAAATAGTAGTTTTAGTAAATTTGATGTAGTACAGCCATTTATAATAGAATTTGCTTTATCAAATAACTAATATTCAAATGATAATAATTAAAATATATAAATTAACTCTTACATGAAAATTTTGCAAGCTGGGTGACTCGTAAATATTTATAATTAACAATACCATTTGTTAAAAAAAAGTAAAAAAATTCTACATTATAAATGAGAATAATCTTATTTCCAGCATTTTAAATATGGTACAAAGAACCAAATTATAATTTTGTCCTTTATTTTGATAGTTAGAAGGTTTAATAAACTCTACATAGCCACTGTAATATTAATGCATACCCAAATTTGTGAATTTGCATTCACATTTTCAAAAATTCAACCTGTATAAGTGTCAGATTTTTTTTTGCTTGTGATATTTTTATAATGGATATTTATATTTATTTTTCATTTGTTAATTTATAGAGCTTTCTGTGGAAATAACCATGAAAAAGGTTCTAAAGCACCAAATAGCAAGAGAAGTCCAGTTTGTTTGTTGCAAAAGGATTTTTATTTGAAAAACTATTGAATTTTAAATCACATGGACAGATTTATGTAATGGTGATTTTGGTATGTAAATTTGTAGAAGCCTGATAACTCTATTTATTTTTGCTTTTCCTACAAAATTATTTTCTAAAGCTTATTATATATTGTGTCATTACACAAATCTACATGTATTGATTTACTATTTTAAATTCTCATTCTTATCATTCCATTTGACATTCTGTTGTTTTACACAAAAGCGTTGAATTTCCATAAATAAGAGGCTATTCTGTTAAATTCACACGAGTTTATAATTAAAAAAAAGACTTCAAAATTTTAATAATTGAAAAACAAAACATGTTTCTATCTTTGTGAATGCTACTAAAATTAATAAATAATTTACAGGGTATGCTTCAGTTAGTAAGAATTTTAGTTCTATAATTTCATCAATTTTTATTAATTACATTTATGGTTCAAATATTTGTTGAACTGATTAAAATAATATTTTATAAATGTGTGTGAATTTTTTTTCGTTCTATAAATTTATTTCCATGCTATTCCCTCTTGTGAGTGCAAGATGTTTGTTTTTTTACTTTAAGTTATTTTATACTTTAATGCGTGAAGAGTCCAGGGAGAGAATACCTTGATTGATTAGGAATCTTCTTGTAATTGGGTCTGCTTGGCGGCATGAAATCTCTGTGGCGGCATGTTTTTCTTTTGGTACAAACATGGGACTTGTGTCTCGCGTGTATTGGGTTGCTTGGAGAAAAGAACCAAATAAGAAACAGGTTTCTTTACACCAGGTTAGGCAATGATTTGTTATTGCTGCCAAAGAGGCCTGGCATAGGCAGATTCCTATGCTTTGAAGGGTTTTTCCCCTGTGTTCTTCCTGTGAATTTATTTACTATGTTTTTAAGTTAATATGTTTTTTTTGAAAATTGTTTTACTTGTAATTTTAATGGATAAAATTAAATGTTTGTTGAAATTGCTTTTTTGTGTTTTTTTTTGTTATGCTACAAACACAATACCAATTAATTTACCAACACCATCAGAAAACGGTTAAAAATATCACAAACTATCAATTTAGGGTTCTACCGTAATCAGGTAAAGCGTATCCTTACAGGGCGTAGTTATACGCTTGATACCGTTATTAAGCTTTTCAATTTACGGTCCATAGTCGTTTAATTACGCTTAAATAGTAATTAGGCAGACTGTAATGTTACGTTCAAGGACCGTAATTTCACAATTGATACTGTATTTCTTTGCCTCGTTAAATTACGGGCTGTAGGAAATTATGGGCGTGAGTGTATTTTAACGGTGCGTGGTTGGAAACTTTGTTGCCGTCCCAAGCCCGTAATTTTACTGTGATTTTTTTAACAGTGTGGCATGGCTGCTGCCACCGGTGACTTATCTCCGCGTTCAAAGTTCTCACCTATTCGTGCATCACCCATGTCTTCTCGGATGCATGTCCATTCAATGAATCTTTCGCATCTCCAGAGAGGCATCAGTCAGTGAAGAAGTCAGAAAAGTTAAAAAGTTATGCCTCGGGGTGACGAAGAACATGACAGACCAAAGATGATCATGAAACGTCTTCAGTGTAGAGCGCTAACCCACCAAGTCCACTTAATGGCTTCAGCCACTTTGGTTTCTAATCCCTAACATACAAGATATGGTAAATAGTGTAAAACGTGAGGATAAAAGTGGCGGAATAAAATCTGGACTTAGCAGGTTTACGGAAGACCGTTTCTGGTATGACACCGATCGTTGTCGGTGGCACCACAGCATTGGTGACCCGACCCTTTACTTTGGTAGTTACAGGGTCTCAAAGATGACCATTTCCAAAAAAGACCATAATCAAAGGTCAATTACTTAAGAAGACAAGAGTCACTAACTTGAAGACACAGTAGTTAATACACTTCAAATGTTGTAGTTTTAGAGCCAGGTTACAAATCTATGGTACCTAACTTACTTTTTTTTTATTATTACAGCCCATTTAATGCAGTCCATTTTGGACATTTAAAAAAAATATTGAAATTCAAAAGTCAATTACTCTAGAAGCACTTTTATTCTCTGTTAGCTTTTAAGATTCAAAATGTATTTACATAAGTGTTTCTGTTGTAATGATATACTCGACATCTTCTAATATAATATTTTTTAGTTGCGCACCGACCCTCTTATATATTATTTTGTTTTCTCTCTGTATTATTTACTAAAAATAAACTTTAATCTTCCAATATAATGTACGGTATTCTTATTTCTTAGGTGGTTTTTTTCTAATGGAAAGGGAGACACTTTTTTTTAAAGACAGCTTCCATGTGCTTGGCAGCTGCCTGTCTTAGAAGATTTGTATTTAAATAAAAAAAAAACATTAAATTCAGTTTCAATTTACTTCGTAGGTGTTGAGAATTTGTGTTAAGATTTTATATTTATATTCTTAAATAAAGTATGTTATTTACTTTTCAGCTAATGCCGTTCCGGGAAGTAAGAATTTTTCTTTTATTGCTCATAAAAAAAAGGGAAAAACCAACAACGAAAGATCTTTCTTTTTTTTAAATCAATATTTTTGTTTTAATGAACTGAGTAGGTTTAAAACTTTTGCATTATTACTTAATGTTTATGAGCATATTTAAAATGTATTTCTATCGATTTAACTAATATCGATCCTAGACGTGAAAATGTATTTTTATTGTTTATTGAAAAAGGAGAAAAACTACTTTGAAAGAGAGCCGCCTCGGTGGCTGAATGGTTAGTGTACTAGCCTTTGGAGCCGCTGAGGTCGGGTTCGAATCCCGGTCAGGCATGGTTGTTTGTGACGGTCAATAAATGTTGTTATTTGTCCATGTGTTATTCATTTCTTTGTGTCTGTAAAATTTCTTTCTGTGTCTGTCCCACTTGACGAAAGCTTATAAGCGGTTCTCAGAACAAGCACACAAGCTGGAATATATATGTATCATATCCTACCATGTACTTTGAAAGTGTTTTTTTTTCCAAAGTCTACAATTTTCCTATCATTGTTAAAGCTATGATTTTAGTTTAGCAAAATAACTAAAATCATAGCTCAAGCGTGATTTTCCGCCATTAAGCGTTTTGAAAGAGGAATACGTGAAGTCAATTTTAGTGAAGTTAAGAAAAGTAAAATATTTTCTTTACAAAACGCAGGATTATCAATTAGTGAGACTGCTTACCAACAAAATACCAACATACACGATGAGAAAACTTCCACTTTATATTTCGATAGCACCTAACTTGAATGAAGCATTTATAAAATAATGTGTATGTAATTTAAACCGGTTATAGCATTATTAAAGGGACCAAACGTATAAACGTTATGAACAAGTTCAAATTTCAAGTGTACGTGTAGTAAAACATGTCAAGTACTTTATGCATTTATCATTTTAATTAAAGTTATAAAATGCATCTATTGGATACATTTGAACCCTATGTGTCATTAGTAGTAGTTTAATTTATCTTTCTAGGGTCAATTATTTTTAGACGGTTAGTGATTTTCAAATTTGGCGAGCTTTCATATCATTTGGCAAATAAAATTTAAATATCTGGAAATATACATTTTTTATAAAATAATTGTTTAGAAAAATTTCCCCTTTTAGAAGGCATTTAAATATCTTATAAACGTATATTTTCAACGTATACATAAACGAGAAACTAGTCAAAAAATCCATTAAAAGCAAGTTATTATAACATTATGATCTGTTGGAAATATAAGGGACCAAACATTTATATTAATGAGTTGTCAATGTAATAAGTTTACCTGTATTTTGTTTCAAACTTAATATGCAAATTTAATTAATTAGTTTGTCTTGCATTTTTGTAGCAATTTCACCTACACGAAGAAACCGTGGATAGTACGCTAATGGTGTGAGTCAAATATTTGAATATCTTCTCTTTCATTGTAATTATCATTATCCATTATCCTAATGCACCGTTTCTCAACTGGTAGGTCGCGACCCATAAGTCTAGTTCTATACCTTGTCTATTTACTAGGCGAGCTTCGAAAATACTTTCTTCCCCCATTCCTTCGCCTGGTTTTCTATTGAGGTTCTGTTGTAAGGTTGACAATTCAAACTCGGGGTTCAAATCCAAGTGGGGTATGGAAAAAAATGCGTTCACGCCGTTCCGAGTTCCGAAGAAAACCACTAGCTTGGATTTTGATTGTGGAAGAGTTCACTTTGAAAACAGGTAAAAAGAACCTGAAGAAGGCAGGGTTGCTTGTATGGCGTATGGCGAGCATAAGGGAATGTTACTTTGGTTAGAAATAATGTGTCACACTAAAACTACACGAGTTATTGGTAAAAGAAGGATTATACTATTATAGTCGATTGCTGATAGCGGGGGGCTGTCAACAATAGCACATGCATTACTCTGCTATCTTGACTTGATCGTCAATCCATTTGTAGGGGTACGTACATAAATTACGTCACGCTCATAGGGGGGAGGGTGGGGTATGCGACAACGTGACGGATCGTGACATGGAGGTGGGAGGGGTAATCGCTTGCGTGACGTAACGATTCAAAACTTCCAATTTTTCAAGGAAAATTTGTTTTTTATAAGAACGATTTTTAGAAAGAAATCTGAAATATTTTTTTTATCATAAGATCATCATAAGAAACACTTAAACAAAGGAAAATAATAAAACCAACTTTAAAAAAAAGGGGGGGGGTGCGACAAGCGTGACGTAATGTTAACGGGAGGGATTCGACCAAACGTGACGCAGCGTGACATAGGGGGAGGGATGGGTAAAAAAAAGTCATAATTTTGCGTGACGTAATTTATGTACGTCCCCTAGTACGTACTACACTACTCGTTGGGAAACGCCATAAGTTAAAATATAACTATGCTATAATAGTGAAACCGATGCAAAGTAGCACTACCCTTCAATTGATAATCTTTCTTTAAACCTTAAAAAACAAAGAAGTGCAAAATATTGTAATATTTGCTTAGACTAAAATTTTATTTTACCTTTTTTTCAAAGTGGAATCTCTCACAATCAAAGTATTCAAGATGCCAAACTATGGATAAGCGAACTATATCGAGATGATTTTTCTTAAGTATTTACTTTATGAAATCTATAATAATAAAATGAAGAGTCTGTCTGTGTATATGTATGTGGATCGTGAAAGACCTACTTACACAACCCTCAGAAATTCTAAATTTTTAAAATCGATTCCCTTCAATACCTAAGTGTGCACCTGAGTCTTAGTTTTTTTTTTATTTGCTCTATTTTTAAAGAAAATTCAAATTTTCTGATAAAAGTAGCTACTTCCACTCAAATTCGATAATTTTTTTCCCTTGCATTTTGATTTCGGCAGAAAAAATTAAAATGAACTTTTACGAAAATAATTAAAATTGAAATTTTTATTTTATTTTATTCTGCTGCCATTACCTTCAGAAACATAATTCGCAATTTGAGAAATAATTGACACGTTTCAAGTGACGTAACTAAGGTCAGTCTCCATTCTGGGACTTCGGTTGTTCAATAACATCGCACTGGAGCTGCATATTAGAGTTTTATGACTTCATTTTTGCCAAATACTTTGCCAAACTAGCCAAGTTATTACAAAAAAAAACGAGTTAAATGTCCGAAAAAATTTAAATAATTTATAAACTGGTTAATTGTGAGAAGGTCAACACACTAGAGCTGAATGTGTGTGTTTGTAGCTATATCTTTTCCTCACCAAATTAGCAAAAACATGCAAATTGAGCTAAAAGGATTTGATACGGGTTTAGTTTGATCGTCGCACTAGAGCTACACAAGGGCTATTGGCAAAGGGTGTCGTATTTAGAACCACAAACAAGTGACGAGCCGACACCTGAATATTTTAAGGTAATATATTCTATACTCGAGAAAGAACAATAAACATAAGCTTATTGTCAATAACGTATAAATGATACATATAAGGGGCCGCCCAATCGTTAGGATGCTAGGCTTTGGAGTTGCTGAGATCGAGTTCGAATCCCGGTCTGACATGAATGTTTGTGACCGTCAATAAATGTTATTTGTCTATGCGTTTATGTTTTCCTTTCTTTGTGTGTCTCTTGTGCTCGTAAAAACTCTTTATGTGCCTGTCCCATTGACGAAAGCTTATAAGCGGTTCTCTGAACATGCACACAAGCTGGAATATATACCATAACATATCATACTTGGGTCGATTTGAAATTGTTTAGTATTTGCAAAGAACGGGTATTTAGTTGCTAGTTTATAAATAAACAGCAAAAAATAGTCTTGATTATTTTTTTCGTATCAATTTGTTTATTTTAATGTTTGCTATTGTGTTTCAGATTTCAAAAGACGGCGATGGTGTCCGGAAATTGTCTGAGAAAAATTAAAAACAAAAGAAAATACATATAATACATATATTTTTTAGCAGTTAATTTTATCTTATATATGAAACATATATATTTGCAAAATAAAATAATAAATATTCACTCATGGAATTATATTTTTGTTTATTTATTGATATTTTTTAAGACAGCAATACAATCTCGATATAGAGATTATGATTTATTTTTAAAAAATAATTGTCAAAACTGAAAACTATTCATTGAAATCAGGTAGTAATAAATAATTTAAAAATTAATATTAGTCTCTTTTCTTAAAGATATGCATTTTTGCCTGATGTGATATTACTTTTAAGCTCTTATTGTTGTTGTTTTTTTAATATCTTATTAATCCTTCTCGATAGTTTACTATTTGCCATTTTTCCAGCTTTACCAGGAAAAACAATACATACTTGATACCTTGCAAAGTACACTGTTAAAAATTTGGTTCGACGTTGAACCAATTATTGGTTCCAATTTAGCTGCAACCAAAATTTGGTACTACATTTCACCATATATTGGTGCGACCGCGGACACCAACTTTTGGTGCGAGGTCGAACCAAGTTTCGCGTTTTCGTTTCCCCATATTTTGGTGCGAGGTCGAACCAAGTTTCGCGTTTTCGTTTCCCCATATTTTGGTGCGAGGTTGAACCAAGTTTCGCGTTTTCGTTTCCCCATATTTTGGTGCGAGGTCGAACCAAATTTCGCGTTTTGGTTTCCCCATATTTTGGTGCGCAGGTTGAACCAAATTTAACGTTTTAATTTCTCCCTTATTTGGTGAGAGATTAAAACCAAATTTTACGTTTTTATTGCTCCAAATGTTAGAGAAAACTTGAGCCACTAAGTTTCTAAGAATTAGAGCAACAAATTAGCGAAAGTTTGAGTTGAGTTTAACGATTATATCATTATGTGTTATGTATTTTTAATAGTGATGATTCAGAAAATTGTGTTTTCTGTAGCTACACAAGGGCTATATTTCGATGTAAGAAATAAGATTTAAAAATACTGTAAAGTAAAAAAAAAAGAACAAACTAAAGCCTTTTCCTAAATGATGACACTGTTTTTGCCTTTTCTAACACAAAAATAACTCTTAGTTGTATTTAAAAATGAACTTATTTTGTATGATAATTAAGTTTTTAAATGCTTGCAGTTTCAATGACTCAAAAATTAAAATATATATTTACCAATTATTATCCAAATTGAGCATATAGACAATGTTAATTCTTTATTTGCTAGTTCCTTAAACACCTCACACAACACCTTTGAAATAAAAGTAAAATTTCACAATACACAGTATAAAACATTAACACCAAAACTTTGTTTTTATTAACAAAAAATTACACATTAATAAATAAATATCCAATTCTTGATAACAACTGGTTGAATAGCAATAGATTCTTCTCTTGGCTGTAGGTACAGACTAGATCCTGAAAAAAAAATTGTAAGAACACAATGATAATATTATATGACTAAATTATGAGCTACACACAATATAATTGTGATAATTTGGGACCAAACATGCAAGCGTCATTAGTGCTAACTAGGTTCTAGGGCTCGACCGATGAGCGAAAATTCAAATGGCCGATGGGCTGATTATTTTTTTTTCATCGGACGATTGTGATAGTATAAATAAAATACAAAATTAAAAAAACTCATGTGTAAACAAAAAAAAATTATATGTATATTCTTTAATTTAAGATTTGTAATTTTGTCCAATTAATGATTAGATAGTTAGGCAGACATAGTAGCAAGCATTGTCATCTTTCTAACTTTAAACTTTAAAGTAATAAAATACCTAAACTTTGATTGACCGAAATCTGTCTCAACAAACAGATCTTATTGAGGCAAACTAGGCTACGAGGCGTCCAACTTTATGTTTCCTGCTTTCCATCGGTCGTAGATCAATTGGGAGGAAAATGTGGGATTAAAAAAACATCGGCTTACATTGGTTGGCCGATGTTTTTTTAGGCCGATCTGCGATTTTTTTCCCACTAAACTACCATCGGCCTCCTCTGGCAAAATTTTCAAACAATGGGCCAGGCCGATGCATAGGAGGTCTATCCCTAGTATATTTTCATTAAAATCATTCACAAATGAACAGTGGGAATATTGCTGTTGAATTGTTAATTTTTCAGCTCGGAAAACAACCAGGATCTTCGAATGAAAGACCCAGGTTTTTTTGGGAAAAATGAAATTTCTTAGTTAAATGTAAACATTCTTAATTTAGTTCGAGCACTGTTCCTTATTTAGTTATTTTACATAGAACTTACACTTGTAGGACAAGATATCTAAGTGTACACATTTTTATTGTTATGAAAATTACATGTGGAGAAATCACTATACAATAAAGTTATGTAATGCATTAAAGGAAGAAATGTGCTATATAAATATGAAATATGTATGAGGGTGATATTCAACAAGTAGGAACTTGAGTTACAATTTTTTTATTTGGAAAACAAAGAAATAATCTTAATTCACAATAAAATGTGCCCCTTTTTGAAATCTCATGATTTTCAGGAGCCAAGCTGGAAAAGTAGATGGACCACAAAGTAGGATTTTCCCAAATTTCATATATTGGAAAACTATTGATAAATAGGTTGTTCAATTTTGACGAACAAAAGTTTAATATAAAAATAAATGCTGATTTGCCGCTTTCGTTTAAGTGACCCATGTTGTTATATTTTGTGTGGAAGCAGTTCATATAGTAATAGTTTCTGTTAGACTAACTTGTTATTGGTTGATGAACACTTGAGAAAATATCCAATAATATCCAATAATAATTTCAAAAATATTTTAATGACAATTATTGTAAATTTGTACAATAGAAGATAATTTATAATTTTTTTAAAAAGAAATTCCTCTAGAAAAATCTGCAGGTTTTTATGGTTAAAAAGAAAGTCCAGCAGAGAAAACGGTATCTACCTGAACAGTAAATCGGAATATCTAAACATTTTACGGTGACCTCTCACAATCCGAAAAAAAAGCATAGTGTACAAAACGCGTATTGAGTACTGCTAGCGTATTCAGGGCGGTCTCGATTTGGTAGCTTAACTTTTGCAGCCAAGTAGCGAAAACGTACTTAATTTGGTAAGCATTCCAATTCAACTTAGCATACAAGAACTTTGTAAACAATAGTTAAGTGTGAAATGGGTTTATTTTGAAAATTCCTGTTTTTGCGCAGGTGAGTATTTGTTCGAAAGGCGTGCAAGGTTTAGTTTGGCTTTTATTATAATCTGCCGCAGGCCGATAATAATTCAATAACTTATTAACAACTTTTGATTAAAAGTAATGAAATAAATTATAATAAAAAAATAGTTTAACATGTCTAGTTGCCACAATCAACCGCCTGGAGGGAGTACCAACGCATTTATAAAAAAGTGTTTCATGGGCTGAGTTTCTACATTCGATTGTCGAAGGATTTCAAAGTTTCACAACTCGCGGCACAGATGGTTGGGGAAAATTTTGTAATGTTTGCAAAGGCTGGACTGCTTAAAGGCAGTCCCATTGGAATTTTTCTTTAGTATGTTTAGAAAAAATAGTCACCTTTACAATCTTCTACTCAGGCTTAGGCTGGAATCCATGGCCAAAACTTCTATTACGAGAATCTGCATGTTGGTGAGCAGCTACAGCAAACTCAGTGCCTGACAAAAAATGAACGTAGAAATTAGTAAATCGGAATGCTACTATAATATTATATTTCAAAAATTGGAACAGCTATGATATAATGGGTGGTCTTATTTTGGAGATTTACGTTACGCTGGATGTTCTACATGATATGGAATGTTTGCCCAAATATGTAAAGTATTAAACATCATTTACATTTTCTACAATTTGAAAAGTATAGCAAAACTATGTTAAATTTTCAAGATCGGCAATAAACAGACCGGCCATTATATCATAGCTCTACACAAAAGTTCATGTTATTCAGCCTACACATGAATTACTATGCAAAAAAGGTGCATAAGTTCACCGAAAGTCCTGCACTCAAATCGTGAAAAGAAAAGAAAAAAAACATTAGAAAGTTCGCCAATAATATTGATCCTGTTTTGCATTTTTGCGATTGATGTATCAGTAAATTTTACAATACTATGAATATCTGGAAGACAAGCTCGTTTAAGTCAACTGTAAGAAGGGACCCGATTTTTTTATAAATATACATTCTATGCATAAAATCAGACTATACATTGATTAACTAGAATGTCTAAAAAAACTAGCATTATCTTTAAAAAGAGGCAAAATTAAAAAATATATACACAAAATTAAATCTTATTGTACTCATAAAAAAATTACATACAATTTACATTCTTAGTCACAAATTGAATTCTTCCAATAAAAAAAAGTAATTATTTATATAAATATTTTTATATTATGTACAAAAGGTACATAAATTACAAGAAGGAACCTGAAAAAACTTAAATAAGTTTCAATTTTTAACAAAATATTAACCTAGCCTCAATGTTTATTAACAAGTAGGGCTCAACCGATGGCACTTTTGGGCCGATGCCGATTGTTCAAAAATACCATCGGTCGAATATTTTTCGTATCATACATTGGCCAATTTAAGATGACAACAAAAACCAAACTCGGTTATCTCATGTGTAAACAAATAAAATTCGATTGAACCGCGGCACACTACTATATCTTTTAAAAAACATCTTTACAACTGCAAACTAATAAAATACCTAAAGGTTTGATTGACCGATATCTGTCCCCAACTAGAAAACGGACCCTAAAGCACAATTACGCCGCGAACAAGAATACGAAGCCTCGAGATTCGGTTGACTGATCCCCTGAACTATAAAAATAACACACTACTGCGATTTTGCCGCAACAATAAGGGTACGGAACCCTGCAGCATCAGCTCAATATAATTCACCATTTTTTACTTACTTGATTTCAAACAGTAGTCATCTTAATGGCGCCGGCGTTTTTGAGTAAACAGTTAAATTCTATTCGGTTGCAGTTGGCAAAGACCTTGAATCAATATTTCGTGTAAGCAGGGCCCATTTCCAGAATGTGATATTTGGTTCAACCTACTTTGAACCATTTTATGGTGTAAATACTAGAAGTTCGTCATTTTACACCAAAATTCGGTTCAACGTTGAACTGAAATTTTTAACAGTGTATGAGTGACAAAACAAAGTTGTCGCGTTCCAAATAGATCAAATAAAAACGCTCGTAGGAAGGGATGAACCAGATATGACTTTTCTAGCTCACTCATCTTTGACTTCTTAATTAGGATATAAGGGAGACCTGAGCTATTTTTTCCCATACAGTAAATATGAGAATTTGTTTTCTAAAACAGCCCTTTATATATCACCCATGGGTGATATATAAAAATATTTGCTCATTTGGTTTTGTCGTATTTACTTTAGATCGTGATTTTTCCAGTTTAAGTAATTTTTTTTATCCTAACACTAAAACTTAAGCTTCAGCATCCTATAAAAAGCCTTATCAAGAAATTCTGCAAAATTTAAAAATTCAATCAACATTGTTTCAGTTTTTCATCTTTGAAATCTAGTAAAATCATAAGCTAGATTTTAACTGAGGCAGGGAAGGACACAGAAGTTATAGCCAGACATTTTCATCGCAATTGGGTTGCCATTAACTTGCTATTTAATCGTTGCGTGTACTAAAACTTTTTTTTATTATCTTCGAACAAGTTTTAAAAAAATGTTACGGGACACGTATTCCAACAATTTCTTTAAAAAAAATGTGCATCATACTTTTTTTCTACTATAAAAAATGTTATTTTTTAAAAATATGATCAAGCAATATAACCATATTTAAAGTTATAAATGTTACAAAAAAAATGTTCCACATTAAAAAAAAGTTCAGATAGTAATAAAATGAAAGCTGGCAGAAGCTCTTACACTTTTAAAGCAATGCATGCAACTGAGGGCATTTTGAATTTACTGTTTTTGTTTTAATTGAACTATCACATTGCACACAATTCTTAGTTAGGCTAAAAAGACTTTCATTCAATCTCAAAAAGTTACAATTTAACTTAAACTATTTTAAAAAAAAACAACATTTAAGCTAGAAATATTTAGCTATTCTTTATGTGAAATACATTTAATCATATTACTCTACAAATTTAATTGCAAAGTAAATGATTTAATGTCTAGGAAAATTGAATATTTTTTGGATTAAAATGAACAACTATTTTTTGATTCTTTGAAAATTCATGCTAACAAGGCAGGCATTAAACAGTGTAAGATTTACGTTTTCACTAAGGCGGGAAATATTTTAAAGATCTTGATCCTCGCATTATATATATGTAAAACTTTTTTTTAAGTAAAAGGCGTGATGGTTCCGAAAAATGAATGTTGATTGAGCAAGCCGTAGGGAACGAATATAGTGATCCACAATTTTTTACATTCTGAATAAAATAGGTTTTATAAATTATTGTTAATAAACAGTTAGGTAAATTACCTGTAATTCATATAAGGTATGAAATACATTTTCAACTGCGATGAAAAATGTCTGGCTATAACTTCTGTGTCCTTCCCTGCCTCAGTTAAAATATATCTTATGATTTTACTAGATTTCAAAGGTTTTCACCTTTGAAATCTAGTAAAATTAATTGATTTTTTAAATTTTGCAGAATTTCTTGATAAGGCTTTCTATAGGATGCTGGAGCTTAAGTTTGTGAACGAAAAGTAATCTAGGTTACATGGCTTTTTAACTATTTGCTAGAGGGGAAAAACAGAATTGAGCAATAATCTTAGTAGCTGCTCTTCAATGAAAACTTGTCTGTCTTTTGTAATGCCTTCCTGTTTCGGAAGGCAATGGGATGGGGTAATCAACTCTTCGCAATTTATAGCTCTGGGGGTGACTTCGAGCATCAAGTTCACTTCTTATCTCCAAATGTGAACTTCATTTGCCGAAATTTATGTTTTGCGGCCTGTTTGAAATATGCAAGAAATTGCCAGATCCCGAAATTTCGCACTCAACATTCTTTCTCGCCTCACACGCAGTAAAAGAAAATAAACCAAAGCCTTGGTTCTTCACCGAAAATCGTTCAGACATGTCTTTTACCGACTTCTTTATGAGTATGTTTTCCTCGTAGGTGACATTTTGAGAATTCCAGCAAGAGTTGGACGATTAGAAAAGAAAATAAACATATCTCAAGAGCGGGAATCTTCCCTGTCCTCTGCACATTGTTTCCAAAGCCAAACTGATGGTTAAGCAAAATCATTTAAAACTATGCCAATTAAAATACTAATTTAAAAATATTAAAAACCAATGGAAAATAGAGGCTCTTTAAACTTGAATGGCGGTAAAATTACTCAAACCCATTTTTATTTTTTCAATTTTAGTTGCAGACTTGTTTCCTATTAAATGAAATATCACATATTAAAATTAGAGGCATCATCTTTGAAAATATAACTTATTTCGTATTTGTTTTAGAATGGCTTCAATGAATGCCAAAAATAATGTATTTCAGTGACCTTTCATGATCCGGAATAAACCGTATACAGCATGCGAAATGAAAATGCAGTTGTATTTTTATTTGTGTGAAATAGAAGGTTTATGTCCAAAAAAGTCATTGGTACTGTAGTATTAGGCAAAAATATAGAAAAACCCTGATATGCTTTGTGTATGAATTATGCCACTGCGCAAAGTCTGTAATTCATTTCATTCTCAAAGCAAAGAAAGGGGAAGGATTATTACATAGCATAAGCGACATTTTGAATTAACTTAACAGTGTTCCCATTAGCGCAGTTTAAATCTTTGAACGAACTGCCTCAATTTTATTTTTAATTAAGGTCCAGGTGTCTTTTAATATTTAAGCTCTGTTATTGTAGGTGGCAGAGTAAATGTGCAATACTTTTTTTGTCTGACCATAAGTTCGGTTCAAGCATAAACATTCATCCCCTGATTTAAACCTAGCTACACACAAAAGACTATTATTTCAAGTTTCAAAAGCAGCTGCATCAACTGCAAACAAACTCAAACGATTTTTCACACAGTGTCGTATTATATAATTCTTCTTTATTTTAGTGAACGCGTGTTCTTTCCAGTTATAATTGGTGAACACGTGTCCTTTTCTCATTTAACAATAACTTAAAAGTTATTTATTCGATCTTTATTTTCGATTGACTAAAAAACTACTTATTTTATAATGTGAAAAAAATACCACTGATTCACATTACTTGTGTCAAATTTCACTCAAAATCTTTAATTTATTTGTTAACCAACTGAGATCCGACGTCTTAGAGATTTTTGATACAAGGAACGATCAAGTGCAACATTAAAATTCCTTCATCGCAAATTTGCAATTTAAGTATAACGCTATTTTCCACGCTCTGGGTAACAGTGTTTGTTGAGCATATAAATACTAAACAATTACTCAACAAATGCTCATTTATTTTAAAAATTATTCTTTAAAGTATGGCAGCTTACCTAAAATTTCATAAAGGCTTTGACTTGGTCCCTCGTCCAATAACAAATATATTTGTAACAGAATCTATCACTCAGTCCACTTCCACACAACTTTAGTGTGCAACAGAAAAAAAAAAAGTCAAATACAATATTAATTTTTATGTCTCCCATCGTGTCCTTGCAATTGTTCAACAATAAAAGTTTTAGTTACGATTTTGCATACGAAAATATCTTTGTACACATAGATTGTGTTCTTGCATAATATACTCTATATTTTATTACTACGACTATGCATATTGTACAAAAAACAAATAAACCACTTTCAAACTTTTTTTGTTCATCTCTACGTCATTTGTTAAGCTAATGTTTTAACATACGTTCAGTCAGTCAATCCATTTTTCAATATAACAAAAAGAAAGCTAAATTACTATTCATGTGTGTTTTTAATTTTCTTTCTTTTCTTTTTGTTATTTTTTTTAAGTTGTTGATATAGTTGTAGTCATTGATGTTACAGAAATAATCATGGTAAATCGCATTCTATTATAGAGGAGTGTTGTAAGTGACCAAAAAAATTGGCCATTCTTAAGTTTAAAAAAAATTATATATTTTTTAAAACTTTGAAATAGTTGTAGTAGTTATGTATGACACAGAAACAGATCGTGGAAATAAGTCATATATAATATAGGTGTTGATCGTGAAAAAAAAAGTAGACTAAAAATGCATCATTAGGAATAAGTACTCATATTTTTTAATAACTATCTTTTTAAATTGTTGAGATAGTTTTAGTCATTTATGTTAAAGAAACGGATCTTGGAAAATCACCGACGGGTTCAAAGCACAGGGTGGTCCATTGCGAGGGAGCGCCAAAAGAAGCGGCAACTCAAAAACTCGTCTCAAGACCTTTTAGTTTGAACTTTCTGTCTTCGGAAAGTGTGACTTCAACAAAGGGACACATCCAAAGCATTTGCCGGCATGCCGGCAGAGTCATCAGAGTCATTCGTAAATCAGTCACACCCTGTTTGGGTTCAGACAGGACGGAAGCACTACTACTGCTAGAATGTAGGAAAGGAAAACTTTTTTACGAACAGGTTGTTGCAGATTGCTGCTACTTTCGAGAAAAAAAAAATCGAAATAATTTAAATGATACTTAATTTTTCCACAACAATTTACGAAAACAATTTGCAAAACCATGTTTATAAAACAGTTGCAAAACAAATTTGAAAAACCATATTTATATAATTGTTGCAAAACAAATTTGAAAAACCATATTCATATAATTGTTACGAAACAAAATTGAAAAACCATATTTATAAAATTGTTGCAAAGAAAATTTGAAAAAATTAATCGAAATGTATTTGTATACTGCATCGGTTTTAAATTTTTAAGGCGCGGTCAGGTGGTTAGGAGTAACCACGGATTCGAAACTTTACAAATCAGTTAAGAGTCATTAAAGTAAAAAAAAAAAAATTATGTAATTCTTACGATAGTTTTTTTTTATTTAGTTTGAATTCAAAAAATGATTTTATATTTTAATTTGAATTGCTAGTACGGAACAATCACCGTCAGATACTGCTCTTTAAGAGCTACGGAAACACGAAAGGCCCCATTCGTAAAGACAGAGGGTGTAACTAGACAGAAATCATTGGGTGATTGTTTTCTTTTTTTCTTGCTACCCGTTGAGTCTAGAGTCGAATTGGATAGACGGCAGCTGCGATTAAATGGTCATAAATAACATGGGCAGGATTTCACTATGTCTTCCAAAGTGGTTCCTTTGTGTTGACTAACTTTATAATTATTTATTCGTCCGCCACCTACAGAATGAACAGGTTTCACATCAGGCAAGATACGTCATATTGAAACAATAAATCAGGCAATGATATATCCAAATTTTATTGCTGGAACTTAACTCGTTATTTTTTTTTATCTCTTCGAATTTATATTGATTTTTTTAGAGGGAAAAATAGCGTGATATTCGACTTGGCCCTCTTACCCAAGATGTATTTTGTGGACGTCCCCTAAAATTGGCTGATAGTTGTAGGAGGAGCCTAACTTCCCCTCATGCTGATAAGGTTTTTTGGAACAGGCAAATTTTAGCTGTTTGGCGAGTTTAGTGTCTCTTTGGCGTAACTTGGAAGGATCACTTTGACCCTTTTTGATGAAAAATTTATTATAATAAATAAAAGAGGCAAATTAATGTAGTAGGCAAGGTAAATGAAGTTAGTAAACGCTATTTATCTATATTTAAGGTGATTTTAAATGTTATATCAAGCTGATATGTAACTCACAGTAAATTACATTTGGCGCTTTTTGGCTTGACTACTTTTCAAGCAACCTTTTAAGTTGTTTGTCTACTGTTGCTTTTGCTGGCTTTATTTCTGTAAACAGTGGCAGTTGACAGTCTTACTTCCCTGGATGCGACTCGCTTTTTAAAACTAAAATGTTTTGTTATTTGTTTGTACTCTTTAGTAATGTTTTAACTTTTTATGGCTTTATATTTGTTTCCTATATGGTATGTATGTATATCCAAGTAGTGTTTTTTTCCCCTAAAAAGGTTCTTTTTGGTTTAAGCAGTGTTATTGATAAAATCCACACTTACGCGTTAGTGTAATTTTTTTATACATTAATATGTTTAAACCTCGCAACAGTAGAAAGTTAGTAATTCTTTTGTGAGCAAATAAAGTACCATTAACCATTTAGAAAACCTTTCGAATAGCTTTTTACGGCTCTATTAAAATATTTCATACTTCTAGGTGAATTATTTTACTTAACGGGGTGGGTTCAGTACCCCCAAATCAGTGAACAAATAAAAATTATTGGCTAAAAATACTATAACAACCTTTATTAATAATGTCACAAAGTAGCAAGACGATTGGAAAAATATTTTTGACATTAAAAAGCCATCTTATTTAACGCTTTCCTTACTGAAACGGGTTAACAATAAAAGCTTTAAACACGTTTTTCTCATAACTTGATTTTTTGAACTTCGATGTACCTTTTCTCAAAAACTATGCTATGTTTTCTCGTAATTTTTTTTATATGATGTAATACATAGTATAGATTAATCTGATTTTATAAATTTTAATAAAACTAAAACATGGGGCAAAGTGAAAAATTCCATGATTTTTTGGGTACTTTAAAACTTATTTTATTTAAAAAAAATCTAACAGTTATTTAAAAAAAAAACTTTTAACCTCAGATTAATATATAAGGTTGGTATAACACACACAGAAAATTTTAAGGTGATCTGATCAGTAGTTATTCTGAAAAGGTACATTGCAATTGGCCAATTTAACATTACCGATATACAACATACCGAACCTCCTTAAAAAAATTAGGAGAAAACTAGAAAAAAAATATTTTTCAGTGTGTATCCTTTTCAAACGCTTTGTAAGCAATCGTTAAAGTAATTTATTTTGTCAATCAAGCTAAAGAATTTTAAATAGCTAAATAATCTTTATTTGTAATTTTTTTCAGTTATATTTTTAATATTTTTTTTCTGTATTTATAAAGTATGAATTTATGTATATTTTCTATTACAATTGTTTTAGTGCCCAGCCCACCGAGTTCTACCAATATTGGCATCAGGTAATCAGTTATTATCAGATACTTTATAGTCTTACTTTTTTAATTAATTAAATTAAAATGCATTACTCAATTGTTCAAACAAAAAAATTATTTACAATTTATTTAAGTCACCTCAGAGTGTTTTTGTTGTTTAATCTTGGGTATCTAACACATTTGAAGTCTTTCAGCACATTTCTTTATACTAACTCGAATAATGCATCTTTAATTTGACATTGTAAGTACGGAATATCTATCACACCTTGCGAAATCTTTTAGTTCGCATTGCATTTATTTATTTAGTGCCCAGTTATCGTTTCGGTTGCCGATTTCTAGCCTTCATTAGGAGCTTTAACACAGCCAATAAAGCCTCGTAATTTAGAACAGGGTTCCCACGGGTCCTTGAAAGTCCTTAAGAAGTCCTTGATTTTGATTTTCGTTTTCAAGCACCCCTTTATACTCCTTGATTTTAACCAAAATTCATTGAAAAGTCCTTAATTTTGGTTTTTGATTTCAAGGACAATCTAAACACTCCTTGATTTTTATCAGCAATCCTCAAGAGTCCTTGATTTTCATCAACAATCACCAAGAGTCCTTGATTTTTCTCTTCCGTGACGGCACGCAACGTTCAAATTACGGGAACTCATTTTCTTAAACATTGCCATTGCAGTGATAAATGGCGCGTCTAGCACTTCGGCAAACAAAACGTAATTAGACAGAGAAACCGGCTATATTTTAGCTAAATCCTTTTCCCCTCTGATATGGTTGCTATAGCATCTGGAGTTGGCGATATTTCAAACAATGTTAAAAAACAACAATAATAAATCTATGCTGTTTTTTTTTTATAAAATTGTGTTCATATTAGTCATTTTTTAAATTTTGTCTTATTTGTTAAAATTGGCATCAGATAATTAAGGGTCCTTAAAATTTTTTGGGGGGTCCTTGAAAAGTCCTTAAAACTCCTTGATTTTTATTTTGAAAAAAGAGTGGGAACCCTGAGAGAAATCTCACAGCGGCTACCAAAAACGTTTAACATTAGGATAGGATCATAAGTCCTTTCCTGCATGTTGTCTTTTCTGCTTGAAGGGTATCACAAAAACGAAACAACTTCTACAGAACCTCAGATAGAATTTTATTTTTTATGAGAATTTTTATTTTATGTACTAACCCTTTAAGACCCGAGCAAAATAGTACACCTACATTCTGAGATATAATCTAAACAAACTTTTTATACAAATATTTGCTAAAAAGTATTTTTGCAAAACATTTATGTTTAATAGTTACTTAGCGACACGCATTATACTCTAAAAATACACATTATTTTGTGCTATAAATGCAAAAAAAAAAAATTGCCGTATCACATATTTGTAGCTAACAGATTATTTTATCGTTGTTTTCATTTCAAAATGCCTTTTAAATTAACTACTAAATGAACTTTTTAAAAAGTTTTTTTAAAAAATTAAAATAATTTTTAGGAATTCTAATATCGTATTGACCCACGTTCAATCTCATTTTTTACATAAAAAAATAACTGATACATGTAATCAAAGGCTAAAAACTGATATTTGGATCCTCTATCAGACCAGGTCAGTTTCGGAACTAATTAGTGTGTTAATTGTTTGTGGGGAGGTCTTAAAAAATGTCCCCAATGGGGACGCCAGGTCGCAAGAGGTTATAGCACACCATCAGACATTTTCCCCCTGTAAAAACAAACAACTTGTTTTTTTTTTTTTACAGTGTATTGAAATTAAAACCATTTTAATAAAAAAAAATCAATGCATTTTTCTCCCAGCCACGACAGCCTCCTCATCCGCCCCCAAAACCAAGAAAAGGTCAGCCGAGGACCAACCTGGGACGGACAACAAACGAGCGAGGACGGAGGACGATAGTCCAGGTTCGTACAGTTCGTCATTTTGTATCAATACTCACAGGGGAAGAATCCCTTTATTAAACGTGTCCGCCTCGTAAGCCCAATATCGCGGCTTCGAGCCCCGGCTGAGTCGTAGGATTTTCTGGATGGGAAAATTCTAGAGCCCTACATCACTACTGCAGGGATACATCCCTACACAGTAGGGATAGAGGGCTCTAGAAAATTCTGGGCACGCATGATTATGTGGCGTGTAAGAGATCCCTGGAGGGCCCATTTGGCCTGGGTTCTCCCGGCAAAATTAAATCTCGGCATACTTTAACATCCACAGAGAGCTCAGATTCATTGTAATCTGTGCGTCAAAATAAGTAGCGAGAGTCGCCTAGATGGTGCCACCAAAAAATGGCTCTCAGTTCTGCGGAATGTGCCGAGTCTGTAAAGGCTTGACCGCCAATGTTGCAGCCCCATTAGAGAGAGAGAAAAAAAGAATCCCTTTATCGACAATATATCTGACTGTATCGTCTCTCTTTGGCAATAGCAAGCAGAGTCATCGCCTAAACTGGTGTAAGAGGATGGGTGGATAGGGGTTTCACTTGGTTCATCTCTCGCGGCAACCGTGATTCACGCCATACCCCAGTCCCACGTTTGCACCGCGAGAGATTAGATTAGGTTTAAATTATCGTCGCACTAGAGCTGCACGAGGGTTACTGGCGACGGGCGTCGTATTTTATAACCACAGTCAAGTGACGAGCGGACACCTGAATAGGCATCCAACGCAACCGTTAAGGGCGACAGCGTACTCAGCGTTAGGACTTCGAAGAATATTTAAAGTGCATTCCCTTACACTGTGTATTATTCGTCAGACATTTTTGGCTGCACGGGCCGTTTATAGGTTGGCTAGCGATGCTTGGACGCGAACCTGGGACCTTTCGCATGCTAGGCGAGTGCCTAAACAACTGGGCTCCCCAGCCTAGCGAGAGAAGAACCAAGGATGAAGTCGGTTTTCCTATCGTTAATGTTCTCGAAGCTAACTAGAATACAGGAAGATTTCTAGTCAATCAATGGATTTTCCCTTAGATTTCTTTAAATGAGGTTAAAGTTCTTCCTCTTTTTCAACAGAGGCCAGGCCCCAGAATGCGCGAGAAGAGTGTCCCAAGTATTTTCTCGCCTTCTGGGTAAGTACATCCCTCTACTAACTACTATTCGCTAGTTCTCATTCTAAAATTCCAAATCTTATTATCTAATTATCATTCTCCGATTTTCATTATATTCTCATTCTTTAATTTTCATTCTCCAATTTTCATTCTTTAGTTCTCATTCTAATACTAATTCTTATTCTCTAGCTCTCATTCTCCAATTCCCATTCTCGAATTCTTATTCTCATTTTCTAATTCTCATTCTTTAATTCTCATTCCCTAAATATCTTTCTCTAATTCTCATTCTTTCATTTTATTCTCTAATTCTTGTAATTTAAATCTCATTCTATTACTGACTCGCTTTCTCTAGTTCTCATTCCACTAACCCTCATTTTGTAGTTCGCATCCCTCTGCTCTAACTCTTATTCTCGAAGTTAATGAAAATTGTCTATTAGCAAATTGTTCTAAATTCGTTAATCTTGAAGTTCTTCAGTTGAAAAAAATATTTAAATCTTAAAAAAGATTGTTATATTGTGTTCCAAAACTTGAGCAATTTGTCATCTATTGGAAGTTGTAATGACGATTTAGAAAAAAAAATGAACTATTTAGAGAAAACAACGTTATTTTATTTGGTATTCAATTGAAAGGACCCCCCTCATTAAATTCCTTGTCTAAGTCGATTGTAACGTTTTAAATTTTTTAATAATTAGGTTCCAAGGCAGAGATGATTTTTAAATATATTTTTCCCGCGATCTATGACTATCGAAGATCGAAATATATTATTTTGGAGCATAAATGAAAAATCATGCAGTGCTGATACAGGGTTCTGACTAACTGTAGGCCTTTTAATTCATTCCAATATTGAGATTTTCTGATTCAATGGACGTTTGAACGATATTGAGGGTGAACAAAGCAATTCTTGACCCAACTGGGGCATTACAGTAGGATGGCCGTTCTAAACCTTGTCTGTCTAGAATGCGCGCCTCAAAAGCATTTTCCTACCCCATCCCCGCATGTGGTTTTCTTCGAAACGTGGCATGGAGCGTGTTTTTTACTTACCCTACTTGGGTTTGAACTGTTCGGATTGTTAACCCGACAACAGAACATCAAACGCGATAGGTTTAGAAGAGCGATATGCTCCCCCCGTTTCCTAAGTTAGGTTTGAATTATCGTCGCACTAGAGCTACACGAGGGCTATTGGCGATGAGCCTCATATTTTAGAACCACAATCAAGTGACGAGCCAACACCTGAATAGGCACCCAACGCAAACGTTAAGGGCGACATCGTAAACAGCGTTAGGACTGTTGAAGGATATTTAACGAGCACTCCCTTACACGGGTTATTATTCGTCGGCCATTGTTGGCTGTACGGGCCGTTTATAGTGCGGCAGTTATTTTGGGGATGCCCGACCCTAACCTGGGGTCTTTCGCATGCTAGGCGAGTGCCGAACCGACTGGGCTCCCCAGCCCTCTCCCCGTTTCCTAGAAAACCAAGCGAGGCTCGCATTCTAGGAAGACAAGGTATAGTTTAGGCGAATCAGCTGCTTGGTGGTTTGTTAGTGGGGTTTGGGACAACGGTTGACTAACTGTGACGTCCTTGTAGGCGTGGCCGTTCCAGTTGTCCATAAAACTTGTTTTAAATATGTATTGAAAATAATTGAAGCTGTTCTTTATTCAGGGTGGATCCCAGTAGCAGCGACAACAGCCCGAGGTAAGTGCCATTCTCAAATTTTCTTACGACTTGTATTAATTTTGTAAATACTGCTTTTTTGTATTTATTTTGTAAACACTGCTTTTTTGTATTTATTTTGTAAAAACCGCTTTTTTGTATTTATTTTGTAAAAACTGCTTTTTTATATTTATTTTGTAAGTACTGCTTTTTTGTATTTATTTTGCAAATATTGCTTTTTTGCTTTCTGCCAAATTTAACCTGTTGTTTTAAATCATTTTTCAAACTCTTTTTTTTATATGATAAATATTATAGCTGACCTACAGGTCTCAATAACCACACTTTTTTAAATTGGTTCTGGGATTTTTTTAACATTCCATAAATAAAGGAAGTACAAAATGTTTATTTTTAAAGCAACGTGCAAAAAAGTTCACTTTTTTAGAGGATATTCATTCATAAATCGTTTCAAAAATGACGCTTTACGTGCTTACGTCTCAGACAGTGGCGAAAATGGGGTTTTTGGCACTAGTGCGGTAAAGTAAATGAGAGTATCGGATTGGTAAAAAAACAAAATGATGTCATGAATATCTTCATGAAAACTAAATGGTCATGAAACATCACTTGTTTCTATTGGTTCATTACTTTTGCATTTTCTAATATCTCTATGGAAACTACAAGTTCTACAAAAAATTATTGACGGAAATTAAATAAGACTGAAGTCAGAACACAAATTTCGTTTTTAGAGTGTAGTTGCTTAAGGGGTCACAGGAGTCTCAAAAATGTGCAAAGAAGATACTACAAAGCATAGTTTGATCTTTCATGTCATTTTTTAACTACTCAATGTATAAGTATAATTTTTTTATATGTAATTCTACAGGATTTGTTTATTATAAAACAAGTTTCAAAATTTATGAAACTTTAGCCAAAACTAAAATAAATGATATTAAACATGAAGCTATTTGAACACATTGTGATTAGGCTTGCGCGGCAAATTGTGAGGTCAAAATTGAAAAAATGATCAAGAAAATGACTTTATATTGTACAAATATGTACAAACAAAGACTTATACCTAAATTCTCAGCTCAATTTTAATTAAAAATTATTTTAAGAACTTTTTTCTAAAAAAATTAATAAAAATTTAAAAATTTTGAATTAAATTTTTTTTAAAAATAATTTCTAATTAAAATTGAGCTGAGAATTTAGGTATAAGTCTTTGTTTGTACATATTTGTACAATATAAAGTCATTTTCTTCATCATTTTTTCAATTTTGACCTCACAATTTGCCGTCCAAGCCTAATCACAATGTGTTCAAATAGCTTCGTGTTTAATATCATTTATTTTAGTTTTGGCTAAAGTTTCATAAATTTTAAAACTTGTTTTATAATAAATAAATCTTGTAGAATTACACATAAAAATTATACTTATACATTGAGTAGTTCAAAAATGACATGAAAGATCAAACTATGTTTTGTAGTACCTTCTTTGCACATTTTTAAGACTCCTATGACCCCTTAAATAACTATTACTTTCCCACAGGTTCCGGCAGAACCAGCCCACCTGCCGGACCCAGTGCATCAGTTGCTGCTCCAGCAGCTGAAATTGAAGCTGCAATAGAGGATCCCATGATCGAGGATCCCCCGGTAGCCCCTGCAGCCCCAGAGGACCTCCTGGCCCCGATCCTGGTGAGGATCCCGCCCACACTGAGAAAAATATTCTGTAAACATACAGAAAATGTTTAGTAATGTTACAGAAATAACCAGTTTTACAAAAAAAGTTTTTGTAATTCTGAACTGAAATCTTCATTTCTGCAGTTACAAATTTTTTTCTAGTATTTGCAATTTGTTTCAGCCAATCATGTTCTACATGAAATGTCGCGCGCATCGAGACTAAAGTTTGGTTAGGTTAGGTTTGAATTATCGTCGCACTAGAGCTACACGAACTAAAGTCTGACCTCGATCGTGATTCAAGACCAATCGCTATTTTAAATTTATAACTTAGTTGATTGTTTCAAATGAATTTCACTTCTCATTTCCTGACTATCTGTGTGCCGACATGGTACAGTTGGGAGAGCGTTCGACCGGACATCTAAAGGTTCCTGG
Source organism: Hylyphantes graminicola (assembly GCA_023701765.1). NCBI lineage: Eukaryota > Metazoa > Arthropoda > Arachnida > Araneae > Linyphiidae > Hylyphantes > Hylyphantes graminicola. The sequence continues at coordinate 20,228,521 of CM043111.1, forward strand.
TTCGGTCCCGGGTTTCGGCAGTCTGCTATTCCTCGGTAGTGTAGTGGTCAGTACCCCCGTCTGTCACGCGGGAGACCGGGGTTTGATACCACACCGGGAAAACAGACATTTTGTTTTTTCTTTACATATGCTCGGAAAATGCAGTAGTATCCATAAAATTTTCTTGAATAGTTACAGAAACATTACTTGTGTGGGATACATAAAATAGTCCTGTAAATTTACATGATATAATCATGTATTATTAACAAAAATATATTATGTGTTTTTACAGCACTATTTTTAGTAATTATTTACTAGAAATTTTCTAGGAAAAGTTTTTTACAAAAAAAATGTATGTAATGGTTACAGATTTTTTTTCACAGTGCAGGCGAAGGCGGCGACGAATCAACATCTACCGACCCAACGTCGCCCAACAAGAAAATATGGGTCATGGAAGACATGTTGGCTACTTCCGAAACTTCCGGGCTGAGAACATCGCGGCCCGGTGGGTGCGCCCCGGGGTCCAGTTGGAGCCCTTTCCGGAAGTGGAAAGGTAAGGGACAAATGCTTTACGAGTATTGTCTTTACAAATGTTTATTTTACGAATATTTATTTTACAAATAATTTAGATATTTGCATATATTATGTCTTAGATATATGCGTAATTCATATTGCATAAATTATGTCGTCATTCACACTCGCTTAACTTGAAAGAACAGCTGTCTATAAACTTTTGGGACGCGCTGTACAAGATAGCAAGAAAACGTTCGAGGTTGTCTTGTCGATGTCGTTGCCTGGTTGTTTTTTTAAAACTCGCTCGAAGTTTACAACAGTTTTCTACAATATTTGTCCCTGCCCATTGTTTCCCCCAGGGTTCCGGCTCCACTTCGAAGGCTTGGCTGCCAATATTTGCCGGACGTCTCAGTGCGAAGGGCGGGAGACCTCAGGCGAAGCCAACGACTGGCAGCACAACGGCCAAACTAAGGTAAGAATCGTGACCTCTGCTTCAAAAGCAAGTAATGTAATCGTTTCCGGCTACCTATTTCTACCCTCTTTTAGGAGCTTTAAGAGGACTCCCTTGGGATTTCACATCTTGAAAATCGTAATGTTATTCCCATGGAGAATATTCGCAAGTCAATTACCGCCACAATTTTATTAAAAGGTCACTAGTTTCTTATATCATTGTAAAGAACGAAAGGGACTAAAAAGCTAAAATTAATTTGTTTTGTGAAAATCACGTATTTAGTATTTTTAATAATTTTCTAAAATTAGAACTTAATGCTTACTCCATTTTTTTACTGACTTCGACAAATTATTAAAAATACTAAATATGTGATTTTCACAAAACAAATTAATTTAACCTTTTAGTTCCTTTCGTTCTTTACAATGATACAAGAATCTAGTCACCTTTTATTAAAATTGTGGCGGTAATTGACTTGCGAATGTTTTATATAGGAATAACATTACGATTTTCAAGATGTGGAATTTCCTCTTAAGATGTGGATTTTCAAGATGTGGAGTCCTCTTAACCCAGCCAATTATGGCTCGCAATTTAGATCCCTGGTCAAGTGAATACAATAGGTAGACATCTGAGCGGGCACTTATCGGAACTTAGAGCGACAACGTACGCTAACGCCACCAATCGGGACTTTAACCTCCACAGATTTAAAGAGCACGTATATCGCTGTGTACACGGACACCCAGGTTATTTTCAGAGGACTTTTCTTTCTAATAGCACTAATTTCTAATACGTCTATAGTATGGCTAAAACAGGGACATAACCAAAAACCATCTCAGTGACGGTAAGAGGCTCGTCGCTTACACCTCTCGGCCACTGGGGGCAAAAAATTGCAAGTTAACAGTGTTGGGCATTCAATTAATCGATTGTCAATTTGTTCGATGCGCACTCTCTCTAATGGGGATATTTTTTAAGGGGTCTAAGGAGTCTTAAAAATGTGCAAAGAAGGAACTACAAAGTATAGTTTGATCTGTCATGTAATTTTTTAACTACTCAATATACAAGTATAATTTTTTTATATGTAATTCTACAAGATTTATTTAATGTGAAACAAATTTTAAAATTTATGAAACTTTAGCCAAAACTAAAATAAATGATATTAAACATAAAGCTATTTGAACACATTGTGATTAGGCTTGCGCGGCAAATTGTGAGGTCAAAATTGAAGACATGACCAAGAAAATGACTTTATATTGTACAAATATGTACAAACAAAGACTTATACCTAAATTCTCAGCTCAATTTTAATTAGAATTTATTTTAAGAACTTTTTTCTAAAAAAATTTATAAAAAATTTTGAATTTTGATTTAAAAAAATTTAAAAAATTATTTCTAATTAAAATTGAGCTGAGAATTTAGGTATAAGTTCTAGTTTGTACATATTTGTACAATATAAAGTCATTTTCTTGGTCATGTCTTCAATTTTGACCTCACAATTTGCCGCGCAAGCCTAATCACAATGTGTTCAAATAGCTTTATGTTTAATATCATTTATTTTAGTTTTGGCTAAAGTTTCATAAATTTTAAAATTTGTTTCATATTAAATAAATCTTGTAGAATTACATATAAAAAAATTATACTTGTATATTGAGTAGTTAAAAAATTACATGAAAGATCAAATTATGCTTTGTAGTTCCTTCTTTGCACATTTTTAAGACTCCTTAGACCCCTTAAGTTGCCGATATCATACAAATAAATAAATTGAAAAAGTTGTTGTGAAAATTTTGCATATTTAGTGATAAATTGACATGAGCTTTATACATAAATTGACAAAAGCTTTTGACAAAAAAAAAATCATTTCCTAACATACATTACTATTGCATGCTTAATTATTATCATGTGAAATGAAAACAAATTCTTAAATTCCCTTTTTGATTTCGTTTCAGAACACACACCATCATAGACAGAGCTTCTACACCTCAACTTTGACACCTATTCTACTTATCTAGACACCTATTCTACTTATCGGACAATTGCACAAGGAAGTAGATAGGTTAGTAGACAACCGAGTTATAAAGTAACAGCTGTATGAAGTACTTACGGATAAAACCCCGGACTATTGTTGACTCACAGACTGAAAAACTACTGGTTGGAAATAGTATCAGTTATTTTTGACAAACATGCATGTAAAAATGGCGTAATGAATGACGATCTAATTTTATACGATAATTTTTTGTTTAGAAAAATATTTTTCACTTTTTTTTAATTCTTTACATTCAAATATCCACATAGGTATTTTTTTTTAATTGACAATAATAAGCAGTGATCCTAAAAAAAAATTAATTCATTTTAATAAGAGACAAGTCACTGTTTTTTGTATAAACTTAAAATTCGTTTTTAGCGAAATTTTTTTAATTCGATTAATTTTTATTCTCATTAAAATTTTAAATGTAAAGATTCATCGTCAATAATAAAAAAAAACCTTTTTTTTTAAATATGCTTATAGTAGACAATTATGAAAGAAATTTTGAATTTTTTCTGAATTTATTTTTTTAACTTTCTAAATTTTCAATCCAACTAAATTTAAATGGGCCGAAAATTTATTTTAATACATTATTAAACGCACACGCTATTTCCTGAAAATTGACACCTTACACAAAATTCCTTGGTCAATAGCGCCGAGAAACGGGGGGTGATTCGTTTTTTTTCCCCAGCTGTACTTTTGTGTTGTCCGTAATAAAAAAAAAATCGTAATAATGCAGTTTCTTTAACGCAAATTAGTACAGTTTGCTTTATATTTCAAACCAATTTTTTTTTAAAAAAATTTGGTTTAGTTGTTACTAGACTAGAACTGCACATGGGGGAGTTTCCGAGTTTAGATCGCAGTGGTACACTCTTAAAACGAACGAGTGATTTTAACTCAGTCTGGTTAATTTTCACTCCTCCAGTCTGGAAAATGCACTTCTCCTTTTGGAGTTGATCTTTTTTGTGTTAAACCTCCGACAAGATCACTCCAAACGAGTGATTTCAACTCAGTCTGAGTTACTAAGCATTCCTTTCCAGTGTCGAAAATGCAGTTCTCCAACTGGAGTGGATTTCACTCTTTTGTTTTAGGAGTGTAGCTGCGTAAATTTGCGTCGGTAAGTGCACAGGAGTAGACGGTTTAGTTACCGGTTAATTTATTGCCTAGTGTCTGTTAGGGCTTAATACTATGACATACTCAATTAGCTTCATATGAAACTAATTCTTAAATTCCATTTTGATTTCGTTTCAGACCCTCTTCAACGTGGTGCAACACATCACCCCCAAACTTGTCACCGATATCCAACGCGCGCTGGGAGTAGAACTCAGTGGGCTGGGCTCCTATTGTCCCAGCCCACTGGGTTCTTCGCCCAGCGTGACGTTTAGCCGTCCAACAGTACAGCTAATATTGCCCACTGAATATTTGTACAGCCTATCACCCAGATAGACGTAGCCGTCCAACAGTACAGCTAATATTGCCCACTGAATATTTGTACAGCCTATCACCCAGATAGACGTAGCAGTACAGCTAATATTGCATACTGAATACTTGTAAAGCCTATTACCCAGTGGGACGTTAAAACATCCAGCTGTACAGCTAATATTGACCACTGAGTTCAGTTCTACTGTCATAGAATACATCATCAGCTACAACAATGTTGCATGTGTCAAACATCGCATGTTCGACCAGCAAGCTGAACACTTATCATTGTACCAGCCCACTGAGTTTCTACTATAAGAGGACAAAACACAAAAATCAATAATCTTAATGTCCTAGGGCCTTACTTATATGTTCTGGTTAGTAACTTGACGTACTATTGTAGATTTTGAAGTACTAATTAATCTAATTAAAATCATATTGATCCCCAAATTTAATATGTGGCTTTGTCAAATCTACTTACCTTGTATTCTGGCTTTAATTGGAAAATTGCTGTCTTTTGTTATTATTTGTTATATATTAGTCATTTGTTATTTACTCAACCATACTTTGCTGTTTTTAAGTAGTCCAATGTTAGCATGACTGTGCCTTTTTTGTTTCTGTGTTTATAAAATCATTGTGATTTTTTGTATGTGAATATTATTGTTTTTGTGAAGAAAAAATGAATAAAGGGCTCAAGTCCCGATGACTGATCTTTGTAATTGTCCCCTTTCGATAATCGGGCTTTCATTTAGGTTCAGTTTTTCAAGATATATAAAATCTTAATTTTTCATATACTACTAAAGGAAATTAACATTTGTTTTTCAATTATTTATTTTCCATAAGTTGAATAAGTTAGACTTATTCAGCAAGATGTTAATGTCAATAAATGTCTATCTTTTTGATTATAATAATTGAAACTTTTATTTTGAATATTTGAGGATTCCAGGGGTCCTTAAAAGTCCTTTAAGAAATCCTTGTTTTGCTTTTGTTTTTTACTTCAAGCACCTCAAAACTCTTTGATTTTTTCAATAAAACCTTGACTATCTTGCATTCCTTTGTTTTTCCCAGTTTTTTTTTATTATAATATGAAATATTAAATACGTATATTTTTATCAGTGTTGGGCTAATTATTAACTAATCTTATATCGATTAGCTTATTGACAGCAACTAAGTCTTAGAAGTGTTTAACCAAATTCTCAAGTCTGTTTTAAAGTTATTAAATGAATTTGCAATAGGACTTCTACATTTCTGATAATGAAATTACACCATTTAATTGTAGAGAAAAGTGAATATTTAATGACAATGTGGCATCGTCATTTTAGAAAAAAAATTCTGAACCTCCGTAACAATTTATGATGTCAAAAAGCACATCATTCGACTCTTCAAACTTTTTTCTATTCGAAAATATTTTTTGATAATCCCAATAGATATCAGCCCTATATATATTTAAAATTGTGATCAGAAACATGATGTTGCCAAATGGCATCACTGCGAAATGTTAAAATACTGTATCTTGGTACAAGAACATGGTAAATACTTAAATGAATTGATTGTCTGTTTTAAAGTTATTAAATCAATTTACTAGGGCTTCTACCTTTCTGATAATCAAATCGCACCATTTAATTGTAGAGAAAAGTGGATATTTAATGACAATGTGGCATCATTATTTTAGAAAAAAAAATTCTGAACCTCCATAACAATTTATGATGTCAAAAAGCACATCATTCGATTCTTCAAACTTTTTTCTATTCGAAAATATTTTTTGATAATCCCAATAGATATCAGCCCTATATATATATTTTCAAAATTGTGATCAGAAACATGATGTTGCCAAATGGAAGTTATTAAATCAATTTACTAGGGCTTCTACATTTCTGAATATCAAATCGCACCATTAAATTGCAGAGAAAAGTGGATATTTAATAACAATGTGGCATCGTCATTTTAGAAAAAAAATTCCGAACCTCCATAACAATTTATGATGTCAAAAAGCACATCATTCGATTCTTCAAACTTTTTTCTATTCGAAAATATTTTTTGATAATCCCAATAGATATCAGCCCTATATATATTTTTTTAAAATTGTGATCAGAAACATGATGTTGCCAAATGGAAGTTATTAAATCAATTTACTAGGGCTTCTACATTTCTGAATATCAAATCGCACCATTAAATTGCAGAGAAAAGTGGATATTTAATAACAATGTGGCATCGTCATTTTAGAAAAAAAAATTCTGAACCTCCATAACAATTTATGATGTCAAAAAGCACATCATTCGATTCTTCAAACTTTTTTCTATTCGAAAATATTTTTTGATAATCCCAATAGATATCAGCCCTATATATATTTAAAATTGTGATCAGAAACATGATGTTGCCAAATGGCATCACTGCGAAACGTTAAAATACTGTATCTTGGTACAAGAACATGCACTGTTAAAAAAAACCTGAATTTTACGTGCATATTTCTGGGATTATTTTCGGGAATTTACGGAAAGTTTGCGTTTCTTTAACAAACAGACGGTTTGTCTGAAATATACAGCTTGTTTCCGTTTTCCTTAAACGCTTGACAAGCGAAAACGGAAAAACACCGTATTTCTGCGTGCAGAATTTCACTTAAGATCCGTATGAACGTAAATTCTCCATATAACCTCGCACCCAACAGCTTTTAGCCTCGACACATCCGCCGACCGACTCAGCCACCATGTTTTTTTGTTTGCTTGTTTGTTTTGACCACATCTGAAGCAAGAAAGATAAATATAAGGTATGTTCATTTTTTTAATAAAATAAGACTTTATTTAAAGATTATATTTTCTATCTTTCTTTTCTAACTATAGAATCCCGCGCGCGCGCGTTCTTGTCTGTTTATTATTTGTTTTTGTAATCTCTATAGTCCTACAATTGACCGTGGAGTGACTCCAGAAATTAATAATTCCGTTTGTTTACCAACACGCGCAACTAAGTAAATTTGATTTAAATGTTTGAAAAAGCTGTCAAATATATGAAATAAACAAAGTTGACCAACAAACAAATGCACATTAATAAAAAAATGAAATGATTTGAAATTATGACATTTAAATTCGATTGAAAAGCTATATCCCTCGTGTAGCTCTAGTGCTACGATATTTCAAAACTTAACCTCGATTGAAAAGCACGGTTACGCTGTCGCTATCAGCATGGTTTATTTTAAAAACTATGCAAGTATACCAAACGTAAACTTTCTCTTTAATAAATAATACTCTGTTGTTCACTGTTAAAAATGGGTTCTCAATTTCGAGGACAATGTTCTCATTTTTGAGAACATCATAGGTTCATAATAGCTCCGAATACATTGTTCTCAAAATTGAGAACATGCGTTATTCGAATAAGAGACCATGCATGTTCTCATTTTTGAGAAAGCATGTTCTCGTTTTTGAGAAAGTATAGAGGTTTTTTAGAACAAAAACAGTCTCATTTTTGAGAAAGCATGTTCTCGTTTTCGAGAATCTATGCACTTATTCCAGAAAACTCATGTTCTCATTTTTGAGAAAGTACGTCCTCGTTTTTGAGAAGATATGTATTTATTTAAGAAACCCCACATTCTCATTTTTGAGAAAGTTGTTTCTCGTTATTGAGAAAGTGTTTTTAATCTAAAAAATTCCCGTCTCATTTTTGAGAAAGCATGTTCTCGTTTTTGAGAAAGTATGTATTTATTCTAAAAAACCCACGTACTCACTTTTGAGAATCTATATTCATTTTTATCAATTTCTTCGTTTTGAGAACATACTGGCTGTTTCATGCTTAGTATTTACAAATATTTATCATCAACTGCCAAAATGGAGAAATAATTACACGTTTCCAACATGTAAAACACTATAAAGAGTTTATTTGTTCATTCAAAAGAAATTAGATACACAAGTTTCATGCTTATTATATATTTATTCATACCTTATTCAATATATACAAAAGACATCAATATTTTTTTTTAATCAAGGAAATTTAGAAATAAGGCAAAATTGAAAATTAACATAACCGAAAAAAAAACCAATTACAATATTAAAACAAAAGGCATAACACATAACTTATTATCCAACAGATAAGATCTGACAATTTATGGCTATGTTACTTGCATACAAATTAAAACTAGGAAGGACCAATCAATGGCCCAGGGATATATATGGTTCATGTCAACTTTTGAATGCTACAGGCTAATTCCGTTTGTGACAGACATGACATAAGACAACTTTCTTGGCTCTTAAAAAGTACTAAATGTTAATTGATTATTAAAAAATTATGCAAGTAAAGGTCTTGATTATAAAAAAAAATGAAATTTTCATTTAAGAGAAAATAATTAATTGGGTAAAACATGCCGTGAAGGACATGACAAAATTGAGACAGATTTTGAGTGATCTTTATCACCATTTGCTCTTAACTAGTATGCATTTCAAGTCTATAATTTTTTTTTTGAATCAATTAATCTAAGATTCTGATGTCCAACCAGAAAGAAAAAAAAGAAATTTATAAATAGTAAAATATTATAAAATATTTATTAGCGTGACTGACCTGACAAAGTTTGATGTTCTATATTTTACTCAAATTTTTAATTTAATTTTCGAATTTTTTAAGGACTGTTTATTTTGGGGTATAGAAAGTGAAAATAAAGTGTCAGGAATTTTTTCCAAGCAGATTTTGTTTTAAAATAAAAAAGTTGAAATTTAAAAAAAATATGTCTATGTCGCATTTTCGTGGAATCAACCTACATAGCTCTCGTTTGTGCTAAATGCACCAAAATCATTGTTAGTACAGCATGGTTTGCTTTTTAAAGAAATTTTCTGAGTATGATCATTTAAATTATATGAGTTTCGGATATGCAATGGCAAATAGTTACAAAGAGCTTTTACATTAATCAATGAAACACTTTCAGTGGATGGTATCTACATAACATATAAATGGAATGGCAATCAAATTTTCATTATATAAAAATAAATCACAAATTTTTCCAAATAACAAAATATCATCACAATCAATGAATACAGTCATCAGGTGTTTCGAATATGCAGTTCCATTATAAGAAAAAGAGCTGCAAATCAATAAATCTGTAGAATCATTTGTAATTTCAAGGCTTAAAAGTAGATCCCGATACCACCCACACATGTGTTTATCTTAAAAATTTTACTTGCCAGCATATAAGTTACAACACCCATTTTAAACTGCTTCTAATTTAACATGTGTGCCATATAATTTGACGTCGAATTGCCACAGTTTTGGCAACATCAATGAAGTTTCCTGCTACAAACCCACTCTCCAGTACCCGATTGGTGGTCCCAACTGATGAATTATTCGACCATAATTCAATGCAAAATGCATTTTTGGGGTCAAATGACTCAAAGGAAAAAATTCATTAAAAAAGGCTTATGGTGATCCGATATATTCTCTGCCAATTGAAAAGTTTCAGCCAAAGAAATTACAGGAGCCACTACAGTGTCAACTATAGTAAGCATTAAGAGGAATAAATCCCAGAACTTATTTTCCTGCGGAATTTTGTCATCCATTAAAAGGGGAAGGATTCTAATAAGGGTCCACATTTGAGTTGCATTTTCCCGGTTGAACCTAAGTTAGCAATCCTTGATATCAAGTTGGGAAGAATTACTGGGATTAATAGAAATTTCATTTTGGTGACACCTGTTTAAATGCCTTTTATAATGAAATAATTTATTAAACTTCTGGTTGCATGAGTTTTAATATCAATTATAAAATTCAATTGATGGATGACGATTCCTAATATGATCAGAGATCATCAGAACTCTGGAATACACTATGGCACAATAAACAAAACATTTTAAGTTGCGTAAAGGGATAAAATTTGGCAGTAAACTATATATATTTTTAGTTTATGAAGGCTATGCTGCATCTAAAATTTGCATTATCAAAGATTTGTAAATTATCAAAGATGCAGGGTACATACTCGATTTTAAGGCAGTACAAACACTTACATGAAAATTGACTAGTAAGTTGTTAATGCATCCCAAATAACAATATACATTTTAAAGATTAGGCGAGATCAAAAAACGATATAAAAAACCAACAATTGAAAATTCATACCAAAAAAAGGGCAAAAAATCAAAAATTGACAAATTTCTTAAAAAACAAAAGCAATGGGAATGAAAAAACTTAAAATTAACTCCTGACATAGCTACATTTCTATTAAAACCAGAAGGCATTTCAAAAGATATACATTTATAAGGCTAAATTTTAAATTTAAGCACAAAAGTTAAGAGCTTTAAGCTGATATAAACAGTCTGTTTTTTAATTCAATCACACAAGATGGTAATTGTTTTACCCTATCACACTGATAAAAATTATCAATCAAAAAATGCCATACATTTTGGCAATAAGGAGGAAATTAAAGATTAAGTACAAAATAAATGTACTGCCTTTAGCAGCGAATTTGTCTCAGTACATTTGTCCTCCATGATGTTAAATGTATGGGTGGGCAGGAACTTTTCACCAACATAAATGGCTGTTTTCTTTCCCCAGCAAGAGTTCTCCCTTCCATCACAAAGACATCAATTCCAGCTCCTACCTATAACACATATAATTGTTTAAATAAGAGCTGCATTAATACAAAGATGTACGAATGATTTACAAAATTTCGAAATATATATTAAATATGCACAAACACTTAAATGGAGAATATAAGGACACCACTCTTTCATACCAACTTGCAAGTTGGAAATGGACCTCGATAAGTGTTTGAAAAACTGTTCACATTAAATATGACATTATATACATTTATTCACATATATAATTAATATTCTAGATAATAAAAAATACATAAAATTTATTACTTAACTTTACACACCTTTAATTTAATATCTATGTTTATGAAACTTTTAGTCATTTAAAAAAAATTCAACTTAATGTAAAATCTTTCAATCATTAAGCACTATTAATGTGTAAACTAAGTGAAGATGAACTTTAAAAGGTTCGAGTTTTCTGTATTTAGTAAACATATTCATGCAATTTTTTGTGTCTTATTATAAATAATGCTTGGAAACATACAATTCACATGAATGCAACTAACTTTTGTATATGTTTTTCATTTTTTGCTAGGAATGCACAGAATACCAAATTTGGGCGAATACATAATATTCGGCCTACCTAAACCAATTTATTTTTTGTTAGATGTCAGCTGAAGCTGTTATTCATCAATTTACATAAACATATAAGTACAAAATCACTCAACTGTAACAAAATATGTTTAATTAAAGCAACATACTTTAAAGTAGAACTTGTTTGCTATTAAAAAAAACTTTTCGAATGTGTAACTCGGTAAAATCACAACACAAAAACAGATGAATCCAGAAGAGAGAAAATGAGAAAAAAAACATGGCTTACAATATTATTATACTCTTACAATATTTATATTTTAGTGGAAAATTACATTTGTGATATAAATGGTAATTATCGTTTTGTTCCACTCACTGTAACTGTTTCCTTAAAGATACATGTTTATTTACGACTTAAGTAAATGTTGATTTAACATTATAAATACTACTCGAGTCTATCAGAAAAGAAAACCAAGTCCTGTTTGGGAATTTTTCGAGGGTTTAGAAGATAATATGAAGAAATTTGAAAAAAAATTCCACTATTGGACCGAATAATAAAGCTATTCGGACAACCTAATGCTCGCCTAAAGTAGCCGAATACTGAATAGTAACTAAATATTCGGTGCATCCAGTCCGATGGGAGAAATTGGTACCTCCCTGGGTAGTAAATCTGACAACCCTGCAAGAATAAAAGGTATCTACTACTTACTTTCTGTTGAAGGTTGTAGTTGAATTGTTGATTTTCACCAAATCCTCAGCAGGTTTTTTGTCCACAGTTTTACGCTTGTAAAATGAAGTGATCTGCAATCTAGGGCCAGCCTATCAGGATCCAAAGATCAAAGGAATCTTCGTCGATTCCCTCACCTATAGAAAACAGAACATTTTTAAATACACCGGCTGAAATTTTAATAATAACCTATCCTTAACATTCAAACATGTTCAAAGAATCATGTTGACTTATGAATTTCTTGGTGGGGGGCAAGTTTTCCAGGCACAGCGACCTCAAGTCTATTTGTACTCAACTAGGGATGCACCGAATGCCAAATTTGGCCGAATACCGAATATTCGGCCTGCATAAACCAATTTTTATTATTTTTTTTGTCAGATCTAAGCAAGTTTTATTTATATTCATTAATTTTTATTCAACATAAACATATAAGTACACAACCACACAATAATTTTAATACAATAGAGCTATTACATTTTTAATTAAAGAAACACAATGGTAGTAGTAGTAGTCGTTTGTTATTAAAACAAGCCTTTTAGAAAGTGTTTTAAACTCGGTAAAATCACAACACGAAAATATGAAAACTAAAACCGAAGAATTTAGATCTGATTTAGAATGAAAATTAGAAAAAAAATAATGGGTCGATTCTATTATAGCCCACCACTTGGCGACTTATAGAATATCGCCAAGCAATTGGCAATAACGTTGCCAAGGTGACAACCCTGTCGCTGTAAAGGTAAAATTTCTTTCTTCCTAATCCTAAAATTCAAGTAATTTCAATTAGGCAAGAATTTCCATGAGTCGCCAAGGGGTGTGTCGTACTAGGCTTTACCAAAATAATAAAGCCATGGATTACAATATTGTTATACGATTAAAAAAATTAATTTTTTTAAATATTTTATTGAAAAAATTACAATTCTGCTCTATAATATAGTAATTATTGGTTATTTTAAAGCTTTAAATAGACATGTTTATCTAATGAAACATGAGAAAAGCTTGATTTACCATTATAAGTAACAAAAACAAGGAAAAAGCCTTCACCGGCAACCCCCCCCCCCACATAGGCAACTTTTTTATTGCTATATCAACTGTAAACACCTGTATCACATTAAAGATGGCTATTTTTTTTAGACAATATTATTGTCTAATTTTTTTAACAACCGAGGGCAATACATGCAGTCGATAAAGCCCGGTCGAGGCCTACTTGCTATCACGACTATATTTCAAAAAAGAAACAAATTCAAGACGTACGCTAAGCTATAGTAATAAAATAACATCGCAAATAAAATAAGATATGATTTTATGGACGTAAATGCCCTGAAACCAATCTGGCCAAGCTCATAAAATAGGCCTAACATTTAGCATTCTTTAAAAACAAAAGTAAAACATGGTAAATTTAAGCAAACTTACTTTTAAAGTTCTCAAAGTATTCTTCGAACTGCCATTCTTGCAGCAGTTTAATGCCATGTTTCTTTTTATCCAGAAACAAAAATATACACGTTTTTCTTCCGTGTGCTTTTTTCGTTTCGGCTTCTGTGCTGCTGTTCAGAGCCAGAGAGCCGCTTATAAACCTTCGTCAAGTAAGACAGTCACAACAAACACTCACACACATATAAGTAGTGGAAAAATGAGAGGGGAGCTGAGATCAGGGATCAGGGATCAGCTGATCCCCGATTTTGGCTCCCCTCTCTGACCCTTAATTTTGGCTCCCCTCTGATCTCGTACTGTTGTACGAGGGTATTTTTAGAGAAAGTTTATATTTTCGTGAGTGGCATCAATTTTTCCGTACTGTTGTACGAGGGTATTTTTAGAGAAAGTTTATATTTTCGTGAGTGGCATCAATTTTTCCGTACTGTTGTACGAGGGTATTTTTAGAGAAAGTTTATATTTTCGTGAGTGGCATCAATTTTTCCGTACTGTTATACAAGGGTATTTTTAGAGAAAGTGACGTCACTGATCCACCACCACCGATGAGTCAACACTGATCCTCCACCACATATGACGCGGGTGACGTAGATTATAGGTTTATGTAAAGAACAGTTATTAGTAGTTGTTGATTGGGAATATTTTTTTAATATAATAGTAAGGGTGTGACACAGGCTATTATAGTCTTTAAATATTACTTTTCCTCAAGTATAAATAAGTTGTAACGAGGATATGTTCTAAATATTCGATATGGTGGAGTTGAGTTGTTTGGATTGTCCTAGCGAGGATATGATATAGGGAAAAAATCGTGGCGCCATCTAGTGTTGAGATTATGAATGATTTTAATATGTATTTCTGAGAGAAAATAATAGTTTTATGCGTCGAACTTTAAAAGTGATTCAGTAACATTTATTGGAAGACTATTAAGTTTATGTGTTAAAATATTATTTAACATAGTTAATAAATATTTATGGTAAAGGATATTTAATGTTATACATTATTTAAAACTATTTTTCTACTAAAGATCAAGTAATTTTTTTTTTGTCATTGAAACCATTAAGTTCTAATCATTCTCGTATGAATACAAAGTAATTGGTTCTTATTAAAATTCTGTTTCCGAATGTGTATAGTAAATATAATACTAACATTTAGTTTTACTAAAGATTCAGAAAATAGTTACATTTTGATATTTTAAATTATATAATACTAACATTTATTTTTACTAAAGATTCAGAAAATAGTTACATTTTGATATTTTAAATTATACAATACTAACATTTATTTTTACTAAAGATTCAGAAAATAGTTAAATTTTGATATTTTAAATTATATAATTCATTTTTATTAAAGATTCCGAAAAAACTTAAATTTATACTTAAATTATATAATACTAACATTTATTTTTACAAAAGATTCTGAAATACTTGAATTTATTATTGTGTTCAACATAATTCTTATATCTAAAATAATGAGATAATATTTTCAAAGAAATTTTTTTATTACTGGTAATCATATATATGCATTTCCAATAAAATTCATTTTTATAAATAAGCATTTCAAATAGCTTCATAATTTATTATATAAAATATAAATCATTATATATTAGACATTTTATATTATATAATATTATTCTTAACAGATAAAATTTTCTAATAGAGAACTTATAAATTTTGTAATACTTATTTCTAAATAAACACACAAAAATATGAAATAACACACTTTTTTTATTTACATACAATTATTTTACACAGATAACTTTATACCTTAATTATTCTTAACAGATAAAATTTTCTAATAGAGAACTTATAAATTTTGTAATACTTATTTCTAAATAAACACACAAAAATATGAAATAACACACTTTTTTTTATTTAGATACACACACTTTTTACCATAATCAAATCGTTTGTAAAGAAATCATCAGTAAACCAATGCTATATATTTTCCAACATTGAAACAACTCGATTCCCATTAAGACTTCCGTCTCCAACACATAAATACAATTTTTCATAGGATAACTATACACTCATACTTATATCACGATGTATTGTCTATTTTACATATAATACACTTAAGTAATTTTTATTTCAATAACAGCTGATAAAAACCGTCATTAGTAACTCAGTATAAATAAGTTTTAAAATAGTTGCTAAAGGGTCGTTATTATTATTATTTTTTTTATTATTCAATAATACCTAATAATTGTATTAAATTTTATTTGTGTTTCAATAATAGTTTTAAAAAACATTCTTAATTTTTATTTTTGTTAGTAGTTTATATAAATATGTTTAATAATACATAATAGTTGGATAAATGATTTTAATGCTATTGATTATTTTAGTGCGAAAAATAAATCAAATATGTGTGAATAAATATTAAAAGTGAGGGTTTCTTTTATTATTAGATAATTTAAATATGATTTTAAGTTAGTTATATGTAGATTCATTTTATTCTTAACATATGAAATGTGGCTTATATGAATTGTGAAGAATTATTCTCTCATAGTAAGCAGTTATTATGTTTAATTGTATAATTTTACCCTCTATTTCGCGTCTACATTGTAAATTTTAAGGTCTAAATAAGTATGTAATGATATTGCAATACCATGCTTATAAAGAAGTACTTAGGTGATTCACATATTTTTTTTTTTAATTAAACTATCTAAATTATTTTAAAGTGGAATGGTTATTTCGATAATTTTTGTCAATTTAGTATGCTATTATTTCGAAATCACGTTTTTCTATGATCTAGATTATGAACCTTATAGACACAATCTTACAAATTAATGTATGAGAAGATGTCCGGATATTTCAACTAAAGTTTAAATAGTAAGGTAATAACACAGGTACAGAGACCCTTATCAATAAACAGGATCTACGTTAGGAAAGTCATTCTACTCTGATAAGATTAGGCTGGCTTCATATATTACCAGTAAAATTGATTATATTTTAGATCAAGCTATAAGTGAAGATTTTTTTTTATTGTGTGAGTTCTCAACTTATTTTTTTTTCCCTTCCCTGTAGTTGTATAAACTAACAAAAGCGAACCCTTTAATGACTTTCATTGAAATATTTTCAAAAAATGTAGTACAGGTTTAACAGATATCCAATTTCATTACATCATTATAAAAAGTTTTAGGCTGGCTTCATATATTACCAGTAAAATTGATTATATTTTAGATTTTAGCTAATCTTTAGTAAAATAGTTTTAGTTTTATGACATTATAGATTCTTTACTATAAATAAACTAGGGTAAACTAAGCTGAACATACAATTCCAAAAAACCTAGTCACAGTTTGATGTATGTTATAACTTATAACTACATAGTATGATTTCACAAAAACTTTGAATTCATACGTAAATGGTTTAAAGAAAATAGTCTGAAAAAAAAAAAATCCCTTAGCTGACAACAGGGAAAAGTTTCTTATCTAATCAGTGAATTAACTACAATTATAACTTTTAAGCAATTATTACTTTTAAGCAATTCTTATGAGTAGGTGAAACAGTATCCTCCCGTAAAAACTTTGTATTCATGAGGTATAAAAAAATAGTTCGATAACAGAAAAAAAAAACATCTAGTATTAGCGGATAATGTTCTTATGTATAAAAAGTAACTATTTCACAAATTGAAGTAGGCGGTTTATTATGTTTAAATGTATTTCAAATGGGTCGTTATATTTCAATTGTTTAGTCTAGATCTAACATGGTAAAAAAAAAAATTAGTACTCTCAGTAAAAAATGCTTAATAATTCTTATATTTACTTTTTTAACTTAAAAATATATATTTAAAACGTTCAACTATTATTCAAATGACTTACTTATGACTTAAAACTATACTTTTACAATACTTTAGCTAAAATATTTCGACAAAAGGTCTAGAGTTAAAAGATTATTATCAAGACGACAGTAATATTTTTGTTTAATGTTTCTTATATTTAGTGCTAAAACTTAGATTTTTTTTCCTGCTGTTTAATGTGAATTTTATATTTAAATGTATTAAAAGTATAATTTTAACCTATATTTTACATCCACAATGTAAATTTTAAGGTTTACATAAGTATGTAATGGTATTAAGATATAAATATTTTTCCTTAAACTAGTTAAATTATTTTAAAGTGGAATGGGTTTTTTTTTTCAAATTATTGATCAAAAATTTAGTATACTATTTTCAAATCGCGTTTTTTCTATGATCTAGATTATAAACCTTATAGAAAATCTTACAAATTTCTAATTAATTTATGGGAAGATGCCCGAATATTTCAACCGAAGTTTAAACATTTGCGTAACGCATTTCTTAACTAAAATAGTTTATTCAAAATAGTTAACGAATAAATTTTAATTGATTTATGAAACGCAAAACTTATTATTTGTTAAGACGCAGCATTAACAATTCTACTATACAGATATGTATATTCCAAGAAATCTTAATTTTTGTACTTATAAGAACTGCAGACGATAAGATTAGGGTATCCTACAATGATCTATTACACAGTAGTTTAAAGAAAATAGTTCGAGGTAATAACACAGGTACAGGGACCCCATTATCAATAAACAGGATCTACTTTAGGAAAGGTTTTGATAAGATTAGACTGATTTCATATATTACCAGCAAAATTGATTATATTTTAGTTCTGACTAACTGAAGATTTTTTTCTCTTATTATATGAGTTCTCAATTTATTATTTTTTCTTCTTTGTAATTGTATTAACTAACAAAAGTGAACCCTTTAATAACTTTCATTGAAATATTCTAAAAATTAGTACAAGTTAAACATATATTCAATTTAATTACGTCTTATATTTTAAAAAAAAGTTTGAAATAGACGCGAATAAATATTTATAAGTGAGGTTCGAATCCGTTTTCCATAGCAAAAGATATTCATACAAGTTCTAAAAATAGATTTATCTAAAAATATTCTAAATTACTTTTTCTTTTGGTCGATTTTATTAAAATAAGCGTTAATGTATGCTCTAATTTTTTTCTAAGACTTGAAATTTTCATAAAATGTATATGTTAAGTAATTTCTAATCAAATATTAACCTTATATCAAAAAATGCTAAAATCGCTAGAGTATTTATGTGAGTTCTACAATTATCAATAAACGCCTGCATAAATTTTAAAAAATATTAACTTTTTTTATTAATAAAATAGAAAAGTGTTAAATCTATTTCGTATGGTTTTACATATTTTCTCAAATGAAAGAATGTCACAAACATTTAAAACCTAATAAATATTATAAACTTAAAAATTTATATTCTTACTTTTTAGTGGGGAAGCTGTCTTCATATCGAAACACATGTCCCAACCACCTAATGCGGGACGCCTTTACCACCTTTAAAATGTCAGGTTCACCATACTATTTGTATATTTCATGGTTGTAGGCAATTCTCCAAACACCGTCTTTTCCTTATCTTATTCGTCTCGTCTATTATCATAAGTCTCACAAATGAATGAGGGAAGTAATGACGCTTAGCACAATCGGAATAAGAATGTTGAGGAACCCTCCATTATGTAAAATAATTTAAAATAATTCTAACGATATAGTTATTATTTTTAATAAATATTTTAGCTTTGTAGACGATTATTCAATAATAATAGGATTCGATTTCGAATCTTAAGACTCAACAAACTAAAATGATAACATTCGTCGCAGATCTTAGTAATTATAAGATTGTAACTTAAGTATGAAATCACCTTAGGGGGTGTACTGCGGAAAGAAGATAAGAAGTTGCGATTGTTAACAAAATGAGTAATACCTTGTTTTTATTAGTTCGAATTCCAGATAAATATTTTAACTAGATAAATATTTTGCAATTCTAAGTCATTATCAGCTATCCATTTTCATTTAAATTATGTTTTTTAAGTATAAAATGTATTGATAGAGAGTGTAAAATTGCTGATTATCTGAAAACTATCATTTTATGAACTAATACTGTGAATAAACCTTAGTTTTAAATCCATTTATTCAATAAATTTATTTAAGTAAAAACCAGTTACTCGAATCTAGCTTTATTTTTATTTGATGACTTTCTCATAGATACAGGTTTTATGTAATATCAACTAATACTCAAAATATTCAAGAATACTCATGGTTTAATGCAAAATGGCACACCAAAATAAACCTCAGTTTAAATCCATTTATTAAATAAAATCGAGTTACTCTAATGTAGTTTGTTTTATATTTGGTTACATTATCACTGGTTATATATAATGTTAACTAATACTCAAAATATTCAGGAATACCTCCGGTTTAATGTAAAAATAACACACCTATGTAGGTTATAGACTTATATATATAAATTTACTTGATGGTTAAACAACAAATTTGTAAGGAATTGAGTAGTTTTATCCATTATTTTTGTTTGAAACTCTAAAAAGTTTGATATCTTCTTTGAAATAATAAAAATAGTAGCATGGAAACGTGTAAAAAAAAAAAAAAATATTTTATCGTCTTTTAGTATAACATTAATGATATGAATATATCTGAAATACATAATGAATTTTATAGTTATATATTAGTTGAACCCACATGTTTCATTATATATGACTAAGTCTCAAGTTTTAAAAATATGTAGTTTAAGGTTTTGAAAGGACTACATAGGATATCTATTATCTAAATCACAGGGCTTACAAACCGGTTATTAGATTACATTGTATAGGTAGATAATGTGTGATTCACTAACACATATAAATCTATTTATCTCTGTTCATATAATTTTCTAAGGAGTTTGTACTGATGAATTAAATGACATTTTTCAATCAAGTGTTTTGACCCAAAATAAAGTAACTTCTTTATCTCAGTTTATTTAGCGTTAGCTTAAATATTGTATAATTTTCATGACATTAATATCCTTAACTATAAACTGGTACCATCAACTAACTACATGGTAATAACATGTAATTCTAAAAAAAACTTTACCAATTTTCAATATGTGTTCCATTCTGATTAACAAACAAATATTTACCATTTGATAATTGAATATAGGAAAGTATCAAAACAAATGCATGTTTAACTAATGGACCAACATACATATCCGTTACAATTCCCTAAATTTATAACTGAAACTAAAAAATCTTTAAAGAAAAAGTCAAGTGCTTTTTACAATTCCTAAAAAAAAAAATACAAACAACTAAAATATACTTACATATTCGAAAAATGCCTAAAAATGAACTAACCCACAAGATTCTTAATAACAAATAAAAAAAAATTAACTTTAATTTATATCATTATTTATTCTTATAAGTCATTTTTCCAATTCAGTTCTTGATAAATTAATAGTTTGACGTTAAAATTATTCGATATTTGTAAGTTTCTATTAGGTAATTATGAATAATGTTTGGAAATTATAGTAGCAAAAAAAAAAACCACATAATTATCATTGTCAAAATAGGGGTAATTCTTATGAAAAAAAAAAAAGGGTTTTAAAAAATAAGTAAATTTAGCTTAATATTATGCTGCATGATATATTAATTCTTCTTTTTTTATCGTACGATAAACTATATCCTTGCTGAAAAATTTATATTCATACGTGAAAGGTTTGAAAAAAAAAAAAATAGTTCGAAAATATCCTTAATTTTATTTGATAACATTCTAAAATTCCCTTACATAGTTAAGAATTATCGAAGTATATTATTTTATGACATAATAGAGACTAATTTTAGGGGAAAAAATATCAAACCTCGTTTTAATTTATTCAACTCATGATTCAAACTCATAACGATCACTATTCTAAATCCTTATGAAACAGTTTTTTTTTTATACTTTGAGACTTTACGAAATAACACAAATTACATTAATATTCTAAAAATTTATGCAAGTTTCATTATTTTACTACGGTGTGAGAAGGAAAAAAAATTAAAGTGTCTTTTTTTAACATAATTAATATCTGATGAAATAGTTCAATATTATTCAAGTCATACATAATTTCTTGTTAATCGGTAAATAGTATATAATTATGATCACTGATTGAATATTAAGAAAGTAAATACAAATATATGTTCTCGATATTTGAAAATGAAGAACTAGTACAACTAGTTAATTTTGATTACGTCATTTATTTACCTGAAACCAGACATAATTTGTATTTACTTTCTTAATATTCAATCAGTGATCATAATTATATACTATTTACCGATTAACAAGAAATTATGTATGACTTGAATAATATTGAACTATTTCATCAGATATTAATTATGTTAAAAAAAGACACTTTAATTTTTTTTCCTTCTCACACCGTAGTAAAATAATGAAACTTGCATAAATTTTTAGAATATTAATGTAATTTGTGTTATTTCGTAAAGTCTCAAAGTATAAAAAAAAAACTGTTTCATAAGGATTTAGAATAGTGATCGTTATGAGTTTGAATCATGAGTTGAATAAATTAAAACGAGGTTTGATATTTTTTCCCCTAAAATTAGTCTCTATTATGTCATAAAATAATATACTTCGATAATTCTTAACTATGTAAGGGAATTTTAGAATGTTATCAAATAAAATTAAGGATATTTTCGAACTATTTTTTTTTTCAAACCTTTCACGTATGAATATAAATTTTTCAGCAAGGATATAGTTTATCGTACGATAAAAAAAGAAGAATTAATATATCATGCAGCATAATATTAAGCTAAATTTACTTATTTTTTAAAACCCTTTTTTTTTTCATAAGAATTACCCCTATTTTGACAATGATAATTATGTGGTTTTTTTTTTTTTTTTTGCTACTATAATTTCCAAACATTATTCATAATTACCTAATAGAAACTTACAAATATCGAATAATTTTAACGTCAAACTATTAATTTATCAAGAACTGAATTGGAAAAATGACTTATAAGAATAAATAATGATATAAATTAAAGTTAATTTTTTTTTATTTGTTATTAAGAATCTTGTGGGTTAGTTCATTTCGTATTCGTTCATGTTTGTATTTTTTTTTTTTTTAGGAATTGTAAAAAGCACTTGACTTTTTCTTTAAAGATTTTTTAGTTTCAGTTATAAATTTAGGGAATTGTAACGGATATGTATGTTGGTCCTTTAGTTAAACATGCATTTGTTTTGATACTTTCCTATATTCAATTATCAAATGGTAAATATTTGTTTGTTAATCAGAATGGAACACATATTGAAAATTGGTAAAGTTTTTTTTAGAATTACATGTTATTACCATGTAGTTAGTTGATGGTACCAGTTTATAGTTAAGGATATTAATGTCATGAAAATTATACAATATTTAAGCTAACGCTAAATAAACTGAGATAAAGAAGTTACTTTATTTTGGGTCAAAACACTTGATTGAAAAATGTCATTTAATTCATCAGTACAAACTCCTTAGAAAATTATATGAACAGAGATAAATAGATTTATATGTGTTAGTGAATCACACATTATCTACCTATACAATGTAATCTAATAACCGGTTTGTAAGCCCTGTGATTTAGATAATAGATATCCTATGTAGTCCTTTCAAAACCTTAAACTACATATTTTTAAAACTTGAGACTTAGTCATATATAATGAAACATGTGGGTTCAACTAATATATAACTATAAAATTCATTATGTATTTCAGATATATTCATATCATTAATGTTATACTAAAAGACGATAAAATAGTTTTTTTTTTTTTACACGTTTCCATGCTACTATTTTTATTATTTCAAAGAAGATATCAAACTTTTTAGAGTTTCAAACAAAAATAATGGATAAAACTACTCAATTCCTTACAAATTTGTTGTTTAACCATCAAGTAAATTTATATATATAAGTCTATAACCTACATAGGTGTGTTATTTTTACATTAAACCGGAGGTATTCCTGAATATTTTGAGTATTAGTTAACATTATATATAACCAGTGATAATGTAACCAAATATAAAACAAACTACATTAGAGTAACTCGATTTTATTTAATAAATGGATTTAAACTGAGGTTTATTTTGGTGTGCCATTTTGCATTAAACCATGAGTATTCTTGAATATTTTGAGTATTAGTTGATATTACATAAAACCTGTATCTATGAGAAAGTCATCAAATAAAAATAAAGCTAGATTCGAGTAACTGGTTTTTACTTAAATAAATTTATTGAATAAATGGATTTAAAACTAAGGTTTATTCACAGTATTAGTTCATAAAATGATAGTTTTCAGATAATCAGCAATTTTACACTCTCTATCAATACATTTTATACTTAAAAAACATAATTTAAATGAAAATGGATAGCTGATAATGACTTAGAATTGCAAAATATTTATCTAGTTAAAATATTTATCTGGAATTCGAACTAATAAAAACAAGGTATTACTCATTTTGTTAACAATCGCAACTTCTTATCTTCTTTC
This sequence comes from Hylyphantes graminicola, assembly GCA_023701765.1. NCBI lineage: Eukaryota > Metazoa > Arthropoda > Arachnida > Araneae > Linyphiidae > Hylyphantes > Hylyphantes graminicola. Next base: position 20,252,477 of record CM043111.1, read on the forward strand.
CGCAGTACACCCCCTAAGGTGATTTCATACTTAAGTTACAATCTTATAATTACTAAGATCTGCGACGAATGTTATCATTTTAGTTTGTTGAGTCTTAAGATTCGAAATCGAATCCTATTATTATTGAATAATCGTCTACAAAGCTAAAATATTTATTAAAAATAATAACTATATCGTTAGAATTATTTTAAATTATTTTACATAATGGAGGGTTCCTCAACATTCTTATTCCGATTGTGCTAAGCGTCATTACTTCCCTCATTCATTTGTGAGACTTATGATAATAGACGAGACGAATAAGATAAGGAAAAGACGGTGTTTGGAGAATTGCCTACAACCATGAAATATACAAATAGTATGGTGAACCTGACATTTTAAAGGTGGTAAAGGCGTCCCGCATTAGGTGGTTGGGACATGTGTTTCGATATGAAGACAGCTTCCCCACTAAAAAGTAAGAATATAAATTTTTAAGTTTATAATATTTATTAGGTTTTAAATGTTTGTGACATTCTTTCATTTGAGAAAATATGTAAAACCATACGAAATAGATTTAACACTTTTCTATTTTATTAATAAAAAAAGTTAATATTTTTTAAAATTTATGCAGGCGTTTATTGATAATTGTAGAACTCACATAAATACTCTAGCGATTTTAGCATTTTTTGATATAAGGTTAATATTTGATTAGAAATTACTTAACATATACATTTTATGAAAATTTCAAGTCTTAGAAAAAAATTAGAGCATACATTAACGCTTATTTTAATAAAATCGACCAAAAGAAAAAGTAATTTAGAATATTTTTAGATAAATCTATTTTTAGAACTTGTATGAATATCTTTTGCTATGGAAAACGGATTCGAACCTCACTTATAAATATTTATTCGCGTCTATTTCAAACTTTTTTTTAAAATATAAGACGTAATTAAATTGAATATATGTTTAACTTGTACTAATTTTTAGAATATTTCAATGAAAGTTATTAAAGGGTTCACTTTTGTTAGTTAATACAATTACAAAGAAGAAAAAATAATAAATTGAGAACTCATATAATAAGAGAAAAAAATCTTCAGTTAGTCAGAACTAAAATATAATCAATTTTGCTGGTAATATATGAAATCAGTCTAATCTTATCAAAACCTTTCCTAAAGTAGATCCTGTTTATTGATAATGGGGTCCCTGTACCTGTGTTATTACCTCGAACTATTTTCTTTAAACTACTGTGTAATAGATCATTGTAGGATACCCTAATCTTATCGTCTGCAGTTCTTATAAGTACAAAAATTAAGATTTCTTGGAATATACATATCTGTATAGTAGAATTGTTAATGCTGCGTCTTAACAAATAATAAGTTTTGCGTTTCATAAATCAATTAAAATTTATTCGTTAACTATTTTGAATAAACTATTTTAGTTAAGAAATGCGTTACGCAAATGTTTAAACTTCGGTTGAAATATTCGGGCATCTTCCCATAAATTAATTAGAAATTTGTAAGATTTTCTATAAGGTTTATAATCTAGATCATAGAAAAAACGCGATTTGAAAATAGTATACTAAATTTTTGATCAATAATTTGAAAAAAAAAACCCATTCCACTTTAAAATAATTTAACTAGTTTAAGGAAAAATATTTATATCTTAATACCATTACATACTTATGTAAACCTTAAAATTTACATTGTGGATGTAAAATATAGGTTAAAATTATACTTTTAATACATTTAAATATAAAATTCACATTAAACAGCAGGAAAAAAAATCTAAGTTTTAGCACTAAATATAAGAAACATTAAACAAAAATATTACTGTCGTCTTGATAATAATCTTTTAACTCTAGACCTTTTGTCGAAATATTTTAGCTAAAGTATTGTAAAAGTATAGTTTTAAGTCATAAGTAAGTCATTTGAATAATAGTTGAACGTTTTAAATATATATTTTTAAGTTAAAAAAGTAAATATAAGAATTATTAAGCATTTTTTACTGAGAGTACTAATTTTTTTTTTACCATGTTAGATCTAGACTAAACAATTGAAATATAACGACCCATTTGAAATACATTTAAACATAATAAACCGCCTACTTCAATTTGTGAAATAGTTACTTTTTATACATAAGAACATTATCCGCTAATACTAGATGTTTTTTTTTTTTTTTTCTGTTATCGAACTATTTTTTTATACCTCATGAATACAAAGTTTTTACGGGAGGATACTGTTTCACCTACTCATAAGAATTGCTTAAAAGTAATAATTGCTTAAAAGTTATAATTGTAGTTAATTCACTGATTAGATAAGAAACTTTTCCCTGTTGTCAGCTAAGGGATTTTTTTTTTCAGACTATTTTCTTTAAACCATTTACGTATGAATTCAAAGTTTTTGTGAAATCATACTATGTAGTTATAAGTTATAACATACATCAAACTGTGACTAGGTTTTTTGGAATTGTATGTTCAGCTTAGTTTACCCTAGTTTATTTATAGTAAAGAATCTATAATGTCATAAAACTAAAACTATTTTACTAAAGATTAGCTAAAATCTAAAATATAATCAATTTTACTGGTAATATATGAAGCCAGCCTAAAACTTTTTATAATGATGTAATGAAATTGGATATCTGTTAAACCTGTACTACATTTTTTGAAAATATTTCAATGAAAGTCATTAAAGGGTTCGCTTTTGTTAGTTTATACAACTACAGGGAAGGGAAAAAAAATAAGTTGAGAACTCACACAATAAAAAAAAATCTTCACTTATAGTTTGATCTAAAATATAATCAATTTTACTGGTAATATATGAAGCCAGCCTAATCTTATCAGAGTAGAATGACTTTCCTAACGTAGATCCTGTTTATTGATAAGGGTCTCTGTACCTGTGTTATTACCTTACTATTTAAACTTTAGTTGAAATATCCGGACATCTTCTCATACATTAATTTGTAAGATTGTGTCTATAAGGTTCATAATCTAGATCATAGAAAAACGTGATTTCGAAATAATAGCATACTAAATTGACAAAAATTATCGAAATAACCATTCCACTTTATAAAATAATTTAGATAGTTTAATTAAAAAAAAAATATGTGAATCACCTAAGTACTTCTTTATAAGCATGGTATTGCAATATCATTGCATACTTATTTAGACCTTAAAATTTACAATGTAGACGCGAAATAGAGGGTAAAATTATACAATTAAACATAATAACTGCTTACTATGAGAGAATAATTCTTCACAATTCATATAAGCCACATTTCATATGTTAAGAATAAAATGAATCTACATATAACTAACTTAAAATCATATTTAAATTATCTAATAATAAAAGAAACCCTCACTTTTAATATTTATTCACACATATTTGATTTATTTTTCGCACTAAAATAATCAATAGCATTAAAATCATTTATCCAACTATTATGTATTATTAAACATATTTATATAAACTACTAACAAAAATAAAAATTAAGAATGTTTTTTAAAACTATTATTGAAACACAAATAAAATTTAATACAATTATTAGGTATTATTGAATAATAAAAAAAATAATAATAATAACGACCCTTTAGCAACTATTTTAAAACTTATTTATACTGAGTTACTAATGACGGTTTTTATCAGCTGTTATTGAAATAAAAATTACTTAAGTGTATTATATGTAAAATAGACAATACATCGTGATATAAGTATGAGTGTATAGTTATCCTATGAAAAATTGTATTTATGTGTTGGAGACGGAAGTCTTAATGGGAATCGAGTTGTTTCAATGTTGGAAAATATATAGCATTGGTTTACTGATGATTTCTTTACAAACGATTTGATTATGGTAAAAAGTGTGTGTATCTAAATAAAAAAAAGTGTGTTATTTCATATTTTTGTGTGTTTATTTAGAAATAAGTATTACAAAATTTATAAGTTCTCTATTAGAAAATTTTATCTGTTAAGAATAATTAAGGTATAAAGTTATCTGTGTAAAATAATTGTATGTAAATAAAAAAAGTGTGTTATTTCATATTTTTGTGTGTTTATTTAGAAATAAGTATTACAAAATTTATAAGTTCTCTATTAGAAAATTTTATCTGTTAAGAATAATATTATATAATATAAAATGTCTAATATATAATGATTTATATTTTATATAATAAATTATGAAGCTATTTGAAATGCTTATTTATAAAAATGAATTTTATTGGAAATGCATATATATGATTACCAGTAATAAAAAAATTTCTTTGAAAATATTATCTCATTATTTTAGATATAAGAATTATGTTGAACACAATAATAAATTCAAGTATTTCAGAATCTTTTGTAAAAATAAATGTTAGTATTATATAATTTAAGTATAAATTTAAGTTTTTTCGGAATCTTTAATAAAAATGAATTATATAATTTAAAATATCAAAATTTAACTATTTTCTGAATCTTTAGTAAAAATAAATGTTAGTATTGTATAATTTAAAATATCAAAATGTAACTATTTTCTGAATCTTTAGTAAAAATAAATGTTAGTATTATATAATTTAAAATATCAAAATGTAACTATTTTCTGAATCTTTAGTAAAACTAAATGTTAGTATTATATTTACTATACACATTCGGAAACAGAATTTTAATAAGAACCAATTACTTTGTATTCATACGAGAATGATTAGAACTTAATGGTTTCAATGACAAAAAAAAAAATTACTTGATCTTTAGTAGAAAAATAGTTTTAAATAATGTATAACATTAAATATCCTTTACCATAAATATTTATTAACTATGTTAAATAATATTTTAACACATAAACTTAATAGTCTTTCAATAAATGTTACTGAATCACTTTTAAAGTTCGACGCATAAAACTATTATTTTCTCTCAGAAATACATATTAAAATCATTCATAATCTCAACACTAGATGGCGCCACGATTTTTTCCCTATATCATATCCTCGCTAGGACAATCCAAACAACTCAACTCCACCATATCGAATATTTAGACATATCCTCGTTACAACTTATTTATACTTGAGGAAAAGTAATATTTAAAGACTATAATAGCCTGTGTCACACCCTTACTATTATATTAAAAAAATATTCCCAATCAACAACTACTAATAACTGTTCTTTACATAAACCTATAATCTACGTCACCCGCGTCATATGTGGTGGAGGATCGGTGGTGGTGGATCAGTGACGTCACTTTCTCTAAAAATACCCTTGTATAACAGTACGGAAAAATTGATGCCACTCACGAAAATATAAACTTTCTCTAAAAATACCCTCGTACAACAGTACGGAAAAATTGATGCCACTCACGAAAATATAAACTTTCTCTAAAAATACCCTCGTACAACAGTACGGAAAAATTGATGCCACTCACGAAAATATAAACTTTCTCTAAAAATACCCTCGTACAACAGTACGAGATCAGAGGGGAGCCAAAATTAAGGGTCAGAGAGGGGAGCCAAAATTAAGGGTCAGAGAGGGGAGCCAAAATCGGGGATCAGCTGATCCCTGATCCCTGATCTCAGCTCCCCTCTCATTTTTCCACTACTCATATACGTGACAGATGCTGTCATCTACTGCGCGCCACCTACACAATTTAGACATGTCCCTGAAGGGGAGGGAAATAGTTTCCAGGAACCTATACCCGTAGGAAACTGCGGCAATGACCGCCCACAGGACTTTAATACCCAACAGATTTAACGAGTACATACTCCGCATATATTCGGTGAGTTTTCAGCGATCAGGACTCGATCGCGGGACCTTCCGATCCGTAGATCAAGACACTGACCACAGGGCGGTTCACAGCCCCTCTGTGCAGCTGTGTTGTTATTAAGTATCACTGCGCGAGGAGGTAACCCATCTACTTACAATAAGGAAGTAGTTCTTTTGATTCCTTCGTTATTTAACACTTAAACAAGAATTTATAGCATAATTAGGTACAGATGAGGTCTTCTTTACGCATTATTTTTCATATATCAGACGTATTTGGGACATGGTAAACATATTGAATTTTGAGAACATGCATGATCTCAGATTCGAGATTTCAACGTATTTGCTTTCGAGAATATTGTTCTCATAATGAAATGAGAACGTACAAGTTCTCATTTTTGATTTTTCGATTCAGTTTCATTTTTTCGATTCAGAGGTTACATACACTATTGTCAATGCTCTTTGTTTTGAAAAGTCTTTACTAAGAAAAACACAATTTCCACTTAAATGCAAGCTTTCTAACGGAATTCAAAATTTAGGAATTGCAAGTGTTTGAGAAAGCTATTTTAGTGTTTATTTAGATATAGCTGCTAAGTGATATCTCATTGTCGGCTCACCGTCCACATGTCGGTGATATTCAAAAGCAATAGTTATTAGCTTTTACTAGAATACTAATTATAAAATTGTATTTTATTGCTATATATAAATACTATTAAATTACATTAATATTATTATTTTATACTAAATACTATTATAAAATTGTATTTTTGGTAATGATATACATTATTCAAGAACACTTCTGTTTTGTTTCTACTATAAAAAAAATATTTTCAGTGTTCCAAATATCAAAACTGTATTGAGAGATATGGATAAATCAATTAATTAACTTTACTCTAAGATCCATGCCTTGTCTGTCCCCTCCCCCTCTTCACAAAAAGGAGAAAAAGCGTTTCTAACTCTGATATTAAATTATTACGAAGCAGATTCTATGGAAAACTTGTTCGAAAAAAAAAGCCTAAAATTCACAAATTGTTTAATTTTAGAAGGCTTAAGAAGATTTTGTCTGGTTAACGCCTGATTACCAGTTGCTTCTTTACATTAGATCTATTCATACAAAATTGGATTTATATATATTAATATATTATTTTTTTAGGTGCTCGTTCATCATAAATCTCCGAAGAGGGTCGAAAGTTCAGAAAAAGAAGAAAACTTAATCTGCAGTTCCTGCACAAATTTTAAAATTAGTTGAGGATTTGAAAACCATAAGTCTTTTTCAATTGTGAAAGAAAAATAAAACCTGATTATATTCTGTAATTCTTTTGTTATTCATATCTTGTTTAATTGTAGCAGTGGTGTATCCAGGGAGTGGGATAATTCTCGTCCCCATATACTAAAAAATTCTGTTGTTTTTTACTATCAGAGACTATACAAATTATGTATGTATAGTACAAATGCAGACACTTAATGATTTATTGCTTTTGACTACAAATTTTACTGTCTTAAATAGTTTCTCTGTAAAGGGGTGTTCAAGCACTAAGACACCCGACTCATTATCCCCTGCCCATGATTTTGCCCTGGATATGCTACTGAAGAGTACAATGCCATTTGTGTAGATACAGAACAATACTAAATATATACATTATAAAAAAATATGACAGAAAAATTATCAAAATTAGAAAAAATATTAAAATTGTTTTAAATATATGAAGATTGGTAATTTTTAAATTTCAAAAATGTGAAAAATGTCCTTTTTATTCAGATTATACACCAAATATGGTTAAAAAATATCAAACGGCTTAGAATGTATTAGTTTTGAATAGATTTAAGGTTGAAGTATGAAGACATTATTTGCTTACGTTTTATATAACAAACAGGATGCATGTTTAAATTTCCCTATGATTATATTTATAACACCATATATAAATGGATATATTTAGAATGATTGATGGTTAAATAGTATATAGAAACAAAATTGACAAGAAAAAAGCAAACATGTCTTGGAATTAACTAGAAAATACTATGTAAGTTTTCTGAATTTAAGAGAAAAATGCCAATTAGAAATTCATGAAATTAACAGGAAACATCTAAATGAAAATTCCTGAAATTAACAGAAAAAATCTAAAATGGAAATCCTGAAATTAACGGATAAATTCCGAAATGGAAGATCCTGAAATTAACGGAGAAATTCCGAAATGGAAGATCCTGAAATTAACGGAGAATTCCCGAAATGAAAGATCCTGAAATTAACGGAGAAATTCCAAAATGGAAGACCCTGAAAATAACGGAAAAATGCCAAAACAGAAGATCCTGAAATTAACGGAAAAATCCCGGCAACTTGCTGCCAGTAGTTTTTCCGTTAATTCAAGGATTTTTTTTCTACAGTGTGGTAAATACTTAAATGAATTGATTGTCTGTTTTAAAGTTATTAAATCAATTTACTAGGGCTTCTACCTTTCTGATAATCAAATCGCACCATTTAATTGTAGAGAAAAGTGGATATTTAATGACAATGTGGCATCATTATTTTAGAAAAAAAAATTCTGAACCTCCATAACAATTTATGATGTCAAAAAGCACATCATTCGATTCTTCAAACTTTTTTCTATTCGAAAATATTTTTTGATAATCCCAATAGATATCAGCCCTATATATATATTTTTTAAAATTGTGATCAGAAACATGATGTTGCCAAATGGAAGTTATTAAATCAATTTACTAGGGCTTCTACATTTCTGAATATCAAATCGCACCATTAAATTGCAGAGAAAAGTGGATATTTAATAACAATGTGGCATCGTCATTTTAGAAAAAAAATTCCGAACCTCCATAACAATTTATGATGTCAAAAAGCACATCATTCGATCAGAACTGCTATGAATTTTAAAATACTTTGATAATTATATAGTAATCATACTGTGCATCTTAGTTGTCTTGTGGTTTTCAAAGAGAAATTATTTTGTTAATTTAAAATATACATCTTTTTCGGGTTTTTTACTTCATTTTTCAGTTAATTTTGTCATGTCGTCAGTGGTATGTATCCTCTCGCTTACCCTTTTGCTCTATTCTGTATGTACAGTTCGGAATCTATCTAAACTCTTTGTCAATAAGATAACATTTTATATTAATATGAGGTTTAAAGTTTTTTTTTTAAATAACTGTTAGATTTTTTTATATAAAATATGTTTTAAAGTACCCAAAAAATCATGAAATTTTTCACTTTTTTAGCACTATAAAAAAAAATTCCACTTTATTTTTATTAAAATTTGTAACCTCAGATTAATCTATACTATGTATTACATCATATAAAAAAAAGATTACGAGAAAAAATAGCATAGTTTTTGAGAAAAGGTACATCGAAGTTCAAAAAAAAAAAAGTTCTGCGAAAAACCCGTTTTAAGTTTTTATTTTAACCCATTTCCTCACGAAGGATTTTCGCTTCCTCGTAATATTTGATAGGAATAACATAATCGAATCCTTAGTCGTATGGCCGTTTCAGTAAGGAAAGGATTAAATAAAATGTTTTATTGTCAAAAATTTATTTCCAATCGTCTTGATACTTTGTGACATTATTAATAAAGGTTGTAATAGTATTTTAAGCCAATATTTTTTTTCACCGATTTTGGGGTACTGAACCCCCTTAATGATTTGCGCCAAACGGGCGATATCATGCCATCAATGGTATATATCCTTTCTCCAACTATTTTGCTCTGTTGGTTCGGTTGGTTCTGTCAACATTTCTCTTCAGTGTTAAAATTTCACCCCTATCAACAATTCGTTTTCTCGGTTGTACATCGGCTTGAACGTCTTTTTTTTACTTTATCATCAAGACTGCAACGAAAGCAGAACACAAATAAAGCAGGGTGTAAAGTAACATTTGCCCCCTCCCACATCCCCCATATTATTAACAACAGCTTCTTGCTTTTTTGGAGACATGATCCAAAAAATCGCCATGTAAATTGCTCTTTATTTCCTCCGACGATAAGTCGGGAGCATCGAAGGTGATGATGAACAAAATGATTTTCAATAACTACCTCTGAATTATCAAAAACTTACTAATGGTTTTACCTAATTATAAAATGTAACTAATTTTGATAGGAATTAAAATTTAATGACAATTAATTAGCATCAATTATGTTTGGAAACAGGCATAGAATTTCACTCCGATACCCAAATGTGCAATGTTGGGAGATACAATATTCGTAGTTTAAACCTTTTTCATCTGATACAAAGGAAATGCAAAACAGATTTTTGCGGCGCCTAAAGATAAACAATATGATCCTCCACTTTGCAGCCACCTGCAAGCAATAATCGGCAATTGGTGAAAAGTCACATATTTCATTCCTCTTTATCGTTTTCTATTCCTTTTGTCAAAACATCCTTCCAGACAAAGAACCTCAAAGGGTGTTATTTGAACAACTCGTTCCTTACTCCCTGTTATCATGCTTCCAAGTATTACCAATGAGTTATTCCTCAGCCCTTAGCATTGGTTCAATTACATTACCCATGTGCTACCAAATAGTAGTTTAATTTTCCTTTCTCCTGTCAATTAGTTAAAAATATATTTAAAGCATAATTATTTTTAATTTAAAAATAATTGATATATTAAAAAAAGTAAAAATAAATATTGTTTTAAATTTTATTTAAATCATTGATTGACTGATAAAAATTTAAAAATAAACTTTACATTTGGCAACTTTTTGCATTAATTAGCGAATGAAAACATAATTTACATAGAGAAAGTGACATTTTGAAAATGTCTTTAGAAAGACATCATAGATATCATAAATAAGCGTATCTTTCTACCCTTTTGACTCGGGAGTTAATTAAAATTTGTCCCTATAAGATAATATAACATTAAAGAAGTTGAACGAGGGTCAATGCGATATTAGAGTTCTTTAAAAATTAATTTAAACTTTTTTCAAACTTTTAAAAAAGTTCTTTTAGTAGTTACTTTTAACGGCATTTTGCATTATAGATAGCATACCAATGAATTAATCCCACCTAACGTTTCTACGTGCATTTGTCTACAAAAGTACAAGTTCTACAGTAATATACTAACATAAATTATATTGAGAATTGCCCCGCCTTGTTATTTAATAGAATATAACAAATTAATCGTCCTCAAAATTTACTAAATGACTGCATAATTATAATTGGAAATTAATTAGTTGAAAATTAATCAGTATGAGATGCTTAGTTGTAGAGATTTTTGTCAAATGTGTAGCAAAAATAACTTCTTGGAAGACGCAGATATTCGTGCAACTGCTGTGTCAACAAAAAATATTCACGATTCCAGCCTAATTTAGAAGACACAAATGAAATGTGAAACAGAATTCAACGGCGTCGAGTCCCCAATGATAAACAAAATTAATCTCACTGCAGCACCTGCAAGTAATTATCTTACAAAGCACATCACAAGCATTGTAGCACCAAATGGGCAGCTGCAATGGGTTTGAATGCGCTTTACTCTTTCGTCGACAAAATATTTGGTCTAGAAGGGTGTGGAACATAGCCAAAACATTCTTCAAAACAAAGAATTGCAACGGATAGTGTTAGATCAATAAGTTATTTAGATCCTGTTCCTGATCCAGAAGAAAGAGAAACTATATATCTATTCTAGTCCAGTTTAAATTTTAGAATTTAACAGTTATAGAATATATCTGTACCGAGTTTCTGCGATGTTTTATTTTTTCATGTTTCACATAACAACAAAACAATAAACATTTTTTTTTTTTTTTTTTGCTTAGGTAAAAAATAGGTGGTGTAAAACTATTTTTATCTATCGTTATTTTTTTGTTTAAAACTGATAGAGGCGATGGCGATCTTGGCTATATATTTTTCTCTCTCAACGTTTCTAACTAATACTATGTACATTTTACAGGGATGGTGCTTATCACTTTATAAATAAGAAAGACCGTTTCCAATAGTGTGTCTTTATCTTTACTGGATTTATGGGAGCTATAAATCTATAATGGGATACTTTCTGTCACCAGCCCTATACAGTAAGCAGGACAGTAAAAGAAATACTGCTTAGTTTTTTTTTTTTTTTTTTTACAGGATATCCTTAATTGGAAAAAGACACGGTCAGAACAGCTGCATATGGTCCTATTCTGTCTTGACTTTCACCCCCGTTTGCAACCCAGGATCAATACCAAAAAGCCAAAGTCTAAGGGATATTTGGCGATCTGATGGCGATAGATAGATCCAATTTATAGAAATAGAACTCCTGCTTAGAGAGAGAAAAAACAAAACAAAAACACGTTCCAGAAAAGAGCGATAATGAGATGTTACACTTTAGAAAGTGGGCGGTATGCCAAGGGGGAATCTATGAAATGTGATTGGATAAGATGTTCAGAGAAGGAGGGAAACAGGAGCAGTATTCCACCCTCCCCTAGAAGTTTCAAACTCTCTTATTAGAAATAAATATGCATCAATTTATGTATACGTAAAATCTCATTTCAAACATTGAGTATAACTGAATGGAATAGTTATTTTCCTTTTTCTTATAATGGGGGAGTAAAAATTCATTTTTCACTGCATATTTGGATTTTGTTTGAGTTTCTCAGACAAATCCAAATGTACATCGAAATCGAGTTTTTAGTTTATTATGCTACACTGTAAAATCCATTATATTAATTGCCTCACCGAACTAATGAAACATTACCGAAAGGAATTCGTATAATCTTTAATGTATTTACTAAAAATGGAGGAGTCAAAAGTATTCTTAAACTCGCAATGACATAAAATTTCTCGATAAATAAGGTGCTATTTTGCAGTACAAGAAAGAAAAACGGGACATTTTACAAATTTTAGGACTATTTGAAAAAAGGCAGGATAAAATATACCTTGGTGTACAATATTATCTAAAGTATGAAAATGAAAGAACCACTTTTCTTGGGTATAACAGGGGTGGTGAAAGAAAGTTGTGTTCTTTTCCTTTACATCCCAATGTAACACGATCCTTACCATGGCCAGAAATCTCTCTTAGAAAACGTTTGACCTTTCACTCCCATAAACATGTCATTGATGCTACTCCGGGCCACCTGCAGTTTCAGTGCATCATTTTGTTTACACTTTCTTTGTTCAAATCGCTCTTGTGCTGTTAGCATGAGTTTAGTGCAAGATGGAGAAGGCGCTACCGGGTAAACTCTAATACCGTGGTTACACGTCGTCAACTTCGGCTTCAACTTCCATTTCAACTTGACCTTGAACTGGTTCAAGGTAAAAGTATTACACGTAGATCTTCTACACTCAGTTGAAGCTGGTGTTCAAGGTAACGAACCCATCTTTTTTCGGTTTTTCTTCTCGACTTCAAAGGAAAGGTTGCCATAAGGAAAATAGCAAACATCTTGGCGTGTTATCTCTTTTTTAAGTGATCCTTCGAAAAAGTATGTAAAACATCAAATTGAATTGTATGAGTTTTTCCTAATTTTTTTTATTTAAAGCAGGACGCATTCATTATTTTGAAAATAAAATTCAATTGCATATATGAATGAAATTAAAAATTTGACACTATAAAATATGTTGATGATAAAATGCTTCGATGTTAATTAAAGTATTCAAACTCTTATTTATATCTTACCCGTGATCAAAACAATTAATTTTTAAACAAGATTTTGCATTAAAATACTGAAACCTGGTTGGAGTTATTAACTTAATCAGTTATTTTAATACAAATAATTTCGAAATTTTTGGCGGACAATACTGAAAACGCTTTTTTATTTGACCTGATTTCAATCAGTAATACTCCGGCATTAAAAGATTTAAATATAAGTACGAAAAAGCCGAAAACAGTCATAAAAAAATAATAATCCAGAAAAAAAAATGCACTTTAAAACAAAAACAAAAAAATTCCCGGTAAAATATTAATAATGGGCAGGGACCGGCAGCAGAGATTCCAGTCATGCCCCGTTAAAAAACAGTCACGTCCCGTTTTCTTTTTTTTTTTAAATTTTTTTTAAACAGTCATGTACCCCTTAAAGATGGTACAAATAGTTAAAAACTGCACAAATACTGGTACCGGAGTACCTTCGTCTAACTTTACACGGATCTTCTTGACAAATAATTATTTTCTCGCAAAATTGTCGATGCATTACATGAAAAAAAAATACACTTTCGTACACACAAATGTAATGCTGTAACAAGCAGCAATCAAAATTTCTTCATCCATATCTCAGCTGATATTCACAAACACTGAATAAAATCGCCACGTTATACAATCACTCGCCAACTTCACGCCAACAAAGGTCGAATGGTTGAAGGGCAAATTGTACAAGCCGGAGTTGAAAACAGAGTTGACAACAGAGTTGACAACGGAGTTGACGATGTGTAACTGCTGTATTATACGAAAATCAGGTTGCCAAGTGACGGCATCGATCGCTGTGTAGTAAGCCCAAACGAACGCTCTCGGCGAATGATTTGGCGTGATTCTACAGTGAAGTTTGTATTAGCTTACGACATCGACTTGGCGAATTTTTAATTCTCGAATAAAAACTATATTTACAACGCATTGCGCATTTTTCTTACATGTGAGGGAATTAATACCTTTTTGTATATTCAGATCTAGTGCTACTGCCTACAACTGTGCAAATTGTCATTTTTTTTATTAACGCTTTTTAACCATTTCAGTCCCAGTGATGCCACTTGACATCATCACTTTCAATATTTTTTTTTCCAAATGTTTATGTTCCGTATGACATCCAAGCAAAAATTATTCGATTCTTCACACTTTGTTCTATTCTACAATATTTTTCTTTAATCTCAATAGAAGTCGGAACTACTATTTTTTTTATTTAGAAAATAGCCAACAAGCGTTTCACCTGATTTTTGAAAAGTTCACTTCAGTTCCACATATTTAAAACCCTATTTAAACTATTTCGGTGAAAATAATTACTAAAGTTTTTTAATAATGTGGTCAGATATCTTAAAATATATAACTCGAAGTGTTTTTAGGTAATATATATTTTTTTATTTGTTGTTTTCCACAGTTAAAAATTTTTGGCATTATTTCAAAAACCATATAAAAAATTAAAATGAATTTTTTTTCTTTTGGAAATCTTATTTTTGACCTAAAATAAGCTTATTTTGTGAATATCAGATGTTTCTGTAGCGTAGTAAATTTTTGGGACTGAAAGGGTTAAGGAATAAATTGATGTGTTTCTCCATGAACTAACATTGGGAGAGAGCGGTTTGTTTGGGCACTGTTGTTACTTGGCGACTTTCTGACGTTTTTACTTTCTTTCTCGCCAAGAATCTTCTTCTTCCTCTAAACTCTACGGCTGCTACACTTTTGGACTCAATGTCTAAAAGTTTTTTTGCTGATACAAAGGAAATGCAAAACAGATTTCAGCAGCACCAACCCATCAAAGATAAACAAAATCACCCTCATTTAACACCTGCAAAGCAGCAGGATTCAAGTAATTGAGGATGCTTGTGCCTGGTGTGGCGAATGTGTTTCTCACTTCTTTAGTCAAAACACTCTTCGATACAAATGGTACAAAGGATTCCAACGGTCAATTATAAAACAATCCGTTCTTCAACTCCTGTTCCTACCTTTAAGTATTTAACAAATTAGTAATTCCTTAACAATTAACATCATTCAATGAGTTTAGGGCAATTGTTTTTTGTATTAATGTTGTAATTAGGAAACCAATCTTAAATTGGTTTTGTAAGAAAAAATAGTTAACTAAAGAAAATAAAACAAGATATTGCCAATATTAGGTTATGTTGGTTTGTTCAAAATTTAATCAATGACGACCTAACATCCATTAAAATTGATTTTGTTTGAAAACGATATAAATTTTTTTTATTCATATTTCATTTATAAGGCTGTGTAAGAAATACAATTTCACAAAAAAGCTGCAATTGTAAAAAAAAAAATCATTATAAGGGGGAAATTACTTTTTCAACGACATGCAATTGTAGTTAATTAAAATGAAACAAGATATTGCCAATATTAGGTTATGTTGGTTTGTTCAGAATTCAATCAATTACGACCAAACATCCATTTAAATTGATTTTGTTTGAATATAAAAATTAAAATGTCTTCATATTTCATTTACAAGGCTGTGTAGGAAATACAATTATCATAAAAAAAACCACTGCAATTGTAAAAAAAAAATCATTATAAGGCGGAAATTACTTTTTCAAAGACATGCAATTTGCAATTAATTAAGGCGGCGGTAAGCTTAAGCGGTAAGTAAATTAGTAAGTAGGTAATTGCGGCAAATTGGTGTAAACTACTAATTTCCCGCCTGGGTCGCCCAAATTACTTCTCCCGAGTCTTGGGGACATTGGCGACACTACTCTTTCTAGACCTCCTAAGAGAAATACCCTAGGGGGGTAATTATCAACAAAACTGACCAGTTCCCATGCAAAAAGTTTCAACCCTGATTCTCATGGTTTCATATTGCATGAAATGACCATCTTTTTTTACAATCCTGGGCGTCTAGACACCATACAAGGTGGCTTATGATGAAAAAGTTTTCGCCGCTCTTATCTTAAATACTTTAACGCTATGGCCATTCTTAATTGGTTGGTCTTTGTCATTATCCTATGCCCTGTTATAACCTGAGGCTCAATGTCTCCGGCGGTTTTTTTCTCAGTGATTTTTTTGTCGGTCAGCGACGTGGGTCTTTAGTAACCGAACCCATGGAATGTCCTTTTTACACTTTGCCCTGGGGAACTGAACAAGAAAGCAGGACCAAGAATAATTAACATTTCTTAGACAGAGAAGTAGCTTTTGTCGGCCAGCGGCTTCGGTCACTTGAAAAGCGTCCCCTTGTAAGAGGAAGCTGAATGCTTTGGGCATTTTATGGTATCTGGCGCCAAATGGAGGAGGAATCACAATTCGTGGGTGGTCAGTGTCTGGGACCTAAACTTGTAGGGAAATTTTATTTCGTAGTCCGTAGTACCTCTGTGAAATTTTGGTTCCTAAAAAAAATTATTACTGGTGATGTGAAACTTTTAAAATTTGTGATTCTGAAACATCCGGAGACGAAACAAACCAAGGGGTCAAAAAACAAAAAGCAAAAAGGAGGAAAATACTCTGATCGCACTTCCCCATACATTTTTTGGTAACAAAAGAACCTTTGCCTTATCTGAAAGTAGGCCATAAAACGGAAAGGATCGAATGACCACTATGAGGCGCGAATGTAAACACATTTTTTGCACCCCAGGGTTGTTAAAAACTTTGACAGTATCTGCAAGCAAACAAAAACGCAATGGGATATTTTTCAGGAAACGTCTCTCACTCCCACAAGCAGACAAAGGATTGGAAAGCTTCCAATTAAAATAAGTGGATCTTCTTATCGTGTCCGTTTCAACCACCTGCGATTGACGGATTTATGAGGGGGGGTGCAAGATAGCTGACAAAACTTAGAATGGAGTTGCAAGGATGTTTAGGCCTATCCAGAAAGATTCTAACACAAAGAACTTCTGGGACCAATTAGTGAATTTTCGCCTGGTATTTTAAATGAATAGTATCTTCTTGTTCTTTTCTTGCTGCTCAAGCTTTATAGAAAAACTTTTCGGGTGGTTTTACAAAAATAACAAGATACTATTCATTTTATTTCCTCTTATTTTGCTGAGTACTCCATAAATAGCTTTAGTGACTAATTCCATGCAAAATTATCCTTTCTGTTGTGTAAAGTCACTTGTGTAAAAAGTGATTATCACTACATCTTTTAAAATTAATTTTTTTAAAAAAATAGTGGAATAGCTGCTCAACACTTATCAAAACTAAATAATGTAAATTTTTTCATTTAATTTGATTTATTTTTTAAATTTAAAAGCTTAAAATCTCCTCTTAAATTGTGACTTACACAGCAGTTGCATGAAATTACCCTAGTATCATTATACTACATTTTTATAGGTTGCTCATACGATTTGCGCGAGTTTTAGTTGTGGAATGTGTTAATACACTATGACTAAAAACAACTACACACTAAAAAAAATTTTATTTGAAAAAAAAAACCCTAACCTTTTAATTTTTTTTCAAAATAATTAAGAAGTAGATTAGTATTTATGACATTCTACGCTAATAAGTTAAGACTCATGTATGAATAAAAAATATATATATAATTTATATAGTGACAATAATTTATAAACATAATGATACATATAATTAGTATTCAATGTCAACTTCAGCATCATTTATGAGTTTATATTAAAGTAAACTATTTAAAATATAAATGCATTTTATATAATGATAAATAGCATTCTCGAATTAATTAATATCCCGTCATGTTAAAAAAGTGTCAAGATTAATATAAATTGATTTTGTTTGCAGAAATAAATTTTGTACTTTAGCGGAGAGGGATTATATTTGTAAGATTGTAGTTAGCAGAGCTATGATATTGATATATTTACGGAATAAATTGAAACTCGTACGAGTGCATTAATATTAGTTAATTTTAAGAATATAAGTATGGAATTAATATTTCATGCTGTTAGATGTGTGGCATTGCCTTTGTAAGTTTGGTAAATTGTGCAGCATTTGAAATACGAGGATAATTAAAAATTGAAGAACTTAGTGAAAGAACGTCCTACGTGACATTTTTGAAAAAAAAGTGAGATTTTGGTAGCTATAAATACATTATTATCTCCTTTAAAAGATAACAAGTTTCAAATTTTCTAAATAAAATGCTTAAAAAAGCCTTCTTTCAAATGTAGCGATCGTCAGAAAGAAATAAGTGATAAAAACGCTAAGAAAAAAAAGCTTCCACACAAGGTAAAAAAAAGAATTGCCCCCGAAAAATCTTACAAAAACATCCTTTTTGCTTCAACTAAAAAAAATATGTTTGAAAGTCACCATGTGTCTCAAAGTTATTCGATTTGGTGGGATTGACTTCCATCCATCGGGTAACGTGGGATCAGTATTGAGTACATTGTGGACCATTGCAATCTAATCAGGTCCATCATCCTATTACACGCTTCTAAGCGACAATAAGGTAGAAAATAACGTTACAGCAACAACAGAATAACGTGGGGAGAAAGTGTCGGATCCCCCATGGTGAATTCTATGGAAAGAATTGGGTTTTTTTACGTGACCCATATTTTTTACGACCCTGGTTCTATTGTGGATGCTAACTTGTAGCTTCCGAGTTATCAAGAGTCAAATGAACATACAGCCCCCTTGGTACTTTTAATAAAAATAATTGAATGACCACACAAACTATTTTGTTTCCAGTCAAAATTGTTTTAATTGGTGCGATTTTTTTTTATCTTTGTCCCATTTTGATTTTACCACGCAACTTTTTAGTTTAAATTAGGTATGTTTAAGATAAAATTACCAAAGCAAATAAAACCTAGATCTTGAAATTTTAAGTATTTCAAAATTGTTTTATACACCAATGTCCTAGAAAAGATGTAACTAGCAACTATTTGACATTCTCTAAACATTTGACTTAAATTAAACTTTTTTTTTAAATTGAAGTTAATTTTTTGGGGTGCTTTATGTACAACAATTAAATAATACGCCCCACCCTCTACATAACTGATTTTTATACTAAATTTGATCGTAGTTACCTGTAATAACTAACTCATAGACCAAAAAGGTAAAATTAGTTCACTTAAAAGTGTTAGTGGAAAAGAACGGTTATAAAGTACGCGTTGATCTCTTTCTCTTTGCACACTCTACGATGACAAAATATGCGACGAGTGCAATTTTTAATCATCCTTTTTCATCAATGCAGCTGCTTTTTGGAAGGTTCAAGTTTAAAAATAGGATTGAGTGTTGCGCTAAAGACATGATAAATCTATGTTTTGAAGTTCCTTTGTGTAGTATGTAATAGAACTTCCAAATTAAATGGTCAAGTTGTAGAAATCGTATACCTCGTACCGCACGTTGTAATCCGACGAATAATTACGACAAATTGACATTTCATAAAAAAATTGCTTTTTATGTAACGTATAGAAGAAAAATGGTGCATCAGTAGAAATGTAATTACTTTTTTTTTTTAAATAAGAACCAACAAAAATGGTTTGTTTAATATCTTTAAAAAATGCAAGTGCTTGCAATAGAATATTTAAATTAGTTTGTATCTCATAGATTCAACGACAGTAAGCTTTATAAAGTGAGAGAAAAATCAGGGTTTTTTTGCGTTGAACCAGCGCGAGATACAGAAGCCGAAAAAAAAAGGCAAAAAATCCTTGAAAATTGTCCGTCAAACACCTGTATGGTGATAAGATGGATGAGATTATGGCCCATTGAGTCCCAGGAAAAGGTCATATCCTTTAGGGGATGCGGAGATTTCGTCCGGGTAGAATTCGTCGGCTTCGAAAGCGGAGATTTCATCCGATAGGGCTGCCAAGCTTGGCGGGGATGTTTTAGAGTTTGGCGATATGGTAAGTTGGTTGGAATGGCGGTAGTTTTTCGGAAACGGGGTGGGGGTTGGAGGGAGGGGGGTTGGAGGGATCGAATGATTTTGGCAGAGGGACCATCAACAAATGACGCTACGCTTGACAAGGGGGAGGGTTCATACAGCTGTAATTGTTTGGGTATATGGATTGAGGGGGAGGAGGCTATATAGAAATGTGGCGTAGAAAGAAGGGGGGGGGGGTGTCCGAGCAATGTTCGAAAATAGAATTAGAATAGTGTCGAACTACCATGAACTAGGATAATTAATGGTAAAAGTTGACGCGTATAAGTAGTATAAAATTTCGCAATTAATTGCTGTGTCTACTCTCAAGCTAAGTTAAAGTGATAGCGTCGCACTAGAGATACAAGTGGGCTATTGGTGACGGGGTTTTTAATTCTTAACAACGGTCAAGTGACGTAGCCGACACCTGAGTGAGCATTAAAACTCAAAAGAGCGGCATCTTCTGGTTTGGACATTAACGTATTTAGCGTGCATCATCCCATCTCAACATGGACATTACATATTTTTTACTATAGCAAAGTATGTAAGAAATAGTAAATAGCCGAATATGTAAGAAAACACATTCTGTCACTTCTAAATGGATTTTAATTAAAAGGTACATAACTTAAATTTTATCGAAATATAATTAAAAATTGCAATAAAAAACATTTCTTGTTTAATAATATTGCATAATACTTTTTTTTATCTCTTACTTCCAAGTAAAAAAACTGATATGTGGTGGATAAATTGGTGTGAAAAAAAATTACCACATTTTTATTGGGTGGAATGGGACATGACATCCGTATTGACGGCATCCCCACACTTTTTTCCCCCTCACTTCTACCACTGATTTTATTAGAATTCAATAAAAAGTATTCTACATATTACTGTACAAAAAATTAATAAGCGTAAAATAAAGAGAACAAAGACTACGAAAGGAACGGATGCCGGAGATTTCACCCGGAGACATTTCATCCGATTAGGCTTCGCATCGGAAAACTCACCCGCGGATAACTCGACTGATAGCGATTTTGGATAGCGCTGCTGGATTTGGCGCCCTTTCGCCCAGTCCAGCGATTTTTATCATCTCAAGTTAATTTAGGTCTTTTTCTTGTTTGTCTTTTTTCTTGAGAATTCATTTGAATGATTTTGTCACAGGGACCATCCTCAAATGACGCCACGCTTGAGACAAGGGAGGGAGGAGGATTCATATAGCTATAATTGTTTGTTGATATCTATTGGAGTGTATGTCAGAAGGGGGGAGGGGGTAGTAGAAGTGTAGCGTAGGAAGAAGGGGGAGGGGGGGGGGGGAGTTCCGAACGATGTTATAAAGTAGAATTAGAATAGTATCGAGA
Source organism: Hylyphantes graminicola (assembly GCA_023701765.1). Lineage (NCBI taxonomy): Eukaryota > Metazoa > Arthropoda > Arachnida > Araneae > Linyphiidae > Hylyphantes > Hylyphantes graminicola. Next base: position 20,273,888 of record CM043111.1, read on the forward strand.
TAATTAATTATGATACTACTCCTTATACAATTTTCTTTCTTATTAAACAGGTTGTATGAGATATCTTATCACAATAAAGAATTCGATGAACAAATTTCAAATTTTTTGTCCGGTGTACCAGTCATCAACTCTGTTTGCTATTCACACGTTTAAAATAAATTTTAACTAAAACTTGTACACTTAAATTATTCTTTAGAATCAAGTTTCAGAAAAGTTTTTCAACTCCTGATATTAGAATCGGTTTTATAAGCTTTTTTATATAGCTATTTCAAGTTTTCTATGGTTTGGAAAAATACCGGTACCAAGCGGTTAAATATATTAATGAATTTTTTTGGATGAAATTAATTAATTTGTCAAATTTTATGATTTGTAGCTTCAGATAATCTTGTAATGTATCTAAAAACTAAAAAATTCAATAGTTTTATAAAGAATTTTATAATTTAATTTTTTTCTAGAAAAACTTTAAAAACTCTTTAAAAAATACTTCCAGGTGTCCAATTTTTCATTTTTGAGATCTTTATGACTGTAGTAGGTCATATAGTAAAGGAAATCGATTTTAGACCAGGATTTCAAAATTCCGACTGAAAGGGTTAAGTAAAAATTAACGCTGATGAAAACACGTCTTTTATGACCCAAGAATCACTTGTCTTCAGAAATCAGCACTGCCCAAAAGTGTTCATTGTCCACTTTTTATTACAAAAAGGCAAGCCGCCAATCGACATCGATCGGCCTTTAGTGATATTCTGACCGTTATCGTATCCCGATACAGAGCTCGAGAATTAAGATTGATTACTTTTTTTGCCTTCGGACTCCACCAGACCAGACTCCAAAACAAATGACAAAGGACCGCGAGGAGACACCGGCGGTCAAACAATATTCTCACTAAGTCGCGCACCGCACCTCAGGGTAAAAGTGTGGGGGGGAGGGGGGGGGATAATCGTGCGACACCAAACTGTCCTGTCCTTTGTAAACATGACACTAGCAATTAGATTAGTGTGTCCAACATGCCAGACGTGGTAATCGCCAGACCTCCCTCGTTGAAAACAAATCTTATAGGAACGAAACTGCGTGTTTCGGTCATTTTTTTAGCTCACCTTTGTAAATCTTTTAAAGCGAAAATTCGATTAAACCGGAGGAATGAAATTAATTTAGCACATTTATCATTGATGATATCTACTTTTTAATAAATACACAATTAAAATAACGCTTCAGTTTATTCAAAGTATTAATACATTACACGTTACATTCCATCAGGCGCGGATCCAGAGTTCCTCTATAGGGGGGGGGGGGGGGTGATCTAGATTTCCTTTTTTAAGGGGGGATTTTAAAAAAATGAATTAATTTAATAATTCTTAATTTTGAATAAATAATTTTTAATCATTCATAATTTTAATTAAAAAATTAATATTAGCAATTCTTTTCAAATACTTGTTTAAAACTTTCTTGCTTTAATGGATGATAATAAAACAAATAAAGAAAACTGTACAAAATGTTTTAATAATTTTAAAAGATATTAAAGCCCCTAAAGAAAGTAGATGTGTTTATGACGGACAAGATAACTCAACAAGATCTCAACGGATTCTAACGAAATTTGGAATTAATTAATTAATTAATTAATTAATTAATTAATTAATTAAGGAAGCTTAGCTTCTAGTTGAAAATTAAAAATGCAATATTTAAAAAAAAAAAAACCACCCAAAACCCATGGTCCATGGTTTTTTACCCAAAAACCATGGAAGAAATGGGTAGAAATATAATTTTCTTGTTTCTGAAGGGTGTCAATTTGCGATTTTTTTATTTTTTTTATTGGGTTAAATACATTTTATAAACACATACAAATAACAAAATTTGATTTCCAATCACTATATTGAAAACAGTAAGAAAATCTTGTATTTAGCTGCGGTTCTAAATAACAATGTAAATTAGCTCAATTCTTAAAAACTTATCTATCAATCTATTTTGCATAGATTAAAATAAAGCTAAATGTCAACTTAACTTTTCAACATTGCATTTAAAATTCAAGATATTTATCGTAGATTTTATACATAGCTTTTCTTTTTTTTTCTCTTTTTCTTTTAAAAAATACCATTAGTCATTACCCTATTTCACTTAACTTAATTGTTTTGAGACTCTGAGGGCCCGACTTTGCGTTAGTTCCTGAGAAAATAGAATTTAATAGTGAATTACTAATTCTATACAAATTCTATCTATATCCTATATTAAAAGTTTATAATTTTTAGCAACTCCTAAAAGAACTCAGTATTATTGTTTTGTTTAATAAAAAAAATAACGAGTTTATGAACACTCTAAAAAAACTGCGCAAATTTTGATTACTGAAGACGACAAATTGTGATAAAGTACCTTAAAAATATGTTTGTATAAAAGTGCTGGATAAAAGTTAAGATCTTAGGGGGTGGGGGGGGGGGGTAATTACCCTATTTACCCCCTGCTGGATCCTCCACTGCATTCCATTAATTTTGCTTGATATTCTAATAACTTTAACCAGGTTCATCATCATTATGTTTCATCTTTTATGTAATGTTAATTATGTCACTTTTTTGTTATATAAAATGTAATTATTTTTATTTAATACACCAAAATTTAGTTAAAAAGCCTACTGCAATTTCTAACCATTTCTTTGTAATTCGTTGTTAATTTCATGCTATATATATATTTTGAATTCTTTGTTTAAATTAACGTCCACGTGCCTTGGCAAATAATTTCAGAAACACCACAAATTTATCTTCGAAAAACTCATCCACGTACATATAAAAACCTAATTACTAATATAATAGATCTTTCGATGATCCGCATCCGGTAACGCTTTGAGGTCACCGTCTATGCAACATCATGCAAATCTATGCAACTTCAAGTGTCACATGTCTATGAGAGTTATTAGTAACTAAAACTTCAAAATGGAATGTAATACATAGATGAAAAAAAACCACACACACACATTTGTCAAAAGGAAGCTCTACTTTAATAGAATAAAGTGGATTATTTTGCTTGTTGCCATATGGCAACAGTATGCTTTAGAGGTTAATCAGGCAAAATTATGCTTCTAAAGGAATAGCAAAAAAAACACACTTTTTCTCACTATCCCTTTATTTTGTTATTTCAATATAATTTTTTTCAAAAGTTATAATCACGTGAATAAAGGAATATAAAGACAAAAGACGATTTTTGTATTCACTTTTGCTTCCAACTTTTAATATATGTTTTTACGCAAGAAAAAAAAGGTTTTTTTTTTATCGAATTCAATAACTCAAAATGTTTCCAAAAATATGAAAAACGAAATGTTTAGCTGCCATTATTAAATAAAATAGATTTTATTTGTCAAAAATGAATGAATTCCACATTCATGTCCCTTTATGTGACAATAATAAGTTAGAAAGACGTATTATACGTCAAATAGTAGAGAATTTTCTGCACTTCAATTTGATAAACTATTTTCTGCATAAATCGCAAGCTTCTTATTACGTACAGTGCAAATAAAACTTTTGACGGCTTTTTTCCCCCGTTGCTTTTTTTTCACTGCTTCTTTTCCGGTATTCTTTTATGGTTATTGGTAAATGAGTTTTTTCCCTCACAACTTTAAAAAGTATAGTCAAAGCTCAGAATCGTATTTAACACCTTCGAAGACACATAAAGATACTAAACCACAATAATAACACTTTTTAAAAAAGTTTATTTCTTTTAGAAAAAAATTGCAATAACTTTTATTTATATTGAAATTGATTTGTTATTAATCATCAAACGAACTACATGTGCTGGCAGTGATTACAAAACTTTGAACAAAACTTTAAAAAATAAAAAAACTAATCTTTAAAGTATTTTAGCTTGCGTTGCAATGCGTTGCCGGTGTAGTTTATTTTAGTAAACAATAATGAACAATCAAAATAATCACTTTGTGGTACATTATATGACGATATTCTAGACTGATTCATAACAGAAATAAATAACTTAGCAACTGATAACTAATGCGGTTATGTTATCAGAATGGGATTAGATAATAATATTCTGTTGGTTTTGCTGACCAGTAGAGGAAATCCAATTTATAAAATAAAAATTTATATATAAAGCAAATCACCGAAGTGTACACTCGTACAGCGCCGGGTTTCTGAAGCTAGTAGAATCATGAATCATATACATATTTACAGATGTGATGGAGAACTTATTTTGCTCATTATGAAAGTTTAGTTTGAATTATCGTCGCACTAGAGCTACACGAGGGCTATTGGCGACGGGCGTCGTATTTTAGAACCACAGTCAAGTGATGAGCCGACACCTGAGTGAGCACCCAACGCAAATGTTAAGGGCGACATCGCACTCAGCGTTGGGACTTTGGAGCAAAAAAAAAACGTGCCCTCCCTCTCGGTATTATTTGTCGGACATTTTTGGCTGCTCGGTCCGTTTATAGGTCGGCAATTATTTTGTCGGTGCCCGGACAAGAACCTGGGACCTTTGTCATGCTTGACAAGTGTCGAACTGACTGGGCTCCCCTGCCTCGTATCATGAAAGAATTATAGTAGTGTATTTTTTGTAGAGAGATTAATAAGGATTTCGCTCATGATTATCATTTATGAATAAGAGATACAAAAATGATAAAATATTTTAAAGCAGGGCAGTTCAACCTTAAATAATGTGACCAGATTTTCAATGAAAAAAATCAGGATATTAAACCTCTTTTTGGTATCTTCTTATTTTCTCTTGGGTCTGGCGAGCCCAATCGGTTAGGCATTCGCCTAGCATGAGGAAGATCCCAGGTTCGGGTCCGGGCATCGCCAAAATTACTGCCGACCTATAAACGGCCCGTACCAACACCATCTAGATAAGAGGTCTAGATCAGTGGTTCCCAACCCTTTCTGTATCATCGCCCCCTTCTTTAAGTTGACTAACACATATCGCCCCCCTTTAATTTTTATAATTAGACGGAACGAGATGAGAAGTAGTTCAGCTTTTTACCACAGTTAAGGATCAGTGCAAATAAGTTTCACGCAGGCTAGCTCATAACCTCTCTGCTTGAAATGAGTTTCGCCTCACTGTGTCATACTTCAGATCTTCAAACTCCGTCTGCAAAGATTTATCAAGGTTATCCACAACCCACAGATTCAAAAGGGAATGGATCGACAATAGAATCAGGAATTTTTTACATGGTCAAATCTTGTAACAATGTCAGTTTGAAACTTGTCACGGTGATCAAAAAATTAGAATGGTTTTACTGTACTATAGAACAGTATATTTTAATTTCTCCCCTTTGAATACTCATCGCCCCCCTATCGCCCCCAAACTATTTATTGCCCCCTTGATAACATAAATCGCCCACTTGGGGGGCGATCGCCCCCAGGTTGGGAACCACTGGTCTAGATGGTGTTGCCCGTACAGACAAAAATGTTCGAATAATACATCGTGTGGAGGAAGCGCACGTTGAATATAGTCCTAACGCAGCGTACGATGCCGCCCTTAACGGTTGCGTTGAGTACCTACTCAGGTGTCGGCTCGTCACTTGACTGTGTTTTTAAAATTCGTTGCCCATATCCCTCGTATAGCTCTAGTGCTACGGATAATTCCAATCAAACCAAACTTATTTTCTTTCATTGTTCCTTTCGTCGTCTTTGTTCTCTTTATTTTACGCTTATTAATTTTTTGTACAGTTATCCAAAGAATACTTTTTATTGAATTCTAATAAAATCAGTGGTAGAAGTGAGGGAAAAAAAGTGTGGGGATGCCTTCAATAAGGATGTCATGTCCCATTCCACCTAATGAAAATGTGGTAATTTTTTTTTGCACCAACTTATCCACCACATATCAGTTTTTTTACTTGGAAGTAAGAGATAAAAAAAAAAGTACCATGCAACATTATTTTACAAGAAATGTTTTTTATTGCAATTTTTAATTATATTATAGATAAAATTTAAGTTATGTACCTTTTGTTTCCAATCCATTTAGAAGTGACAGAATATTTTTTCTTACATATTCGGCTATTTGCTATTTCTTACATACTTTGCTATTGTAAAAAATATGTAATGTCCATGTTGAGATGGATGATGCACGGTAAATACGTCAATGTCCAAACCTGAAGATGCTGCTCTTTTGAGTTTTAATGCTCACTCAGGTGTCGGCTACGTCACTTGACCGTTGTTAAGAATTTAAAACCCCCGTCACCAATAGCCCACTTGTATGTCTAGTGCAACGCTATCACTTTAACTTAGCTTGAGAGTAGAAAAAGCAATTAATTATGAAATTTTATAATACTTATACGCGTCAACTTTTACCATTAAGTAGCTTATTTCATTGTAGTTCCGACACTATTCTAATTCTATATTTGAACATTGCTCGGAACCCAACCCCTCCCTTCTTTCTACGCCACATTTCTATATAGCCCCCTCCCCCCCAATCCATATACCCAAACAATTACAGCTGTATGAACCCTCCCCCTTGTCAAGCGTAGCGTCATTTGTTGATGGTCCCTCTGCCAAAATCATTCGATCCCGCATACCCCCGTCCCTCCGACCCCCACCCCGTTTCGGAAAAACTACCGCCATTCCAACCAACTTACCATATCGCCAAACTCTAAAACTTCCCCGCCAAGCTTGGCAGCCCTATCGGATGAAATCTCCGCTTTCGAATCGGACGAATTGTACCCGGACGAAATCTCCGCATCCCGAAAGGGATAATGAAAGAAAATAAGTTTGGTTTGATTGGAATCGTCGTAGCACCAGAGCTACACGAGGGATATGGGCAACGAATTTTAAGAACACAGTCAAGTGACGAGCCGACACCTGAGTAGATACTCAACGCAACCGTTAAGGGCAGCATCGTACGCTGCGTTAGGAATTATATGCAACGTGCGCTCCCTCCACACGATGTATTATTCGAACATTTTTGTCTGTACGGGCCGTTTATAGGTCGGCAGTAATTTTGGCGATGCCCGGACCCGAACCTGGGATCTTCCTCATGCTAGGCGAATGCCTAACCGATTGGGCTCGCCAGACCCAAGAGAAAATAAGAAGATACCAAAAAGAGATTTAATATCCTGATTTTTTTCATTGACAATCTGGTCACATTATTTAAGGTTGAACTGCCCTGCTTTAAAATATTTTATCATTTGTGTATCTCTTATGCATAAGTGATAATTAATGAGCGAAATCCTTATTAATCTTTCTACAAAAAATACACTACTCTAATTCTCTCATAATGAGGGGCAGGGGAGCCCAGTCAGTTCGGCACTTGCCAAGCATGACATAAGTCCCAGGTTCTGGTCCCGGCATCGACAAAATAATTGCCGACCTATAAACGGACCGAGCAGTCAAAAATGTCCGACGAATAATACCGAGAGGGAGAGCAAGTTTTTTTTTGCTCCTAAGTCCCAACGCTGCGTGCGATGCCGCCCTTAACATTTGCGTTGGGTGCTCACTCAGGTGTCGGCTCGTCACGTGACTGTGGTTCTAAAATACGACCAAAAATAGGGGAGCCAAAAGCCCTCGTGTAGCTCTAGTGCGTCAATAATTCAACTAAACTTTCATAATGAGCAAAATAAGTTCTCCATCACATCTTTAAATATGTATATTGTATATGATTAATGATTCTACTAGCTTCATAACTCCGGCGTTGCACGAGTATACACTTAATAACGGTGATTTGCTTCATATATAATTTTTTATTTTATAAATTTGATTTTCCTCTACTGGTCAGCAAAACCAACAGAATATTATAATCTAATCCCATTCTGATAACATAACCGCATTAGTTATCAGTTGCTAAGTTATTTATTTCTGTTATGAATCAGTCCAGAATATCGTCATAAAATGTACCACAAAGTGCTTATTTTGATTGTTCATTATTGTTTACTAAAATAAACTACACCGGCAACGCAAGCTAAAATACTTAAGAGATTAGATTTTTATTTTTTAAAGTTCTGTTCAAAGTTTTGTAACTGCCAACACATGTAGTTCTTTTGATGATTAATAACTAAAAAATTTCAATATAAATAAAAGTTATTGCAATTTTTTTCTAAAAAAAAAAAACTTTTTTAAAAAGTGTCATTATTGTGGTTTAGTATCTTTATGTGTCTTCGAAGGTGTTAAATACGATTCTGAACAGTGACTATACTTTTTAAAGTTGTGAGGGGAAAAACTTATTCACCAATAACCATAAAAGAATACCGGAAAAGAAGCAGTGAAAAAAAAGCGGGGGGGGGGGGAGAAAGCCGTCAAAAGTTTTATTTGCACGGTGCGTAATAAGAGTGACATAATTAACATTACATAAAAGATGAAACGCAATGATGATGATGATAGTTAAAAATGTGAACCTGGTTAATGTTATTAGAATATCAAGCAAAATTAATGGAATGCAGTGGCGGATCCAGCAGGGGGTTAATAGGGTAATTACCCCCCCCCCCCCTAATATCTTAACTTTTATCCATCACTTTTATACAAACCTATTTTTAAGGTACTTTATCACAATTTGTCGTCTTCAGTAATCAAAATTTGCGCAGTTTTTTTTTTAGAATGCTCATAAACTCGTTAACAAAAAAATAATACTGAGTTCTTTTAGGAGTTGCTAAAAATTATAAACTTTCAATATATGATATAGACAGAATTTGTATAGAATTAGTAATTCACTATTAAATTTTTATTTTCTCAGGAACTAACGCAAAGTCGGGCCCTTAAGAGTCCCAAAACAATTAAGTTAAGTGAAATAGGGTAATGACTAATGGTATTTTTTAAAAGAAAAAGAGAAAAGAAAAGCTATGTATAAAATCTAAGATAAATATCTAGAATTTTAAATGCAATATTGAAAAGTTAAGTTGACATTTAGCTTTATTTAAATCTAAAAAAGATTGATAGATAAGTTTTTAAGAATTGAGCAAATTTACATTGTTATTTAGAACCGCTGCTAAATACAAGATTTTCTTACTGTTTTCAATACAATGATTGGAAATCAAATTTTTTTATTTGCGTGTATTTAAAAAACGTATTTTTTCTCAGTAAAAAAAATTAAAAAATCGTAAATTGACAACCTTCAGAAACAAGAAAATTATATTTCTACCCATTTCTTCCATGGTTTTTGGGTAAAAAACGGTGTTTTTTTTTTAAATATTGCATTTTAAAATTTCAACTAGAAGCTAAGCTTCCTTAATTAATTAATTAATTAATTAATTAATTAATTAATTAATTAATTCCAAATTTCGTTAGAATCTGTTGAGATCTTGTTGAGTTATCTTGTCCGTCATAAACACATCTACGTTCTTTTGGGGCTTTACTCTCTTTTAAAATTATTAAAACATTTTGTACAGTTTTTTTTTCATTTGTTTTATTATCATCCATAAAAGCAAGATAGTTTTAAACAAGTATTTGAAAAGAATTGCTAATATTAATTTTTTAATTAAAATTATGAATGATTAAAAATTATTTATTCAAAATTAAGAAGTATTAAATTCATTCATTTTTTTAAAATCCCCCCTAAAAAATGGAAATCTAGATTACCCCCCCCCCCCCCTTATAGAGGAACTCAGGATCCGCGTCTGATGGAATGTAACGTGTAATGTATTAATACTTTGAAAAAACTGAAGCGTTATTTTAATTGTGTATTTATTAAAAAGTAAATATCATCAATGATAAATGTGCTAAATCCATTTCATTCCTCCGGTTTAATCGAATTTTCGCTTTAAAATATTTACAAAGGCGAACTAAAAAAATGACCGAAACACGCAGTTTCGTTCCTAAGATTTGTTTTCGACGAGGGAGGTCTGGCGATTACCACGTCTGGCATGTTGGATACACATAACCTAATTGCTAGTGTCATGTTTACAAAGGACAGTTTGGTGTCGCACGATTATCCCCCCCCCCCTACACTCACTGTTGCCCTGAGGTGCGGTGCGGACTTTGTGAGAGGATTGTTTGACTGCCGGTGTCTCCTCGCGGTCCTTTGTCACTTGGTCTGGAGTCCGAAGGCAAAAAAGTAATCAATCTTAATTCTCGAGCTCTGTATCGGGATACGATAACAGCCAGAATATCACGAAATGCCGATCGAAGACGATTGTCGGTTGTCGGTTTGCCTTTTTTAATGGAAAGTGAACAATGAACACTTTTGGGCAGTGCTGATTTCTGAAGACAAGTATGATTCTTGGGTCATAAGAGACGCGTTTTCATCAGCGTAGGATTTTTTTAACTGTGGGGTAGTCCATGGGAAACAGATTGTTACAAATAAGTTGCAATTTTTACCTCCCCAACTTTTTTCTGGCAAACTGACTTTTTTCATGCAAATTTTGTTTGAAAGCATCACTTCTCTTACCCTTTGAAGCAAATTTCTTTGAACTCTTAGAGTATTTTTTCAGATTTTGTATCGAGTATTATCGAACTTAGAATGTTTTATAGCCAAAATTTGGAAAACAATCAATAGCCAATAAAATGTCAAACGCATAAATTTTACGCCCTAGGACATATGTATCATCAGATCGAAAACAGAGTCGCAAATAAACTTTTTAAATACAAGCAATATGTTTAAAAAAGTATTCAAAATTTCATTTGAATTCAGACGATAATTTTGAAATAAAAGTTTTTGGAATATCGTAAGAAATAATGACTAGCAATTAATGTCGTTATATTTTACTAGCATTACTTATTCCGCATTAAAAACTCTTTTTAATATGATACAAATTCCAAAAAATCTTGCAGATACAAATTCCAAAAAATCTTGCACATATTTAAATTTTATCAAAAATCTGAAGTTAAACTTATAAAAAGAAAGGTGTTTATTATATATATCATGCATTAACGATTAAAAGTATCCGTCAACTATCTGATTTAATGGTATTTAAATAAAATAACACGATGTTCTTACTATTACACGACTCAAGGACGAACGTATAGTTTGTTTTAGTGTTTTATTTTCTTTATAAATTAATTTGAATTTCGGAAAGTTTTTTAAAATTGCATTTAAAAAAATATATGGAGCTAGTTTATTCATTCTGTTTAAAGTAGTAAAAGTAGAAAGTCTTCGCTGATGTATATAAATAATGATGATGTGATGTTAAGTTTGTAAGCTTTATTGTTTGTATTTGTGAAAAAAGTTTTGAATTTGTGTTGAAATATAGGAGTTTTTGTCTTGTGAAGTTTAAAGGTCTTCTTTTGATTGCATTTTATTCAAGAAATCACAATGTGTCATTTCATGTCATTATCTGTGTAATTTATCACTGGGTTAACTGTTTTTAAATAAACTGTTATAACCTTTTTTAGACGTCTTTAATTTTTACTTAACCCTTTCAGTCAGAATTTTGAAATCCTGGTCTAAAATTGATTTCCTTTACTATATGACCTACTATGGTCATAAAGATTTCAGAAATGAAAAATTGGACATATGGAAGGATTTTTTAAAGAGTTCTTAAAGTTTTTCTACAAAAAAAAAATTAAATTATAAAATTCTTTATAAAACTATTGAATTTTTGAGTTTTTAGATACATTACAAGATTATCTGAAGCTACAAATCATAAAATTTGACAAATTAATGAATTTCATACAGAAAATTCATTAATGCATTTAACCGCTCGGTACCGGTATTTTTCCAAGCCATAGAAAACTTGAAATAGCTATATATAAAAGCTTATAAAACTGATTCTAATTTCAGGAGATGAAAAAAATTTCTAGAAACTTGATTCTAAAGAATAATTTAAAAGTAAAAGTTTAAGTTACAATTTTATTTTAAACGCGTGTGAATAGCAATCAAAGTTGATGACTGGTATACCGGACAAAAATTTTGAAATTTTTTCATCGAATTCTTTATTCTGATATGATATCTCATACAACCTGCTTAATAAGAAGGAACATTACATAAGGACTAGTATCATAATTAATTATCTCGGTACTAATTCGATACTATTCTAATTCTACTTTCTAACGTCGGTCGTTTGGAACGCCCCCCCCCCCCCTACGCTACACTTCTACTACCCCCCCCCCCACCCTCCCCTTCCGACATACACTCCAATAGATATCCACAAACAATTACAGCTATATGAACCCTCCACAATCCCTTGTCTCAAGCGCGGCGTCATTTGAGGATGGTCCCTGTGACAAAATCATTCGAATGAATTCTCAAGAAAAAAGACAAACGAGAAAAAGACCTCAAATAACTTGAGATGAGAAAAATCGCTAGACTGGGCGAAAAGGCGCCAAATCCAGCAGCACTATCCGAATTCGCTACAAGTCGAGTTATCCGCGGGTGAGTTTTCCGAAGCGAAGCCTAATCGGATGAAATGTCGCCGGGTGAAATCTCCGGCATCCTGTCTTTAGGCACCTCAAAAACGAGACAAGCTGTTTGTTGTGTATGTCTTTGTTGGTTTTCCCGCGCGTGCCGGCCGCCGGCCTGGGAAAATTACTGTGCCATGTGTTCAACATGAATGGCTAAAATGAGACTCCACCCTTGTCTTGCCTTTGGGCTATTTTCCTAGATGCGGAAGGACAAAGAAAGAGTTTAGGTGTTTAGGAGAGAAATCCAAGAAAATTGTCGGCCGCTGTTCTGTTCTCAGTAACCCTAGTTCTCAGACCATGGACGGTGACAAGATGGATCGGTTTATGACCCATTAAGGGTCTGGACAAGGGACCATGGCTTGAGGCGTTCCAAAATGGCTGTTTGGTGTTTGTTTGTCCTTTTGTTGGTTTTCTAACACGTGGCAAGGAAATTCTATGATACGCCGCGCTTATCACTTAGCCCAATGGAGGCCATTTGCCCTTTGTTTGGAATGGCTATTGTAAACATTTTTTTTTCTTTTAGTCTCATCTTGGGCTATTTTCTGCAATGATCTCAGACAAGATACGGAAGCCATAAAGGCCAGCAATAAAAAAAAGGGGTCTAATGTTGCAGAAATACTTCACGTGAGAAAAAAAATCAACAAGGGTGGTCTGTCGCTATCGCATGGTTAGCGACAAGATTTATGGTTTTACAATAGGTGGCACATTGAGAGTCGCTGCTGGTTGTGTGTACATCTGTTTGTTTGTCTTGAAGCGTGTGCCGCCGCGGGAGTTATGTGCTAGAATCGGCGGCGATCAACACTTAGCTGAATCCATGGTGTTTGTCCTTTGTTGGGAATCGCTATGGTGAACATTCCTTTCTTTGCGTTGCTAATTCTTGGGATACTTTCTGTGATGATCTCGCACGAGATACGGAAGCCACAATATAGTCCAGTGAATAGAGACTCAAAAAGGGGGCTTACCATACAAAAGGTCCGGTATCGCTGATTTTTTTATATGTTGTGTGAGACCCCTAGGTAGTAATAAATGTGAGTTTTCGTCATCCTCGTTCTATTGCTTTTTCCGCCATCTTGAAAAAACGTTCGAAATTTCGCCCATTTTCCAGTTTTTGGCCCATAACTTTTTTCATAAGCATTTTTAAATAGAACTTTTCGACACAAAGTTGTAGAAAATAAAATTTTCTTCAAAATCAGTAGCAAAAGTGTTTTTCTACGACAAACAGTTAAAGAGCTAAGAAACAGCAAAAAGGGTGTAAAATCGAGTGTTTCGAAAAAATCTTACGTTCCAACGACTTTCTGTCACCATAACTCACATAAGACTTCATTTTAGCAATAAAGTAGTATTTTACAAATTGTAGGAAATTTAATTTCCTATAAAATACACATATCAAAAATAAGTTTCTTATAGATTCCATTAAGAAGGGTGAAATGTACAGAAACACAAAAAAGGTCATATTTTCACCCGACAATACAATGTTTTATTTTTTAACCTACAGCTCCTTCCCAGTGTGTTTTTCAGTGTTTTTGTGAATACAAAACGTGTTTAAAATAATTTTTTCTATAAAATGGTTCTGTTTTGTGTTCCATACGATAAAATGTGACGGAGCTACGTTGTTCGAAAAATGGCGTAAAATCTTGAATTTCGCCAAAGGAGTTTTTCACCACTTAAAATCCCAATAATTAAAAAAGAAATCATTGTTTTAGGGGATCATAATTATTATGAAACTTGTAGATATCATCATTTATTATATTTGTAAGGCCTTAAAAGTAATTTTAGGCTCAATACCAAAGAATTTAGGTACATTTTTGGAAAAACCTAAGCAGAAGCCATTTCATGTTTTGCTAAAGACACAAAGTTGTGGAATGGATAGCTGCATACTTTCATTTAGATTTGTCATTACAACCATAACAATAACTATGGTAACGAAAATCCTTTTTCGAGAAAATAGTGATCAGGAATGGAATTTGTCAAGATTATTTCCATAGAAAGATAAAGTAAATTTGATTGCCTACAGACAACCGAACTCAAATATGTTGAGTTTTGTATATGGTTTGTCAGAAATACATAACTTTTCAAGTTTTTGACTGCTAATATATCGAGTTCATGAAAAGGTTAGATATTTTTTTTGTCTTAAATTGTGTGAATGCTAGAAATCGTTGTCATCTATTTTCGTTATATACTTCTAGTTACATTCCAAACTTTACAGAGTAAACTTTTCAAACTAGTAAATGCTGAGTACTAAGAGCGCTGAACGATTAAGGAGGTGCAAGATAAATATCTCAGCTGATGTGATATTTGACCGAACAACTGTAAATACAACCCCACAGGAGAAGTTTTATCCAATAAACAAAACAAAAGACGGTTGGTAACTCAACTTAGAGACGAACTGGAGGCTTCAGACATTATTATAAAACAAGCAGACGAAGATGCCGACGTTCTAACCATCAAGACTGCCAAGCAGGGCCGTAACTTGGAAATTTTATTGGGGGGGGAGGACCACGTTTTGGCGCCCTCTTACATTTTTTTGGAGAGTTAGTTAAGAATCATTATTAACGGCTAATTATATACATCAATTAGTACATATGAATTAATTAAACTTTCTAATCAAAGCAATTGTTTGTTATTAATTACTAATTAAACCATTTTTAATTTCTAATTAAACTATTTTTAATTACTTATTAAATAATTATTAATTACTACTTACATCATTATTAATTACAAATGAAATAATTTTAGCGTCCGCACTAAATTTATAACGTAAAAAGTGGAAGGATGTATAATCGTTTAGTCCGTCTGTCTGCCCGTCACCCACTCTCATAGCCCAAACTACAAACGCTACGGACAAGTGTGATACGTCAACAAATTCTGCGCATCAAAATCAGAATACATTGAAAATTTCAGAAAAGAATTCGAATTCGGAGTACTTCAATTATTAAAAAAAACCTGCAAAATTTAATGCTCATTTAAAAAGCATAGGAAGCCATTTATATTAAAATTAAATCACCATTGCCATCACAACAATTGCTCGAGAAACTTTAATTCATTTAGACAATAAATTCAAATACATTTATTTTTGTGACGCATCTGTCAGTTTGAAATGACGCGAAATATATTTCACTACGAGATTCTTTGTATGTTGATATGATATGTTTTCATTCTATTTAAAAGCAAGGGAATATTACATATTTATTCTTCGAAATATAAACTAATTTTTGCAAATGATAAACATTAATAATTATTGAATTTTCGAAATAAATTAAATGAAACTAGCCAAAATTAGCATGCAAATGTTTAATATAGAATTAATGCGCCTTTTTACCTGTTATTTGCATCAAATGTTTTGGTTTCATTTAAAAGGGATGAATATTGTATATTAATTTTTTAAATATAAATTAATTTCTGCAAACGATAATAATTATTGAATTTATTATTAAATAAATAATTATTGAATTTTTGAAATAAAATAAATGATTCTAGCCAAATTTAGCCTTTAAAGGTTTATAATAGAGTTAATATTGTGTTTGGTGACATTTTTCCTGTTGAAGACAACTGTTGTGTGGAAGCGGGTTAAGTGACAAATTCTGTTACAAACCTACTTGTTTTAATTACAAATTGAATAATTATTAATGACTAATTTAATCGTTTAACAATTAACTTGTAAATTAGTTAAAAATGAATTAACCTAATTTGAAAATAACAACACTGAATTAGTCATGATAAATTTAAACCTACAAATAATTGGCTTTATAAAAGTACCTTGCAATGGAGTATTCGATGGAAACGAGTGAGATTCCAAATTAATTGATCCTTTATACAATTTTTATAGTAGCAATGTGAATATCTCATGCAAAAAAAACACATTATTGCTTCATGAAATTATCGAAAAGTAGCTTTGCACGCAATTTAATTGTAAAAGTTACATTCGTCATTTCCCATTTATAATTATAAAATAAGTTTTCTTTATTCTCATTTCGATTATTTTTATGTACAAGTACATATTTAAAAAAAATAGATACAATTTAACTCCCTAAAATTATACATTTAATAAGTATTTTACTATGTAATGATAATAAAATGAATAAATAGTAATTTCTTACCTTACTTTTATTCCCAACGAAAAATACAACTATTATTTTAAAAGGTACATTTAATTTTTATTCTGTACCAATTGCGAAGTTCAGAAGGTTTCGGAAATTATAAGCATTGGAAAAGCAAGGAAAAAAGTGGATAAAATTAGCTTTCTCTCTTAAACAACACGTAAATACGTTAAAAAGCACAATTAAATAAAAAGGATTTACTTTTTACTTGAGACAACGCGACCTACCTCCGTAGGTGGTCTCTTACTCTCTGGCTACTGAAAGATAACATAAAACAAGAGCAGACAGTTGTACTTACACAACATTCAACAATAAGGCTCCCAATTCACAGCCTCTTTGCCTCCATCTGTCCCCCGTGAAAATAGTGGGATCGCCCATCACTTTTTATTGCAATGTACAGTAAGTTTTCGTTGAAAGTCACTTTCGGCCCTTTGATAATGTCTTGTTAGGGTTATCGACTTATCAAGATAACGGATTGCCCCCCACACAGCCCAAAAAATCCTAAATAGCTATGTCTAGTATGTCTAGACAGCCTTTTGTGTTCGAGTTCAGCTGGTCCAACATCCAGTTACATTTCGGGGACAAAAAAAAAAGATAGTGCAACACCGATAGTCCCCTTTGCCTGCCCCCCCCCCCCCCCCCCCGTCCACCACCCACCACTAAAGACGGTAAGAATTTTCTAAGCGGGAAAAAGGAAAGGAATAACAACAGTGAAAGATTTACGTTATTTTAAAAAAATAACATTTTGTTCTTTATACCAGTTTAGGCTTCTGTTGTTTATTATAAAATCTCAGGGTGTCATTTTGGGGGGAAATAGCGCCCTAGAAAAGCTATTGAGGGGAAATAAGTAAAAAAAAATGATATAATTACGTATTATTGCTAAATAATTGTTAAAAAGTTAATTGTTAAAAAAGTTGAAGAGGGCGCCCTTTTGGGCGCCTGACGGCGCCCAAAATGGCGCCCTTTGTAAAATTATTGGGGGGGGGAGGCTCCCCCCCCTTCCCCCCCTATAAGTTACGGCCCTGCTGCCAAGTCAATAGCATCCCAATATGAGGCTGTTTTGATTGTGGGTGAAGATAGTGAATTACTGGTGGTACTAACTGGTGCTCCTCCTGTTGCCAAAAATGTCTTCTTTAAAAAAAACCAGGGAAAAGTAATTCACCCAACATTTTCTACTCTTCCTCGTCATTTCTGCATGGTTCGACTACATATCTTCTACTGCTTGATGCCATTAGCGGATGTGACACGACTTCCAACATTTTTTATATGGAAAAGGCAAATTCTGCAATCTTTTCCAAAGAAATCCATATTTGTTAGAAGTGGCAGATGTTTTCAATGCTACTGCGGCAGAAATTTCAAAGGCAGGAGAACAAATTTTAGTTTCCTTATATGGTGGAGACAAAGATCAGTCTCTCACAACTCTTCGCTTTTCAAAATTTCTTTCCAGCACCACAAGGCTCAATTTAGCTAAGCTACCACCAACCTCCGACGCAGCGCAATTTCATTCACCGAGGACTTACCATCAAGTCATGGCCTGGAGAGGAATTTAAAAAAAAATCCGTTCAATTACGGATGGATGAAAAGGAGTAGAGGTTTAATGCCTATTATGACGAAAAAGGACGCTGCGCCTGCGGTTTTATTGAAAACAATTATATGTAAATGCATCAAAAGTTGTTTGGCTGCATGCAGTTGCAGAAAATCTGGATTGCATTGCTCTTACCTTTGTAAGCACTGCTGTGGGCAGTCCTGCGACAATAGGGCACTCATCGTCGACGAAGATGACAATGATCTAGACACAATTTCAATCTATGAAGATGAATCAGCTGAAGGTCTTCTTTATATGCCACCCAAACGAGTCCGATTGATAGATAATAGATTCACTTGACAGCTATATACTTGTCAATATTTATTTGTACCATTTCAATTCTCCATATAGCTAGTTTTGATGTAAACTGTTAGGCATGATAAATGCCGCTCAGAATACTGTTTGGGTTTTTTTGTATGTGTATTACTTTAAGCATAAATTGTTTATTAAAATAACTCATTAAAAAAATTATAATTTTCTATAACATATTTCTTATATTTTTTTCCATAGTTCTATTGGTATGATGTTCCTTAAACGAAAAGGACATATAATAGTTTTTATTTTTTATTAAAATTCTTTGTTGAAAGGAAAATTTTACTTCAATCTCATGTAAATTGAAATATTTTAAAAAATCAAGTCCATTTATTCAAATGAAAAATGCGCATCTTCGATTTTTTTTAATGTACCTAAATTCTTTGGTAGGTATTGAGCCTAAAATTACTTTTAAGGCCTTACAAATACAATAAAAGATGATATCTACAAGTTTCATAATAATTATGATCCCCTAAAACAATGATTTCTTTTTTAATTATTGGGATTTTAAGTGGTGAAAAACTCCTTTGGCGAAATTCAAGATTTTACGCCATTTTCGAACAACGTAGCTCCGTCACATTTTATCGTATGGAACACAAAACAGAACCATTTTATAGAAAAAATTATTTTAAACACGTTTTGTATTCACAAAAACACTGAAAAACACACTGGGAAGGAGCTGTAGGTTAAAAAATAAAACATTGTATTGTCGGGTGAAAATATGACCTTTTTTGTGTTTCTGTACATTTCACCCTTCTTAATGGAATCTATAAGAAACTTATTTTTGATATGTGTATTTTATAGGAAATTAAATTTCCTACAATTTGTAAAATACTACTTTATTGCTAAAATGAAGTCTTATGTGAGTTATGGTGACAGAAAGTTGTTGGAACGTAAGATTTTTTCGAAACACTCGATTTTACACCCTTTTTGCTGTTTCTTAGCTCTTTAACTGTTTGTCGTAGAAAAACACTTTTGCCACTGATTTTGAAGAAAATTTTATTTTCTACAACTTTGTGTCGAAAAGTTCTATTTAAAAATGCTTATGAAAAAAGTTATGGGCCAAAAACTGGAAAATGGGCAAAATTTCGAACGTTTTTTCAAGATGGCGGAAAAAGCAATAGAACGAGGATGACGAAAACTCACATTTATTACTACCTAGGGGTCTCACACAACATATAAAAAAATCAGCGATACCGGACCTTTTGTATGGTAAAACTCCTTTATTCACTGGACTAATAGGAGGGCAATAAAGAAACGGTGGTCTTGTTGCAAAAAACATCTTGTGAGAACAAAAATCTATGGGGTGGTCTGTCGAACGAGATTTATGGTTTTATGACCTCTTTGAAGGTGAGGACCATGGTTGTAGGTTTATCGGTTTTGTTGGTCTTGTGGCCGTGTAAAGGAAGATCTGTAATCACATGGATGGCTTGGCGGGAATTGGCATTTTACAAAACGTATTACGTAGGCTTCTTCTGGGTGGTTTTAAGCCTCTGGCGATTTTGAATGTTGGGGGAGTGTGAAAGCGGCTGCCTTCTTTTTAAAATGCTGTGTGTTTGTATATTTAATGTCAAAGCAGGGAATTGTTTTCGATAACTCTTTGAATGTAATGTAACAACTATAATATCCGTATTCTAAGTACATTTCTCTTAACATTTAGGTCAACTTATTCCCGATTACTTTTTCAGTACAATTTTAAACATAATTACCATTGAACTTTTTAAGCCATAACTATATCTTAAAAAGTTCCATTTGTTGCAGTATATTCATATGTTGGCCACATAAATATTAAGTTATCTGAAAGACACTTCAAAACTTATAGTATGATATTAGAAATTGTTAAAGTTTTTAGTTTCAAATTTGTAAGGAATATCCAAAAAACTAAAATTATAAAATAAATATTTTTTAAACTTAAAATTAAAAAAAAATAATAATAAAGAGAGTAAGTGGAATACAAAAATCTAAGTGTATAAGTGAAAAGCTATACAATCTGTACAATACAAATAACCCACTTTTCTTTGAAAGGAGCCAAAACCAACAAAAGTCGCTCTCGCAAAATAACTGATAAAAATTCTGTGCTTTTTTGACAACCTTGAAGAGGGTGCAGCTCTGCCTGCCCGTTAATGAACTTGTGGTGGGAGTTTATTTGGGTTTGGTTGGCTGTTCAAGACCCCCTTGCAGCTGCGTGTAATGCGAAAAACAAGGCCATAAATTTAATCAATGTGCATGTAAGTGGACAAAGAAATAGACGGCGTTTTATGGCATGAGGGGTAAGATATAGGGCCTGATCAATACTTTGATGCAAGGAAAGCATGGCATTTTAGGGCCTTCTTCCCATTGCAGTATTTCAGGCGATGGGCAACAACGAAGCAACGCATAATCAGGGTCTGATCTACCAACATACCTGTTAGACTAGGGCCTCCAAATTTTAGGGGCCCCTAAATTTTAGTTTATATTATTATCTTATACACAGTCCCAAAGGGTAATTCAAAAGTATTTTGTGATTTACTCAGCAAATTATGAATACAAATTTTTAAAAATTGGGATTTCTCTTAAACTTCCTGTCTTACATTTATTTCTGTTGGAGCATTAAGGGATTTCTATTCATATTTTTTTCAAAAAATTAATATAACAATTATTTAAAAAATATATAAATTGTTTTAAATACCCCAATATTGAATGCATTTTGCTTGGGTTATTATAATTTCTTTTCAGTTAAAAATTCGTTTCGTTATCTTTATTGTTTATAGATAGGGATAGTTTTTTTTATGTGCACCTCATTTAACATTATGGGACCTAAACTTTGCACGTCTCTAACTCCCCTAATAATTCTTAAAAACTAACAAAATTTGGCATTTCGTATTAAAATATGACATAAATTTGAAATATGGACTCAAAAAGGGGTGTTGGTATTGCAAATTTTAAAGTTAGTAACATTTTTAATGTGAAGATATACCATTGTGCAAATTTTGTGTAATGCAATTAACTTAGAATGTTAATTGTTGACATTGTCAAAAAGGTCCGATACTATAGGGTGACTAACTGCTGAAATAATCGCTAGTTGTACTTTTTTTTATTTCCACAGCTGTACCAGTACCTATCAGCGCGTACAAAGATTTATAATGCTTATATTGATTTCACAAAAAGTCAGTTGTAAAACAGTGATTCCACATTGTGAATATATATTTTCGATGTAAATATAGCTGAACGTTGAATTTTAATATGATCCGCTTGGTATAAAATATTTTCAACTACAGCGATTTTAAAAGAAAAATGCAGCAGACTTGCATTTTTAAATTGTAAAATAATTGTCAGAATTGCATGATAAATTGTGAATAACGAATAACAAAGAAAAAAAGTTCTCAACATCTCAACCCCAAACCCACCATCCCCTCCCCCTGCATCTAAATTTACACCCCCTACCGCCTCTAAAGTCCGAATCGTTTGCTTGTCCTTCATTGGCTCTTACACCCGCTCTTTGTGTCGTTTCATCCAATCAACCCACAATGACGTAAAACGGGAGGAGCTACTGCATGCAGGGTAGGGATGCATTTTCCCCTTTTCGCCATTCCTTCGCGGAAACTTTATGCTTTAAAACGCTCTATATTAAAGCATTAATTATTTCGTAAAAATCGAATTAAATTGGTTTTTTATCTTAAGCATTCGCTTGGTTTAGATATTGAAAGGTATGTTGTGATTTTTTTATTATTTTTTTTTATCTCTTGTCAGAGTACTTGTGCCTCTGTTTTTTCTTGTATTTAAAAGTGTTATTATATGGAAACATCGCGTTTGAAATAATTATTAGCAGTTATTACAAGGACCGAATTCTTTGATGAAATTGATTCAAACAGTTTACCTTGACTTTTAAAAAGTTCAAATTTCAATTCGATGCTGAGTTTGGCAATTTTTATTTAAGGCGTAAAAATATTCTGTTCAATTTGGAATAATCGTCTTCCCGGAAGTCTCACGTACTCCGATAAAATTGTGTAGTAATAATGCCTATGGAAGCATTAAGATCTTTAATTAGTAATCCATGTTAATTATTTTAAATTTACTGATGCCAAATATTCAGCTCGTTTTTTTATTAACAGATATAAAATTTTAAGTGTAGAACTTATACTCATAAAAACGTTGATTTCTTTATTTAGATCTGATTATGAACGTTGACTAATTTATTTACGAAAAACTTTTGTCTTTTCTTTCTTTTTGTTAAGTGATTTATACTCTTTCATTTGTCTTAAGTCCGGTGAATGTCTGTTTTTTTTCTATATAATTAAAAAATATTTCTTATATTCAATGGTGAACATTACTTACCGGGTATCCTATTAGATTTTCTGTACGATCAGCCTTGTTGTAATTAGTTATAAATAACATTGATTTTTTTTTCGCTGTCTGATATCATATGTTAAGGTTGTAATTTATATAGGGTGAGGCAAACGAAATTGGAACCGGTCTGGAGATAAGAATAAGACAGAAATGTTGCCAAGTTTAAAACGAATGCAAAAACAGGTTTGCTATCTGAAGCTATTGATCGCTTAAATTTTAGGCCCAAACAAACATTTGGCGACTCTTATTTGCCGGCAACTACGCTACGGTTTTAGAAGATAGTTGAAATGAAATATAAACAATGATTGTAGAGCTGATCAAAAAAAGTTCCCACTAGTGATTATTTGATTGTTTCGGTCGTTATTTATCCTAGAGAATTTGACCTTTTTGTTTTTGGTAATATAAAACATTCTAAATTGATTTCAAGACCCAAAATTTGCATTATGGGACGCATTCATAAAATACGAACTAAGATCTGAACTAGCCACTAGTGTATGAGTAGCTCTAATATAACGCTCATCCGATCCAACCAATGCAAAAACAGGTTTCAGGCGGCTTCAAGAGTTTCTCTAACCAAGCATTTTAACGTATTCCAATTCCTATCTCCAGACCGGGGCCACTTTTTCTTGCCTCACCTTGTAGATGTATAATGAATCTATTTCACAAATTTAAGAATTTTTGAATAAGAAATGAACTGAAAGGTTCCCAACTTTTGTAAAAAAAAAACTTGTGTTCATGAGTTTCTAGGGG
This sequence comes from Hylyphantes graminicola, assembly GCA_023701765.1. Lineage (NCBI taxonomy): Eukaryota > Metazoa > Arthropoda > Arachnida > Araneae > Linyphiidae > Hylyphantes > Hylyphantes graminicola. The sequence continues at coordinate 20,297,206 of CM043111.1, forward strand.
AGTCTTACTTCCGTGTTCATGAGTTTCTAGGGGAGTTTGTTACTTCCGCTAATCTACTAGTTTTGAGATAAGAATTTAAGGGGTCACAGGAGTCTTAAAAATGAGTATTAAATTTTTTTAAAATAATTTCGAATTAAAATTGAGCTGAGAATTAAGGTATAAGTCTTTTGTTTGTTCATATTTGTACAATATAAAGTCATTTTCTTGGTCATTTTTTTAAATTTTGACCTCACAATTTGCCGCGCAAGCCTAATCCCAATGTGTTCAAATAGCTTCATGTTTAATATCATTTATTTTAGTTTTGGCTAAAGTTTCATAAATTTTAAAACTTGTTTTATAATACATAAATCTTGTAGAATTACACATAAAAATTATACTTATATATTGAGTAGTTAAAAAATCACATGAAAGATCAAACTATGTTTTGTAGTACCTTCTCTGCACATTTTTAAGACTCCTATGACCCCTTAAGTTAGTATGTACGTGGTAGGAAATTGAGGCTGTTTTAGTTGTTCAGTTTAAAATACTGTTGAAGAACATTTGTTGACAATGTTGCAAAAAAAAAACTTGTTTAAAATCCAATTTTTTCCCCTCTTCACCAGAGATGGCCGATGTTTATATTACCGAGGTCCTTGAGCAGAATGGGCACTCCATGGGCCTGGCCCACAAAGTCTTAGACGCTTCTCGACAGGGGATGAGAGAGGAAACTCTCGAGGACACGCGTGAGTACAGCATACCTATTCAAACCTTTCAGGGTTCCCACGGATCCTTGAAAGTCCTTAAGAAGTCCTTGATTTTGATTTTCGTTTTTAAGCACCCCTTTATACTCCTTGATTTTAACCAAAAATCATTGAAAAGTCCTTAAATTTGGTTTTTGATATCAAGGACACTCTAAACACTCCTTGATTTTCATCAACAATCATCAAGAGTCCTTCATTTTCATCAACAATCATCAAGAGTCCTTGATTTTCATCAACAATCATCAAGAGTCCTTGATTTTCATCAACAATCATCAAGAGTCCCTGATTTTTCTCTTCCGCGACGGCACGCAACGTTCAAATTACGGGAACTCATTTTCTAAAACATTGCCAATGCAGTGATAAATGGTGCGTCTAGCACTTCGTCAAACAAAACTTGATTAGACAGAGGAACCGGCTATATTTTCGCCAAATCCTTTTCCCCTCTGATATGGTTGCTATAACATCTGGGGTTGGCGATATTTCGAACAATGTTAAAAAACAACAATAATATATATGTTTTAAAACAAATTGTGTTCCTATTAGTTATTTTTAAAATTTTGTCTTATTTGTTAAAATTGGCATCATATAATTAAGGGTCCTTGAAATTTATTTTTGGGTCCTTGAAAAGTCCTTAAAACCTCCTTGATTTTTATTTTGAAAAAAGAGTGGGAACCCTGACGGTACTAAAATGCACAGTGGTTGATGGTCTCCACGTCGGAACCGTTTTAACCCTCTAATCCATGAATTTTTATTTTCATCCCAAAAAAATATATATGTATCTTTAATACTCACATATTATTGGAAAAATACTAAAAAAAAATTTAACTGCATTAGAATTAGAATATTTTAAATTTTTAAAATTTTTTCCATACGACAAAAACCAACTGCAAAATTCCAATTTTGATAATAATGACCAGAATACTAAAAAAATCAATAAGGTTAGTTTTAGTCATTTATGTTACAGAAATGGATCTTGGAGAATCACATTCTATTATGGATTTGACAGAAAAGAAATCTGCATCATTAAGGGGGTTCAATACACTCAAATCCGTGAAAAAATCAAAACAAAAATTATTGGCTTAAAATACTATTACAACCTTTATTAATAATGTCACAAAGTATCAAGACGATTGGAAGACTATTTTTGACATTAAAAGCCATTTTAATGTCATGGCTTCGTAAGGAAATGGGTTAACAATAAAAACTTTAAACGCGTTTTTCTCAAAACTTGATTTTTTGAACTTCGATGTACTTTTTCTCAAAAACTGTGCTATGTTTTCTCCTAAACTTCTTTTTATATGATGTAATACATAGTATAGATTAATCTGAGGTAATGAATTTTAATAAAACTTAAGTGAAAAAAATTTTATGGGGCAAAAGAGTGAGAAATTTCATGACTTTTTGGGTACTTTAAAACTTATTTTATTTAAAAAATCTAACAGTTATTTAGAAAAGACTTTTAACCTCAGATTAATATATAGGGTCATATGGGGGAATTATGGATAAAAAAATCACAACATCCTATTTTTTTCTAAAGTATGAAAGATAGAAAGATTTAATTTTGCATGGAGTAAGCTTAAATAATTTACAATTTATTTAAATAATCACTTTACCTAAAACTTAATTATTATTAGTTTTATTTTAATTATTGAGTGATCAGGAATTACCCCGGGTTTGGGCAATTATGGATCACACATGGGTTAATTATGGATCACCTTTTTTTTTATAGTAATTCATACTAAAAGTAAATTGATTTTTGGTTACAGTTAAAATATAATTCAAAGCAAACTTTTAAACGCCTAAATTAACTTTTTATTAATCTTCTTTCTCAGAAAAAAAATTAGACCTTATCGTTTGCTAATTTTTTTTTAAACTCCAAGAATAATGATGATCTTTTTTAATAAATTATGCCGCAATTTCCTATTTACATTCTTTCGAAAATTCGGTTATTTATTGTTTGTTAAATTAATTTACAGTTCGAAGTATCTCGAAAGTTTCTCGTAAGTTTAACGAAACGAAATGAAAAGAGTCAAAATATTGAATAAAAATGGAATTTGCATGTTATTTCAATGTAGATTAAATTTTTTGTTATTTAAATTTTAAATCGACTTTTAATTCGAATTTTTTATTGAAATTTGGAATACAGCCTTTTCAGATTTTTGCTTCAAAATGACGTATACCAACCTAAAAACACATGAAAAATTAAAAAATATCACTGATCCAGAATTACCCCAGTGATCCAGAATTACCCCAGAAAACTGGGGGATAAATCGATATACCTTTAAAGTCATTAAAAAAAATAATTATGAAAAAATTTATATCGGAATGAAAAGCTTAGACCTTTTCCTATTGATATAGCACCAACAATATAGTTAGTTCAAATATGTTTCTCCAGTATGGATCTTAAAAAAAATCATGTTTTTCAAAGACAATCTTTTTTGAAGATGTTTTTATAGTAGTGTAAAAAGTTTTTTTTTCTATTATTTGCTGCAGAGTTACATTGTTTTTGAACTTGATATAAGAAAATAGAATGTATAAGGATGACTTGGCATAATTTATTTTTTTTCTAAAAGCCATTTTTAATCCTTAAAACTTAGTGATCATTATTTACCCCGGAAAGAGGGTGATCCATAATTCCCCCATGTGACCCTAAGGTTGGTATAATACACACAGAAATTTTTAAGATGATCTGATCAGTAGTTATTGTGAAAAGGTACATTGCAATTGGCCAATTTATCAATACCGATATACAACATACTGAACCCCCTTAATACATTTTTGTGCGTTCTAAAACCATTTTAGATCAATTTCAGTCACTTCATCTAGTCTTACAAAGTAATTTTTTTTTTATTATTTTACACTTTTCTGCGTTGAAAATCGGAATTTTTATGTTAATGTAGAATATAATGCTTTTTAAATAATATTTAAAAATTATTTTTTTTTGCAAAAAATAGATGACAAATAAAAATCTGTTTACTTGCATTTGAAAAAAGTTTTATGTACATTCATTGCATATTTTTTGGACAAAGTGTACCGAACAAATTGTTGCATTTGGAAATTTCGTAATTGTAAGTTTCAAAAGTTGTATTTGTTCAAAAAAATAATTTTAAAAATTAAGATTCTTAGGTGTAAATATAATAACAAAAGTACAATTTATAATTGTGTACCTTTTTTTGTTACATAAATTTTAAATAAATTAGAGCCTTTCGAAATCAATACTAAAAATTGCTTATTTTTGCTGTCGCTAACTATGATCCTTAAAGAAGCCTTATTTGGTTATTTTTAGCATTTTCTAGTGTGTATGTATGCCTTACAAATTGAAATATCCCATTTATTCACAGATATGCACGAGGAATCCTTACCATACATAATGCGGTGCTTTTAATACTTACTTAGATTCCATTTTTTTAAATTAAAAACACTAGTTTTATTTAAAACAATAAATATTATCCTCAAATATTCATAATTTTTCAAAACGATATTTTCCATCGTCCCGGGGGATGAGGGTATGAAACTAAGTTCCTTAAATAGCTTTAGTAGGGTTTTAATGAGATAATTTTGAAAATGCCTGATTTTAACCTCATTTCCCCCTATCATAAAGCACACTCAAAGTATGCATTCCATTAAGAGGACTCCCTTGGAATTCCACATCTTGAAAATCGTAATGTTATTCCTATGGAAAACATTTGCAAGTTAATTACCGCCACAATTTTAATAAAAGGTTACTAGTTTTTGGTATGGTATCATTGTAAAGAACGAAAGGAGTAGAATTTGTAAAATTAATTTGTTTTGTGAAAATCGCATATTTAGTAATTTTTTGAAGTCAGAACTTAATGCGTACTCCATTATTGACTTTTAATGATACCAATTGATGGGGATTGGGATTTCACATCATGAAAATCGTAATGTTATTCCTATGGAAAACATTTGCAAGTCAATTACTGCCACAATTTTATTAAAAGGTGACTAGTTTCTTGTATCATTGTAAAGAACGAAAGAGACTAAAAAGGCTAAAATTAATTTGTTTTGTGAAAATCACTTATTTAGTATTTTTAATATTTTTTTTAAATTAGAACTTAATGCTTACTCCATTTTTTACACACTTCAAAAAATTATTAGAAATACTAAATATGTGATTTTCACAAAACAATTTAATTTTAGCCTTTTAGTTCCTTTCGTTCCTTACAATGATACAAGAAACTAGTCACCTTTTATTAAAATTGTGGCGGTAATTGACTTGCGAATGTTTTCCATAGGAATAACATTACGATTTTCAAGATTTGGAATTTCAAAGGAGTCCTCTTAAGGGGACCGCATTACCCAAAAATTGGTCAAAATGTCGATTTTTCAGTTTTTACTTTTAATTTATAATATTCTTCTAAACATTTACTGAAAGTTTCATAATGATATCTTTCGTAGAAAAAAGTTATTAAATATGATCTGGAGTCATTCCTATAAGTTTGAATACTTATTTCGTCTGCTTTCAACCTTTTTTTCTCTGTTTCACGTTTTTCAATTCTTGTGTTTAATAAATATCTAAGGCTTTTTTGCTAATTAAGTTAGAATTTTGAAATTTTTTACCTGTGTTCTTACATATATTATGCACAAAATTGTGCATCGAATAAGGTCTTCTATGTATAGTTATTATTTTTAAAAATGTTGAATTCAATAATTTGTTTTTTTTTTGTGTATTTTTTTGTGATTTTCACTGTAAATGCATATTACTTTTTAACTGTGGCTCACATTTTAAAATCCATGCACAGTTCTTGAACAAATAGTACTAAAAAGAAACCATAAAAGTTTGGTGAAGTTATTCTTAAAATTGAAGGAGGAGTAGGGTTAAAAAAAAGTTCAAAATTTTGACTTTTTTTTTGAATAAATGAAAAACTACTTGTAAATATTCATTTTTATTGCTAGAAATTTTTTATTTAGAGTGAACATTATACAAAATTTATATAATTTACAAGGTTATGTTTTTATTTCTAGAAATAATATTTTGGGTAATGCGTCCCCTTAATTATCCTTTATTCCATCAGGTCGAATCCTGCACCTCATCGCCGGCTTCGCCGAGAGGATGATCCACACAACAGGGGCTGTCAATGGACACGCGGAGAATGCTGGGCGGCAGGTGCAGATCCTGCACAGGCAGGTGCAGACCCTGCAAATGCAGGTTGGTCCCGGCGCCCCTGGAGTTCCAGGAGCCGGAGCCGCTGGAGTTCCAGGGCCCAGCGGAGCTGGGCGGGATTCGCCGTCCAGGAGGCCTGGCAAGAGGCGCCGTCGCTCCAGCAACGGCAGCAGCAGCGGGGAAGGGGAGAGGTCCCCGAAAAGGAGGTCCCGAGGCCCCTCGTGAGTTTGCTTTCATTGTTTTATTAACCCTCTAATGCAGTGGTTTTCAACCTTTTGTAGGTGACGACCCCCTAATTCCAAAATATAACTTCGCGACCCCCCCCCCCATCCTGTCCTACACATGCAAGCTCACATGCTCTTTATTAACTATTATATTTGGGTATTTTTTATTTTTTTATTTAACGGTGGATGTCCCGTGGGAAGATGCTGATATTTTTACAAGATGCTAAACCAGAATTGGCCGGATTTTTTTTTAGCTCCCCAACTTGGTTATTTCAACTTTCATACTAAGCAGACATATTTATACACCTCAATGAGCTAAATACCGAGATACAAGGTCGAAATATAACAATAATCAAAACCCCCCAAAAATTAATGGATTCTTAAAGAAACTGAATGTTCATGCTGCTAAAGTACAGAAATATAATTTTGAAAACTTCCATTTAGGTTACGAATTTAAAAGTTCCGACAAGCACAAGTTTCTCATTAGCTTGTTGCAGTGTAATGTACAAGAATTAAAATTATGTAAATAATAACATAAAAAAGTTCAAATGTAAATTAACCAAAATATAAAGTAAAATAATGTGTGGTGATTTTTTTCTTCCATTCTAGTTGTAAAATTATTGTACAAAACGTTACTTAAATATAATTTTTATTTTTAAAAAAACTTTTCGCGACCCCCCGGGGGTCGCGAACCACCGGTTGAGAACCACTGCTCTAATGCATACTCTTGCCATGGCAACAAGTAACATAATCCACCTTATTATATATTAAAATAGAGCTCCCTCTCGACAATTTTATTTTCATCTATTGCATTCCATTTTGAAGTTTTGGTTACTAATAACCCTCATAGATGACAGTAGAAAAGTATTTTCAAAATTAAAGAGTGACGTTATTAACTGTTGTAAAATGACGTCTTTGGCAGAATTCAAAGTATAATAATATTAGCACTAAATACAAATAAATTGCGTTGAAAAAATATTTATAGGTTAAGATTGTTATTTTAAAATATATATTAAGTAGTTTTCTAATCATTCTTTTCAAAATTGGAATTTTGTTGTTGGTTTTTGCCATCATATGAAAAAAAAAATTAAAAATTGAAATTATTTAAATTCTAAAGCAGGTTTTTTTCTCCATTTTTCCCCCATAAAGTTTGAGTATTAAAGATACAATTTTTTTTTTCGGGATAAAAAAAAATGCATTGCAGGGTTAGTATTAAAATAATTGATACTAAAAGAAGTGTAGAACAAGGGTAAATCCTTGTCGCAATAATTTTTTTTATTCGGGATTTTAAATTTGCCTGTGTTTTTTCAAGAGAGATTGTCAGACCCATAGAGCTAATGCATTTTTTTTTATCAAAACTTCCACAGAAATATTGCTTTGCCATGTTAGCCCTTTTTTCCATGTATGAGAATCACCATAACATCGAAATGAAACTAATTTGAAACGAAAAGGTTACCCATGCTTATTTAATTTAATATTTTGAAGTTTTAAAATGCCCCAAAATATTCAGCAGATGGCGAAACTATTTTAAAACTTCATCAATCAATAATGAAAAAAAAAACGGATGTTATTTTCTTTTCAATTTTGCCTTAAATTGGTGTTATGATGATTGCCTTACCTGGTGAAAATAATGGGATAACTTAGCAAAGCAATTGTTGCTTATTAAAATGTGTATTGAGTCCTGCTTAAATTTGGTATTTAGGAATAAGGTTATTTCTGACAAAAATATATTGACCATCTTAGCAAACTCCAGTCCCCTATTCAATTATCAACATCATAATTTTTTATTATTTATTTCTATTTATTTCTATTTATTTCTATTTATTTTTTATCATAATATTTTTATTTAGCAAAGGCATAATTTAGTGGTAAAAGTATTTACAAAAATCTATATTTTCGTCAGTCGTTTTGTATCATGCTTCTTAGTATTGCTTCTTTAAATATCTTTTTTAAGGAGTGATTTTGCAACCTTCCTTTACGATTGATTCCAAAAGAAATCATTCAGAAATTTGTTTTTAACTCGACCTTCTTAAATTTATTATAATATTTTAAAGACTCGTGTTTTTTTGTTTACCAATGTAGTTCAAATTTAATCCTTTAAATATTTATTGTTTTAGAATAATTTAATTAAAATAGTAAAAAAAAATGTCGGGTCATATGGGGGAATTATGTGTCAAAAAATCACAACATCCAATTTTTTTCTAAAGTATGAAAGATAAAAAGATTTAATTTCGCATGGAGTAAGCTTAAATAATTCAGAATTTCTTTAAATAATCACTTTACCTAAAATTTAATTATTATTACTTTTATTTTAATTATTGAGTGACCAGGAATTACCCCGGGTTTGGGCAATTATGGGTCACACATGGGGTAATTATGGGTCACCCATTTTTTAATAGTAATGCATGTCAAAAGTAAATTAATATTCCAAATTATATCATTTTTAGCACATAAAAAGATTGTTTTAGCACATAATAATAGTAATGAAAGCCAAACTTGGCATATTTTTTTTATGCCAAGTTAGAATTCTATATGCATCTTTCCTCATACATGTATAATGAACCATCAAAAGAACTCTATTTTGACCAAAAAAATTCAATGGACTCTATTACACAGCAATCCAAACTGAATTATATTGCACAAATAAATATTCTTTCAAAAGTTTTTATTTTAAATATAGTTTCTCGTAAGTTTAACGCACTGGCAACAGTGAAAATACTGAATAAAAATAGAACTTTCATGCTAGTTCAATGTAGATTAAATTTTTTGTTATTTAAATTTTAAATAAACTTCTAATTTGAATTTTTTAATGAAATTTGGAATGCAGCCTAATCTGATTTTTGGCCTCAAAATTACGTATACCACTTAGCTAAAAAAAACTAAAAAATTAAAAAAATTATCACTGACCCAGAATTACCCCAGTGACCAAGAATTACCCCAGTAAACCGGGGGAAAATCACTATACCTTTAAAACTATTTTAAAAAATAATAATGAAAAAATTTATATAGGAATGAAAAGTTTAGACCTTTTCCTATTGAAAAATAGCACCAACAAAATAGTTAGTTCAAATATGTTTCTCCAGTGTGGAACTTAAAAAAAAAAATCATGTTTTTCAAAGACAATCTGTTTTGAAGATATTTTTTATTGCAGTGTAAAAAGTATTTTTTTCCTATTATTTGCTTGCAGAGTTATATTGTTTTTGAACTTGATATAAGAAAATAGAATGTATAAGGATGACTTGGCATAATTTATTTTTTTCTAAAAACCATTTCTAAATCTTAAAACTTAGTGACCATTATTTACCCCGGAAAGAGAGTGACCCATAATTCCCCCATGTGAACCCTACATAATACTTAAAAAAAATTCAACTGTTTATGACTCCAATGGAAATATCGCATATTAAAAATACTTTGTACTTTATTTAATTAAGCGCTGCACTTATTTAATTTTTAAAGTTTCCCACTTTTTTTTATCTTATTTTAAACAGTAACAAAATCTAAGAATAATATATAGTAATATGGTAACTGAAAGACCCATAATCATCAAAGCATGGCACTTTAACACTGAAGTGAATTTCGTAAAGAATATTCTAAAACATACTTTTTAAAACTAAAATAAAATGATATTTTGGAATATTCTTTACGAAATTCATTTAAGTATTAATATATTAAACTTACTTTGTACTTTATTTAACTAGACGCTGCATTTATTTAATTTTGAAAGTTTCCTTACTTTTTTAATCTTTTATTTTAAACGGTGATAAAATCTAAGAATAGTAATATAGTAATACTGTAACTGAAAGACCCATAATCACCAACACATGGCACTTTAACACAAATATGAATTTCGTAAAGAATATTCTAAGGCATCATTCTTAAAACTAAAATAAAACGATGTTATAGAATATTCTTTATGAAATTCATGTAAGTGTTAAAGTGTCATGCTTTATTTTGAAAGTTTCCTTAGTTTTTTTTATCTTTCATTTTAAGCAGTGACAAAATATAATAGTATATAGTAATACCGTAACTGAAGGACCAATAATGACCAAAGTGTGGCACTGTGTGTAGTACTGAAATGAATTTCGTAAAGAATATTCAAAACCATCATTTTTAAAACTAAAATAAAACGATGTTTCAGAATATTTTTTTTTTACAAAAATCAAAGTGTCGAAATTCAAATGTTAAATGTCATGCTTTATTTTGAAAGTTTCCTTACTTTTTTTTATCTTTTATTTTAAACGGTGACAAAATCTAATAATAGTATATAGTAACACTGTAACTGAAAGACCCATAATCACCAAAGCATGGCACTTTAACACTAAAATGAATTTCGCAAGGAATAATCTAAAACATCATTTTTAAAATTACAATAGAATGTATAATGATGTCTTAGAATATTATTTAACGAAATTCATTTTAGTGTTAAAGTGCAATGCTTTGGTGATGATGGGTCTTTCAGTTATAGTGAATAAATAGTTTGCGTAGATGTGGTTTTAAGGGGTCACAGGAGTCTTAAAAATGTGCAAAGAAGATACTACATAGCATAGTTTGATCTCTCTTGTAATTTTTTAACTACTCAATAAATGAGTATAATTTTTTTATATGTAATTCTACAAGATTTATTTATTATAAAACAAGTTTTAAAATTTATGAAACTTTAGCCAAAACTAAAATAAATGATATTAAACATGAAAGTACTTGAACACACTGTGATTAAGCTTGCGCGGCAAATTGTGAAGTCAAAATTGAACAAAAGACCAAGAAAATGACTTAATATTGTAAAAATATATACAAACTAGGACTTATACCTAAATTCTCAGCTCAATTTTAATTAGAAATTATTTTAAGAACTTTTTTCTAAAAAAAATAATAAAAATTTAAAAATTTTGATTTTAAATTTTTTTAAAAATAATTTCTAATTAAAATTGAGCTGAGAATTTAGGTATAAGTCTTTGTTTGTACATATTTGTACAATATAAAGTCATTTTCTTGGCCATTTTTTCAATTTTGACCTCACAATTTGCCGCGCAAGCCTAATCACAGTGTGTTCAAGTACCTTCATGTTTAATATCATTTATTTTAGTTTTTGCTAAAGTTTCAGGAATTTTAAAACTTGTTATATAATAAATAAATCTTGTAGAATTACATATAAAAAATTATACTTATACATTGAGTAGTTCAAAAATGACATGAAAGATCAAACTATGTTTTGTAGTACCTTCTTTGCACATTTTTAAGACTCCTGTGACCCCTTAAGTGAAAGTTCTTGTTACTAACTTATTTTTTTGGGCACAAGTCAACAGCACGCTTATACAGTGGACGAAAATCTCCCAGTTCTTTTTAGAATACTGCTATTTTACAATCTGATTTTCAGTATTTCTTGTTAATAAATATTTACAGGATATTTTATAAATAAAAAGTAATTGTAATTAACGGAGCTTAGGTTTGATAAAACCATTATGATTTCTAAGAAATATTAATTAATTTGAACACGTCCGTTTGTAGGACGTTATGAATCATCCTACACTTGCCTCCTCCTTCATTTTATTAAAAGTAACGAATCATGTGAGATCTTGTGGTTTTCTCCATAGTAAAAAAACGTTTAGTGCCGTTTTTTCTTAATGTTTTGTTTTATTTGATCTTCGAAACTTTGAAGAAGAATAAATCAAAATAAAATTCTAATTTTTTGTTTCTTTCGTCATCTGAATATGGAGATTAAAAACATGCGGATACTGTTTAAGCGAACAACGAATAAAAAGAACGTTCTGTTCTTTTCTTTAGGCTATGCAGTCGATTAAATGCCTTTTTTTTTTTTTTTTAGCTTGTTTGGTGACTCTCCGGAACGACCGGAGGATGGAGCAGCCGAGCCAGGTAAGTTTTAAACCATAAATATATGTATTTTTATTTTTCACATAATATAAACTTACTGTTTAAAAGGAAATCTTGATAGTTGTAGTTTTGTAGTTACTGTTACCTTTAAAATACTAATAGAATAATCAGTCTTACACTTTTAAATCTACTCCTTGGGCATTTCTCAAACACCTTAGCATAACGTCCGACATGTATTGAGATCTTCAAGTACCAAATTTGAAGTCAAATACGTGTAGAAAACACGAATTCCTGTTCCGGACTTTCAACTCGATCGTTATGCTAAGTAATTTCATATTCTTTCATTGAAAGTAAAATTGTTATATTATCCAATCAATTTGCCATTAAATAAAAAGTCGAAAGAACGAAAAATATCTATCTTCAAAAAAAAAAAAAAAAAAAAAAAAAAAAAAATGATGATTTAGTAAACGATTTTTTTAAGCAATTGGATTAAAAAGTTTATTTATTTTTATTTTATTCTCAAATATACGAAATGCGAAACATTCAAACTAAAACGATAGAAAATTACGATAAAAACTAATAAAAATTACAAAAAAAAAAACAGATAATTATAAACTAAATTTGTTAAATTTTTTTTTATAAAAACTAAATATATTATTTTCTTTTATAGTTACCTATTTGTATGTCATTTGATACGAATTTTTACGTTGATCCTTTTATTGACAAAAGTGTAAACCATAACGATGATAGTTTAAAGAAACAATGAAAAATCATTAAAAAAAAAGATGGAAATTATTTTCTTAAAATCTGTTTTACAAAACAATAGTAAACGAATACAAACAATTATTGTCTTGAAATTTGTTGTTAATTGATACAAATTTGGATGTACATTTTTTCTTTGCGATTGTCTTTTACGGTAATTTGTTTTACAGCAAAATGGAAAAAAAGGAAAAAACGTAAAAATTGTTTTTCTCATCTAATATACAGGGTGAGGCAAACAAAACTGGCCCCTAAGTGGAAATAAGATTACGACAGAAATGTTGCCAAGTCAAAAACCAATACAAAAACAGGTTTGCTTACTGAAGCTATTGATCGCTTCAATATTAAGCCCAAACAACACTTGGCGATTTATTTGCCGGCAACTACGCTATGGTTTGAGAAGCTTAAATTAAATGAAATAAACAAGGTTTGTAGAGCTGATCAAGAAAAGTTCCCACTAGTGATTATTTTGGTCGTAATTTGTCCTAGAGAATCGGACCCTTTTGTTTTTTGTTAATAAAAACATTCTTAATTGATTGCAAAACACAAAATTTGCATAATGGTACGTCTTCATACAATAAGAACCAAGATCTGAACTCGCCATTAGTCTATGAGTAGCTCTAATGTGAGGCTAAACCCATCCAACCAATACAAAAACAGGTTTCAGGCGGCTTCAAGAGTTTTTCTCGCCAAACATTTCAGCGTATTCCTATCTCTAGACCGGGAAAACTTTTGTTTGCCTCAAAAAGAGCAGGAATGTGTGATTCGTTACGTTCTTTTTAAATAACAAGTGCTAAAACCCTAGTATCTCAAAAAAGATAAATGTGATGTCGATTGATGTAAAATGAAGTAATATTTCGTCCTTGAATATCTGCCCTTTCCATCCTTAGTGCATGAATTACCATAACCACAGCTGGTCACAATCATTACAAAAATATCAGTTTGTTCAAATTCAAATCTTTAATCTGCATGCTACAAGCTTTCCAAATACATATAACTGATAACGAAACACCCTGATTTTTTCAGTGGTAGGATTTCAAGCAACATCCGTTTTAATCTTTGCCCTAGGGAACTAAGCAGGGACACACCATCAATAATTAATGTTTCTGGAAAAGATATCGGGAGGTGGGAACCATTGACAATAGCTTCTGTCGGTCAGCGGTATTTGGTCACTTGAAAAGGGTTCCCTTGTAATAGGAAGCTTGATGCTCAGACTTAGGGCACTTTATGGTGGCTGGCGCCAAATCGAGGAGGAATTACTATTCGTGGGTGGTCCAGTGTCTGAACCTAGACTGTTTTTCTATCCATAATATATTTGGTGTCAAGTTATGCATTTGTTTAAACCTTTACCTGTAATGCATGAATTTTTTTTTCCATCCCGAAAAAATATAGAGTGAAGCCCCGATTTTACGTTTCTCAAGGGACTGGGTAAAAAAAAACGTAAAATGCTGGAAAAACGTACAATATACAGGAAATACATAGAATGCAAAAATCAAATAGAAAACAAAATTGTAGGTAGTAAAGATGAGACTCTTTCAAAAGAAAAAGGAATACTCTATATTTTACAGAACGATCATTATTATATGTACCAAATTAAAATCATTTACACATTTAGTTGCGTTTTGGTTGAAAATAGTCTGTAACAGTGGATTGGAAAATAGTACTTACTTTAGAACAATTGTTCTTTTATTTTAATTTTCCAGCTATAACTTAAATGCTGGAAATTCTATAAATAACAAACTTATAATCCAGGTTCAATTAACATAACAATATACGGAAAAAACATGGGAACTGATGAAAAACGTAGAATGCGGGAAAAACATAGATTCGAGTGACGTAAAATCGGAGGTTTACTGTATTTGTATCTTAAATACTCACACATTATTTAAAAAATACTTAAATAAATTAACTGCATTTGAATTTAAATACTAATTTAAATATTTAAATTTTGCCATATGGCAAAAACCAACTACAAAATTCAAATTTTGATAAGAATAATTAGAAAACTGCTAAATATATTTCAAAATAACCCCCTTGAACTCTAATTATTTCTTCAAAACAATTTATTTGTATTTAGTACCAATATTATTTTACTTTGAATACTGCCAACGATGTAATCACAACAATTAATAACTTCACTCTTTAATTTTGAATACACTTTTACAACTGTCTTCTGTGAGGGTTATTTGTAGCTAAAACTTCAAAATGGAATGTAATAGATAAAATACAACACAGATTATCCGAAAGGGATGAAAATATTCTACTTTAATAGAATAAAGTGGATAATGCTACTTGTTGCCATATGGCAATATTATGCATTAGAGGGTTAAGGGAGGTCGGTACCTTGTATACGGCTATGCTAAATTGACCTTTTTCATTTTCCTTTTTCTTTGAAACTAACATACAAAACAACACAAAAATCTGTGCATTATATGCACTTTGAACAATACACTGAAATGAGATTTGTGTCTATACATAAATTAGTCTTTTTTTAAATATTATTTAAGGTAATGGTTTAAAAAAAAACATTTTACATCAGAAAATTACCCATGTTTTTTTCCTACTTCAAATTTTGAGAAATACTTATTCCAGTAAGCAAAACACCCTGAAACAGTTATTCTGTAAAATTTTTTGGTCTATACATGAAATAGTTGAAAAAGGTACATAAACCTTGAAAAACACCATTCTGAGAAAAATGATATTTTAAGTTGAAAACTTACATTATGAAACGACTGCTGATCAATATCTAAATTTAAAATTTAACTAGATTTAAGTTGTTATCTGAATGTCATACAAAGGCGGTCGTTGGAAAGCTCTTGAAACGTGTTTTTTTTACACAAATACTAAAATTTAAAAAAAAATGGATTTCTTGAAAATAGTTCTGATCTTAATAGTTTACCACTTTCTATTCAAAATATTGACAAATACTCATTATTTAAACAATCTCTCATGAAATTTATTATAATGATTGATGACATTAACATTTATTTTTAATTGTGTGTGCATGAAGCATAAATAATTTCAAAAACCTACTGTGTGATACTGTAATTTATTATTATTTGTACTTTGTTCAAACTTGTTAAATTTAAATTTCTAGGCAGCTTTAACGGGAATGTTCCTCTAAGCTGTTAATATGATTTGTCTTTTTAATTATTCATATATTTTTGATTGATATTATAAAGTTATTTTTGTTATTATTAGTTATTATGATAAATTATTAATATTTCTTTTTTCAGCCGCTGCTCTAGCAGGTCTCCCAGAGGACACCCTGGTAAATATTTAACTTATTTGTAAATATTTAAAAATAAAATTGGCTTTAGAATGTTTTATTAAAATGTATTTTATATTTTAAAATAGTTAGTTTTGCAACAGGTGTGAAAAGTATAACTTTTTTAAAACAAGTGGATTTTATTTCACGAGCGAGTGAAATCAGGACACGTGTTAACACTATTTTAAAACTTTATCAACTAATAATTAAGAAAGACTATCAGTCTTATATAGCTAATGCATTAGTTTTGAAATCGACACTTTTGAAATATAAATGTTTTGCAATATTATCCCATTTTCACTATGTATTTGAATCATCATTACATCAATTTAAAACGAAATTGGAGAGAAAATAGCATCCGTTTTTTTAAATTAATTATTAATTGATGAACTTTTAAAATAGTGTCGCCATCTGCTGTATATTTTTGGCATTTTAAAATTTCGAAAACCTATTCATTTCAAATTTAATTCCTTTCGATAATATGTTGATTCCTGCACCTTTGGAAAAAATTGCTAACAAGGCAAGCAATTTCTGCGGAAGTTGTGATTTCAAAATTATAAAGATTTCTCCATTACCCCGTCATCCTTCGATCGGGCTTGCTAATGGTGGGGAAAATAGTTTTTATCCAATAAAAACAATGAAATCATAAGAATATTTTGATGCAATTTTTTTAATTCATAAAAGTCCAATTAAATTGTGCTTTTGGTGTTTATTTTTTTAAAAAACGTTATTTACTTTTTTAATAGAAAAATTCTATTAAAAAAAGTAAATAACGTAGAATTTTTTTTACACTACTATTAAAACATCTTCAAAACAGATTGTCTTTAAAAAACATGAAATTTTCTTAAGACCATACTAGAGAAACATATTTGAACAAACTATTTTGTTGGTAATATCTTTCAATAGAAAATGGTCTTAGCTTTTTATTCCCCGAAACATATTTTCAATTTGATAATGAAATTTTAGGTAAAGTGATTATTTTAAAAAATTCAAAATTATTTATGCTTACTCCATGCCAAATTAAATCTTTGTATCTTTCATACTTAATATAAAAAAATGGGATGTTGTTGTTTTTTGACCCATAATTCCCCCATGTGAAACTAGTATAGCAGATCTATTTAGAATGTAAGCTTGGAAAACATTTCCTCTCCCATCCACTAGTGTGGTTTTCTTGGAATCGAGGTGATTTAAAGCTGTTTCGGTTTTTCCCCACCCTACATGGGGAAATGTTTTTAGTTTGTTCAGGGTGGTTATAAAATAACGCTCGCTATTCGGAGTGGTCTGTAGCTTTAATGAATAATCCAAATGCAAAAAAAACTTTGAGACACTTACTAATAAGGAAGGGGGAAAAAGAATATAATCATAAAAAACAAACTCGTCACTTGACCAAAGTTTTAAATTACGAGGCGTAAAGGGATGTGTTGGCGGTATTTAGCCATAATTGGCTATGCCTCGTAATTTAGAACCTTGGTCAAGAGACTAGTTTCTTTTTTATGATTCCATTCTTTTTGAAAAAAAGAACTCGTGTCTTGACCAGGGTTCTAAATTATGAGGCGTAATTAGCTGTGTTGGCCGTAATTGGCTATAATTGACGACGCCTCGTAATTTAGAACTCCGGTCAAGAGACAATAAGTTTTTTATGATTATTTTTTAGGATTCTGTCTTTTTTGTGATTCCATTCTTTTCCCCCCTTCTAGATTAGTAAGTGTCTCAATGTTTGATGCATTTGGATTATTCATTCAAGCTACAGACCACTCCGAATAGCGAGCGTTATTTTATAACCACCCTGTACAAAACGCTTTTTTTTATGACTTGTGACTTTCTTGGTGGGGGGGGGGGGGGGGGGGCAAGAACGCCAAGCACTGCGACTTTAAGTCTATTGTACTAAGCCTCAGAAATGACACAAGCACAAGAGACACACAAAGAAAGAGACGACACAAACACATCGACAAATAGCAACATTTATTGACAGTCACAAACATCCATGCCTGACTGGGATTCGAACCCGACCCCAGCAGCTCCAAAGGCTAGCATCCTAACGATTGCGCCACCGGGGCGACTTTTAGTTTGTACATAAGCTTAATTTACAATGATAAAAAAAATTAGTCAAATACCCTATGTTTATTTCAAGTCTTTGTTTCTAGAACGAGCGCCTCATGCGTTTGCGTCAGGAGGAGGAGGACCAGGTGGAGACCTGGAGTACCGAGGCTGTCCTGGAGGTAATCTTTAACCCTCTAATGCATGAATTTTTATTTTCATCCCAAAAAAATATATATGTATCTTTAATACTCACACATTATGGGAAAGATACTAAAAAAAATTAACTGCATTAGAATTTAAATAATTTCAATTTTTAAAGAATTTTCCATGTGACAAAAACCACCTGCAAAATTCCAATTTTGATAATAATGACTAGAAAACTACTAAAAATATTTCAAAATAGCCCTTTTTAACTATGATTAATTTTTCAAAACAATTAATCAGTATTTAGTACTAATATTATTATTCTTTGAATACTGCCAAAAACGTAGTTTCACAAAAGTTAATAACCTCACTCTTTAATTTTGAATGCACTTTTACTACTGTCATCTATGAGGATTATTAGTAACTAAAACTTTAAAATTAAATGTAATAGATGAAAAAAAAACACACATTTGTCTAGGAGGAGCTCTAATTTAATAGAATAAAGTGGATTATGTTACTTGTTACCAAACGGTAACAGTATGCATTAGAGGGTTAACTTCAATAGAAATTTTGTTTTAGTTCGCCGTTCACTTATTCTAACTTATGGCCATAATTATAATTGGATACTCCTCGTAATTTAGAACCCTGGTTAAGAGACGAGTTTTTTTATGGTGCATTTTTTTTTTTTTTTTTTTTTTTTTTTTTTTTTTTTTAGGAATTTCAAAATCCCATGATCTACTGTGCATGCTCATCAAATGTGGTTAGGTTCCGTCCTGTACCTAACTCGCTAGAGGGCTCTGAATACCTCACGTTAATTAATAACCACCTTGTAGTTGACTATCAGTAATCGACTACTATGATCCTTTTATACTTTGAACTATACTTTGTTTTGCAAAGGTTCTTGTAATGTATGACAGAGATACAGGGTGAGGCAAACACAAGTGGCTCCGGTCTAGAGATAAGAATACGTTGAAATGCTTGGCGAGAAAAACTCGTGAAGCCGTCTGAAACCTGTTTTTTCATTGGTTGGATCGGATTAGTTTCACATTAGAGCTACTCATAGACTAGTGGCGAGTTCAGATCTTAGTTCGTATTTTAGGAATACGTCCCATAATGCAAATCTTGTGTCTTGCAATAAATTTAGAATTTTATTATTACCAACAACAAAAATTTCCGATTCTCAAGGATAAATAACGACCAAAACAATCAAATAATCACTAGTAAGGAACTTTCGTTGATCAGTTCTACAAACATTGTTTATATTTCATTTCAACTATCTTCTAAAACCGTAGCGTAGTTGCCGGCAACCCAGCCAAAAAATTCTGCAGAATTGCTTCAAAAAAATTTCGATCTTGCAGTCATCTTTAAGAAATCTGCAGTTTTTTTGAATCAAAAGAAAATTGAAGTATATCGAATGGGGATTATGCAGTTTTTCTGTAGCAATTGTGCAGCAAATCTAAAGTCATTTTTAATGCTTCAGAAAAACTGCAGTTATTTTGAAGCAATAGAAAAGTGAAGCCTGACTATGGATATATCTGCGATTTTTTATGCGCAATTCTACAGCCTTTTCTGAAGTCATTTAGTCACTTTAAAAAAACTGCAGATATTTTGAAGCAATAGAAATTTGAAGTCATTTCGACACTTCTCAACTGCAAAATTCTGCAGAATTGCTTCACAAAAAAAACTTTAAAAAAACTTCACAAATTCTGAAGGGATTTGAAACACTTAGTCTGCAGAATTGCTTCAAGAAAACTGCAGCTATTTTGAAGCAATTTAAATGTAAAAATTTACCACATGTGTATCTGCAGTTTTTTTGCAGCAATTCTACAGTCATTCTAAAGTCATTTTGACACTTAAAAAAAACTAGTTATTTTGGAGCAACAGACGAGCGAGAATATTTTCTAACTAAAATACAGTTTGCTCATATATTAACAGAACCAACTTCATAAAAAGCTTCTGTAGCACAGTCGTTAGAGAATTCGACTGCTGCCCAATTCCCATCGGATCAAATCCCGCGCTCCTACTTCCGAAATGGTCAGAAAAACAGCCCACTCGTTCGATAATTTATTTCTTTATAATTTTTATTTTAATAACATTTCGCTACATGGCGGCACGTTTTCTTAAGAAAAGGCCAAAATATTTTGCAAAACTGCTTTACGAAAACTTCAAAAAAACTGCAGTTTTCTTGAAGCAATTCAAGTAAGTGTTTCAAATCCCTTCAGAATTTGTGAAGTTTTTTTTAAAGTTTTTATAAAGTTTTTTTGTGAAGCAATTCTGCAGAATTTTTTGGCTGGGAAATAAATCGCCAAGCATGGTTTGGGCTTATTATTGAAGCGATCAATAGCTTTAGTTAACAAACCTGTATTTGTATTAGTTATAGACTTGGCAACATTTCTGTCGTATTCTTATCTCTCGACCGGGGCCACTTTTGTTTGCCTCACCCTGTACAATTCCAATGGGGAAACTTTCGACCTAAATTTTGAAGAAAAGAATACGACATGCACTCACGAAAACTTACCAAAAACACAGCACAAAGTTAGTTTGAAATTGAAATACTTAATAAAGTTATTAATTAGTTAATTAGTTATATTTGTAACGAAAATTAGTTAATATTCACAAACTACAGTGACAGCACTAACGGATGTAAATATCGATTTTTTTAAAAATATTACACATTAATATCTTAATAGTTATACTTATTAAACGCCTCAATTACTTTTTCTGTGTTTATTTTTAACAGTGAATACGTGGTATCGTATTCTATTTTTAAAAATCGAGATGAGCCGCTGTAGCTCATTCGGGTGAAGCGTGTTCGCAATTCTTAAGGTTGCAGGGTCGGCCCTTTAATTGAGCTAAAAACCGCTGTGTTGCTAACGGTGGCTGGGGCACGTTAAATATGTCGTGATCACAAAATTCTTGATGCTCCCTATACCAAAATAAAACCTCTGGAGGTACAGCTGTGGAAATAAAAAAGTACCCACTTGAGGTTTTTTCATCCGTTAGTCACCCTATAGAATCGGACGTTTTTGAGATTACGTACAATTAACATTCCGAGTTAATTGCACGATACAAAATTTGCATAAGGGGCCATCTTCATATTAAAAATATTACGATCTTTGAAATTTCCAATAGCAACACCCAATTTTAATAACTTAGAAATGTTAAGAACTCTTGAAAACCCCTTAAATCTAAGTTTTTGTTACATTTGGATGAATATTTGATGAGTTATTCAATCGAATCACTTGTGGACCTTTTGGGACCATCTCTAAAATGACAAGCAAGCATGCATGCAAAGCCGTCTTTATTTATCAATTACACACGTAATCTTATACACAGTCCCCTAAAGGGTAATTAAAAAGTATTTTGTGATTTACTCAGCAAATTATGAATAATTTTTTTTAAAAAAATGGGATTTCGCTTAAACTTCTTGTCTTAAATTTATTTCTTTAAAAATATTAAGGGGTTTCCATTCATATTTTTTTTAAAAAATTAATATAATAATTGTTTAAAAATATAAAAATTGTTTTAAATACCCCAATATTGAATGCATTTTGTTTGAGTTATTACAATTTCTTTTCAGTAAAAAATTCGCTTCATTATCTTAATTATTTATAGATCGGGATAGTTTTTTTTATGTGCAACTCATTCAACATTATGGGACCTAAACTTTGCACGTCCCTAACTCCTCTAATAATGCTTAAAAACTAACAAAATTTGGCATTTCGTATTAACATAGGTCAGAGATTTGAAAGATGGATTCAAAAAAGGGTGTTGCTATTGGAAATTTTAAAATTAGTAACATTTTTAATATGAAGATGGCCCCTTATGCAAATTTTGTGTCATGCAATTTACTCAGAATAATGTTAATTGTTCAAAATGTTAAAAATTTCCGATTCTATAGGATGACTAACGGCCAAAATAATCACTAGTGGGTACTTTTTTTATTTCCACAGCTGTACAAGAACTGGGGGTTATCGGCCTTTTATCTTGATCAAAATTCCGATAATGAGAGTGAGAATAGAAGTGTGAAATTGACCTTCCCGTAAAACGGATGTGTCATGCTGAGGAGCGAAAAATCCGACTTCCTCCCTCGTGGAGCTCTCAATAATAAAAAACGGAAGCCTCAACACTTCCCCCGTAAAATAGGATAGTTCTCTACTCCATGCTCGGTTACCGAGTGGCATTAGAACTCTACTCCATGCTCGGTTACCGAGTGGCATTAGAAACAACAACAATAATATATCGTATTCTATTTTCAAAAACCAACGTTAAGAGGACTCCCTTTGGAATTCCACATCTTGAATATCGTAATGTTATTCCTATGGAAAACATTTGCAAGTCAATTACCTCCACAATTTTAGTAAAAGGTTACTAGTTTCTTGTATCATTGTAAAGAACGAAAGGAACTAAAAAGATAAAACTAATTTGTTTTGTTAAAATCACATATTTAGTATTTTTATTTATGTATTTTTTTAAATTAGAATTCAATGCTTACTCCATTTTTTACAAACTTCAAAAAATTATTAAAAATACTAAATGTGATTTTCACAAAACAAATTGGCTTTATCCTTTTAGTTCCTTTCGTTCTTTACAATGATACAAGAAACTAGTAACCTTTTAATAAATTTGTGGCGGTAATTGACTTGCGAATATTCTCCATAGGAATAACATTACGATTTTCAAGATGTGAAATTCCCCAGAGAGAGTCCTCTTAACTGTATATTATATCATGGTTCTGTTTAATTAGGACGCCGACGCCGAAAGACAGCGTCGGCGGGACGAAGCCTTCCGGGTGCTCACCGAACACAGCATGAGGAGGGAAGACCAGGAGGAGAGGTGGAGCACAGACGTTGTGCTAGCGGACAGCGAAGAAGAGGGTGGCCCCGCCCCTGCCAGGTAAAATTACATGCAATAGAATAACCTATATTTTGGGGCTGTGTGGAGCCCTGTGGTCAGTGTCTCGATCTCCGGATCGAAAGGTCCCGCGATCGAGTCCTGTATATAAATTATATAAATGATTCGGGACTTGATTAAAAGTTCGAGTTAGCGGATTACTCGACTCATAGGAAGTCAAGTTATCGAGCCTTGACTGTAATATGGATTTTTTTCCATAGAAATGCTTCAAATTAGTTGAAAATAACAATCACGACATCTTTCTTGTTGCAGGGTGCCAGCCCTCCGGCAACCCGGCTGTCCGGGCGCCGTCTCCTCCTGAGTCGGAGCGCGGCCTGACCCTCCGTCGGCCCGGCGTCCCTCCGCGCATGCTCACCGAGGCCGAGGAGGTCGTGCAGAGGAAGAGGAAGATGCAGAGGCACTTCGCCCGACAGAGGAGGGAGCGAGAGGAGAGGGAGGAGCAGAGGAGGCGAGAAGAGGAGGTACACATTGCATTTATTATATATCGTCACTTTTTGGCGGATTTCTGCTTTTTCCCTTATTCTGGTGACTGGTCATTTTCCGATTTTTGACGTTTTTTTCCCTTCAAATTTTTGTTTTTGCTCTAAAAAATGGAAACTGAATAGTAAAATTATTTTGATCCCCTCAACTAGTGCGAAAATACTTCTTGAATGTCATTTATTGTAAAAGTAAATCTTCTCTACTACGCTTACATTTTTTATCGGCTTGGTGTTTCCGTCTCGAGTAAAGAAGTTATGAGATCAGATCCAATGCGGATTAATATTATGTCTTCAATCTAAAGTCAAATGTAAATTTTTTTAGTACGCTTTCCAGTAAACTATCCACATCACATCGGCATATGCATCCGATGTAAGCCGGCGTTTTTTATAGGAAAAATAACAGAAGACCTTTGAACTCATTATTTGTATTATGTAGTATCAGTAGCGGCCCATGGTCAAAAATGTTGGTGCAGCCAAACCCAAAGGGACCCCCCCCCCCTCCCGCGCACACAAACTTCTGTTAGCTGAGCATTTAATGCAAAAAATATAAATGATTGTATAAAATAGAAAAACTTACCTTAAAAAAACATAGTGTATTACTTTAAGTATATTCCATCAATAGCGGGTGGGGGGGGGGGTTAATTTTTTAATAAAGAGCAAATAAAATATTAATACTAAGAAACACAATAGCTGGCACATTGCGTTTTTGCGTTGTGCTTTATATACGAAGTAGTTTTGAGAGTGTTGTTTCTTCCAGGAGAGGCGAAGGAGGGAAGAGGAGGGGATTACGTCTGACGAGGAGTGATGGAGAGCTGTTCCCCGAGCCCGTGGTTCGACCGGAGGCGAGAGATTCCCGCCACGTCGTCCTACCAAAGGGCCTTCAGCATAGCCCATCGAGATTCGCAAGGGGATGGAGGGACACCTCAGCAGCTCCAGGGTTGGTTTCCCTTCCCGGCCGTCAGACCGTTGAGTCTGTTTTTTTTTAATATACAGTGGTGGCCAACAAAGTGGTATAGGGGACACTTTGAAGAGTTTCAGATTGTTTTCAACTGTTACCTGTGTTTCTTGCATCTATTAAATTTCGCTTTAAATACAAACGATTTAAATATTTAAGTTGAAGGTAAGTCTTAATGTAGAATGTTCGATTAAAAAAACCTGAATTAAAGTGATGTAATTTACAAATAAAGGTTATGCTAATTTTAGTGGAACAAACAAGTCACAATCAAAGGATGTCCTCTTAATGCTGAAATTGCATACAAGTTGGTGGTTCACAATGACTTGCAAAACTAAGACAGATCATAACTATATAGTTTTGCATTACTTATTCGTAATGCAGATATTGTACATACTGTAATTTATTTTTGATTCTTACAAAAAACTGACTTTGATGTTGATGATGTTTGTGTCCAACGGATATAGATTATATGGGAAACCAAAAGGTCTCATAGACGGCCTTCAGCGATCGTGCACAAAGTGGTCCTCGATCAAGATTAAATTACTTTTAGATTTGATTACAGAACCAATTGTTTAATTTTTTGGACTATAACAATTAAATAATATTCTGTAATTCACACAAACTGTGTGAAAAATATTAAACTTTCAAAAAGTGTCCACACTGTCGGCCACACACTGTATATATGTAGAGTATCAACGGGAAGAAGCGATTTGAGTTTAATCCGGCAGACGCCCGCAACTGTCTGCTTGGTCGGCATAAAACCGGATTCCTCTCTTTCATTCTCTCCGCTTGATCCAAAGAGTCTGGAATCGCCAATTCCTCCTGAACTTGGTAGCTAGGAACCACAGAGATGGTAGTTAAAGTACTACACTGGCAGGGGCGCCGACTTATAAAAAATATTGAGGGGGCCCATACCGGGGGTCTTGTCCAGCGCAATATATTTTTCCGAAATTTTAGATGAAACAAATAATGAATTATTAAAGTATTTGTTAAGCATTTTAGTCATAGGCTAAACATTCATTAGAAAAGCCCGAA
Source organism: Hylyphantes graminicola (assembly GCA_023701765.1). NCBI lineage: Eukaryota > Metazoa > Arthropoda > Arachnida > Araneae > Linyphiidae > Hylyphantes > Hylyphantes graminicola. The sequence goes on from CM043111.1 coordinate 20,322,718, forward strand.
AATCTCGGACACTTCCTCGAAACGCGACAAGCATGATAAAGCCAGTTAATCCACTCACGCTGTAGCTATGCTGTAGCTGGATTTTGTGGACGTAACGTGTCACTAGTACGCATGCGCGCAGTGTAGTCAAAAGCTGTACTATCATGAAGCTGGATTTTTTATTGAATCGTTTTTCCAAGCGATATCCAAAGCTGTAAATTTGGTTTACGGGCATGTGCAGTCATAAGAGTCAGTTTTAGTTTTTTATTGTCCGTGGTTTTTAACTTAATATTCCTTGTTTGTTTTACCTTTTTATTGAGAGAAAATAACCCATAAGTCAAGAAAACTTTCCATCCACGCTGAGATTTACAGCAAATGACGTCACAAAATCCAGCTACAGCCATAGGCTACGAGTCTGTGAATGGATTACTGGCTTAATAATATATAATATTAATATATATTTATATATATATATAATATACTAATATATCTATATCTTTATATATAGATATATATATATTACTATTAAAATATATATATATATAATATATTATATATATATATATACTATATCTATATATATATTATATATTATATATATATATATATATATATTGGCTCGTGAAGAAACGAAATAAAACTCAGTTCACGGTGTTTATCTTAAAAATGTTAAATTAATTTACAGTAACTAATTATGCTGAATAAGACCTATCACTGTAACGTACAAACCCATCAACATCACTTATTTAAATATGCTAATAAAGATACATCTAGAACCACTGAAACTCAGGACTAGAAGGGTGTCGATATTTAACATGAGTGAATCACTCATGTAAAATCCGACACCCTATCTAGTCCCTGAGTTTCGGTGGTTCTAATGTAGGTTTATAGCGATATATTTAATTAAGTGGAAATTAGCTAGTGTACTTTCGGGGGAATAAGGCTCAGGGTTCACTTAAATACAAAACAATGTATCAAAGTTAAGAATTTACAGTCAAAAGAGTAATGTAAAGTAGCTGGTCTTAATTGAAATATTTCCCCCCTAAAAAGTATTGAATTATTTGAAAATAACTAATAGATAAAAACAGTACTAAAACTTAGATCTTTAAACTAACAGGTGCTCTAAATTAACATTATTAGGGTTTTAAAATGTGGCGAAATGTCTACCGTCAGTCTGGCTGACCACTAAGTAGAAAAAATTACCGGAAACGGCAGCACCGTAAAACTAACAAAAATGAACTGACAAAAGTAAAAGAAAAACAGCTAAGGTTTCGATTAAAAGTGATATATAATTAATATAACAGTAAATATAACGTGAAACAATGGGTAATAAAAAAAATACGATCAACTTATCATATTTTGGGGATTTTGTTCATGTGGCATAGGTATAACTAATAATTTTCTTAAATTAATGGGGGGGCTCTGCCCCCCTAAAACGAATTTTTGAGGGGGCTCGCGCCCCCTCAGAGGTCTCCTATGGAGTCGGCGCCTATGTTACACTTGGCATATCACGTGACCTACAACACTGACTTCATTGTTCAGGAGAGCTCTCGATGGCGCGGTTTCCCGTACGTTAGCCATTGGAGGTCACGTTGATCTCTGCAAACTATATTACTTTAAACTATCGGTAATCTATGGTAGGGAACTGCGTTCTCCTTCACACATGTTTAAGGGCGATTTCTCCACTGCCTGGAACTGGAAGTGGACTGCTAAGGAAACTTCTCTGAAAAATCAATCGCGTTTTTTCCGTGTACTCCATCATTTACTCAGGGTTCTCACAGGTCCTTTTGAAATTCCTTGATTTTGATTTATGGTAAAGAACTCCTTGATTTCGACAAATATTGAAAAGTCATTGATTTTCTTAGTTCGCGACCTGGAACTTTCGACCTTCAATTGAGGATCTTTAATTACTACTTGTTTTTATACCAAAATCGTTGAAAAGTCATCGAATGTTGTTTTTTTAATCAAAAAGTACAATTATTACTCCTTGATTTGACAAAACAATCTATGAAAAATAGTCAATTGATTTTATTCGTTCGCGACCTTCAAATTTCGAGAAGTCATTTCTTAAAAGACATTGCTAAAGACGGCAGTAAATGACGCACATAGCACTTTGGCATTCGGTACAAAACGTTCCAAATACTTCTGTGTTTTCCTCTGAAATAGTTGTCATAACACCTGGCTGTACTTGGACGCCTGTATTATTTTAAGGTTAGTAAACGATTGGGCAGATGTAATAGGTATCTTTATACCGTATTCATACACATTCATGATTAAGGGGGCTTGAAAATTTTTTGGGAGTCCTTGAATATTCCTTAAAAACTGCCTTGATTTTTAATTTTAACGTAAGAGTGATAGCCCTGTATTTTGTTTGCACTTTCAAGGTTGGTACATGTATTTTCCGATTTGTGTGACTTGAGACTAGCTTATAAACCTTCGTCAAGTAAGACAGACACAGACAGAAATTTTTCTAACACAGATGTATACCCAGAGCAAAGGCAACCAATCCGTACTGGGCTCGGCGTCGTACCGGTACAGTGCGTCTAACTGTTAGCGTAACGGGATTCAATCAAATCCACTGTGTCATCCGGGCCCTATTTTGTGTTGATTTAAAACAAGTTTAAAAACATCAGTTTTAAAAATACCTGCTAAAAATATCTGCGGTGTTTTTGTGGTCAGTGTTTTCAAATGTTGTGGAGTATGGGGCAACCTCAGGAAACTCGTGACACGAATGTAAACTAAGTGCATAACTGATTCATTTTCGGGGTTTCGAGAACGTTCAGCAGATGAGGGGAGCTTAAACGATCGGCAACGCAGGAGCAATATTAAAAAAATCATTCGAAAAAAGCGAATAGTTTCGTTGAATTTCCTAGCCTGCGTCCATAATTTGAATTATATTCTTGTGTTTGTGAGGTGATAGTTGCGACCGAGCTGGCGTTCGGCGCAGGCCTGGACCGTTCTCTGTCGATCGTTCCCCGAGGACCGGGATCCCGGGCAGGGAGGCAGGGTAAGCGGCGCGCAATTCCGCCACATAAACCCGCTACGACGGCCTTCATGGCGGGAGGCTCCGGTCAGCGCGCTACAGGACCGGCACCTGGAGGCGAACGAGCGGAGGTCAAGCTCGGCCTGACACCCCGGTGCGTTTACTCTCCTCCATTCCTTTTACTCAGGGTTCCCAGGGTACTTGAAAGTCCTTAAGAAGTGTCTGGATTTTTGATTTCCCTTATTCAAGGACCCCTCTTATACTCCTTGCTTTTGACCAAACAAATCATTGAAAAGTCCGTGATTTTGATTTTTGATATCAAGGACACTCTAAATACTCTTGATTTTCTTCACACAATCATTGAGAGTCTTCGATTTTCTCTTCCCTAATGGCGCTACAACGATTCGAATTTCGGGGAACTCATTTTTAATACAATGCCCAACACCTGATAAATGGCGCCATCCTGTGCTAGCACTCCAGGTATATTTTCGCAAATCCGTTTTCCCTTGATATGGTTGGCTATAGCATTAGCGGTTTGGGATTTTCGAAACGATGTTACAAAAAACAATAATTAAATCTTTATTTTTTTAAAAAAACAATTGTGTTTTTATTAGTTATTTTAGAAATTTGATCTTATTTGTTAAAATGGCGTCATATAATTAAGGGTCTTGAAAAAAATGTTGGGGGTCATGAAAGTCACTTGATTTTTGAGTTTTGCGAAAAAAGAGTGGGGAACCCATGTTACTTACACTCTCTCACATGCAGTTACATGCTTCGAGGCGTATGATTCGAGCAGCCATTTTGAGCGTGACCTTGATTTTCTCAAGGTAACAATTTAACAAGCTGATACTCTACGCTTCCGCTGAAACTGGTGCTCATGGTCAGGAAACAAACGAGGTCGGTTCGTTACCTTGAGCGCCAGCTTCAGCGGAAGCTTGGAGTATCTGCTTGTTAAATTGTTACCTTGAGTAAAATCAAGGTCATGCTCAAATGGCTGCTCGAAGCATGTAACTACGGTGTCAGAAACAAATGATTACTCAGAAACGGCGAAATTTTCCTTAATTGTGACGATGCCGTTTAACAAGCAAATGCTCCGAGTTTTTCTTTCCTCAAAGTGAGGAAATATGATTCGTCATTTTTAGGAGGATTCGAATTTCGTCTGATATTAAGAAATATTTCGTCATTTTTGAGCATTTGAGTTCAGTAATGAGATTCAGTTTCCTCAAAATCAAGATACAGAATCGTCAAATCAAGATCATTAAAGTGCGGATTTGCGTTTACCCAAAGGTCACGTGATGGTTTGATGAAATATTCCTCAAAATTAACGAAATGAGGCTTGAGAATTCATGAATCATCAAAAATGAAAGTGTTATTTCTGAGAGTGATACACTCCTTGCCGTTGGGGCTATGGAGTAGATCCTTCCGCGGATGTGAAGAGTTCCACAAATCATTTGTGAATCTATCCAGAAAACATATTTAAAACATTAATTTCGTTTAAGGTCTAACAGATTTGAAATTTTTTGTTTGGAGAAAATTTGGCAATGTCATCAGAATGAAAAGTGTATTTTCGTTTAATTGAATTCAGATAATTTTGTATGTTAATATTACCTAACAGGAGTTTCCAACTAACGGACCAACTGCACTTTTCCCCCTGCCTTTTTACTCCTTGTTTTTACCCACGTTAGGTTGGCAAGAAGTGTAATTAATATCTCTGTTCAGAATTCGCTCTGATGGGGTTGATCCTATTTCAGTTAAAAGCGGATTTTTTCTAAATTATACCGATCTGTATAAGTTTTTTTTAAAATTATTTCTTGTAATATCAAACAGTAAACCAGTGTTCCGACACTCAGTAAGTTGAGGTCACCCTCGCGTACCGATTTCCCCTGCGAGGAGGTCAATACATGGCCTCACGACCCTCAGTGAGTTCACTTGTTCTTCCTCATCTCCCACTCAAATTCATCAAGTTGAACCTCAATTATCCGTCCTTCTTTTAACCGGAACATCGACCGTACGTAATCCCTGAAACAACATAAAAAAATTCTAAATTAGTGTCGTTATCTGTTCTTTACAAAAAAGTTCAAAATTGAGGAAGTATCAGTGATACTGAAATCAGCCGTGATTTGTAATATCAGGAGATTCTGAAATCTGAGTTATTTTTTTAAATACATGTATTATGGGAATTCTGAAAATATTTCTAAAAAAAATAGCTTTTACTTTGGAATTGGAGTCTCAGGGAAAATTATGGAAACCCCATAAAAATTTGAAAATCACTAATTTTTTCGAATTTGTGGAAGGGGGTCTCCAGCTCGTTGCTGCCTCGTTTGTGCAAATGACATGCTACAGATAAACGAATTCTAAGTGTTTCATTTCAATTTCCCCCTAAATTATACGGGTGATTTCGTTCTAGCCTTACAATGTTTCGTTCGTTGTTGGTGATTTCGTTCTAGCCTTACAGTTTGATGCCAACAGATGGCAGCCTCAAAATAAAGCGGTTCGTTATTACAAAGGTTTCAATGCCATCTTTCGACTGAACTACAAACAAAAAACTCATTTTTAATTTCATCCTGGTAGATCACCGTTTTAAGCTGTCCTGAAAAATTGTTTTCATTTTTTTAAAAATTTCCATTAATTACTTAATTTCGAATTAATTGAGCTTATTACAAATGGCTGCAACTGGTGTTATTTTTTAGAGAAAACAAAATTTCCGGGGCCTCAAACGCATGCGTAGGCTTTCACTGCGTACTACAATACTGTTCCAAGTTAAATAGTGATGTTTTTTTTAGAAAAAAAACAAATTTCACGGGTCCAAAAAAAAAGTAATCTCAACTTTCCAGTACAATTCATGACCGTCAATGTATGCATGGTTCCAGTAAGCCCCGTCTTGAACATGCACAGTAAATACCCGCGTGAACTTTGCCATTTCATAGCCTTACCTTAGCCTCTGCAATTTTCATAATAGGTTTTTGTTTTTTATAAGCTTTCACTCTAACTTACACTAAGTTCGCAAATTTCATGGTGATCTTTAAAAATTGGAGATATTTTAAAATTGTGCAGCAAAGCATTAATGATAGGCAGACATAAATTCATTTTTATATACAAATTTAGAAAATCAAATAGAAAATATTTCTAAACAGATATTTTTATTTCACTTGAGTTGTAATTTGAACTTTTTATTTTCAGATTTCGTTCCTCCAAGGCAGAATTAGGTTCGGCTGGAAAAAATCCATGGATTTTCAGGTAAATTGATATTTTTGGTATTGATATTAAGTTTTTCTTTTTTTTTTGAAATTATTAAATTCATTGTCACAACATTGTGAAAATTTTATGCAAACCGATTCTGTCTGCTTGACTTTGCTAAATAAATAAGGAAAATATTATTATTATTATTATTATTTTGCTGTCCGGATTCTCTTAGCTTTTAAGCTTACCTAAAGCACTGAATCCTCCTGAGAGATACTATTTGAAAATGAATAAATAAACGTTTGCATTGTATAAGTCGTAACAAAAAATGCTGTATAAAAGCTTCTGGACTTATTTTCTTGTGTTTAAAGTAAAAAATAAGAACTTTTATTACATCTCTATGTCAGTCTCACCAACTTTCACAGCCCAAACTAGAAACACTACTGGCAAGTATAATTTGTTAAAAAATTCAGTACTTCAAAATTAGAAGACATTTAAAATATCAGAAAAAATTGAATTGGAAGAAGTCTCAAATGTGATAAAAATATGCACAATTTATAACCCTTTAAAAATGTAAAATGTCAATTTTCAAGTTATTTTAAATCATCCTTACCTCTTAATAATCACTCTAGAAACTCGCATTTCAAAGCATTATCAATGAATAATTGCATTTTAAAGCTATTATCTCTTTTGCTCTCTATGGGCTGTGAATGCGTAATTATTATTATTTTTTTTAATTTTTAAATGTTATCCTAACTTAATTCGATATAATTAGAACTTAAAAAGTGATGACTATGTTATTACTATTATTTTGAAGGTTGTTGTATGCTGATATGAAATATTTTATTTCTATTTATGAATGAAAATTCTGACACATTCATTCTACGTAATTTTAATAAATTTCTAAAACATTGATTAATAGTTATTGAAATGTTCCAAACAAAATTGCCCACTTAGGCATTTAAAATTTTCGTTAAATTTGAAGGTGAAACTCAAACTTTTATTTAAACAATTGAATTATAATTATGACTGTTTGCACATTTAAAAATTGATTTTTTTCCCCACAGATTTCCATTGAAAATGGAATTAAATGGATTTTCAGTGCACCCTTGGAGTGTAGCCAACTGATATGGCTTGCCTTCATCCACTCCTCGGGGCACTGGCCAACAGCCGAAGCCCGTCTTCCTTGGAGAGGATACAGGGGACCTTTGGGGGGCAGGGGATGTAAATATTATGGAAAAATTGAGCTCGCAGTTCATAGAAAATGAACAAGATCCCCCTAACAAAAACTTTCCTCATCCACAGAGCCTGAAAAAACTTCTTCAGTTTGTAACACAGCACTGGAGATAACAAGTGAAAAATTCCTCGGCAAAAAAAAATATAAACGATGCGATTTATGTCGTGAATCGAATGAAATTACTGCCAAGTAAGACATTATAGCAGCCTACCAAAAACTTAAGCCAACAAATTCGCACAGTGTCTAAGAACATGGTCATTCTCAGCAACTCCGAGAAAAGGGAATTATTGTAGGTAATGCTTCTTCATTGCAAAAGCTCCTCTGGCAATTTTCAAGCCACATACCTACCCATTATACAACTTCATGAAAAATAAACAAGATTCTGCTACCATAAAGCTTGCCTGACACAGAACCTGAGAAAAACTTTGTGACAGCACTGAAATTTTCTATTCAAGCCAATTATGTCAGTGAAACTATATTAAACCTTGCAGAGGTAAGTTTTATCTTGAAAAAAAAGAACATAGACAATGTCAAGATGTTCAGGCAAGGGCACATTAGCCACGGCCTTCTTCAAAAAGCAGCAAACCCTTGTAATTGCATGAAACTAAAGTGCAAAATCACTAAAGGTCCAGCAGTTTGCTACACAACATTTGGTAGATTGAACTACAAGAGTCAACCATACAAATAACAAAATGATGTAAATACAAATGATTGTATTTATAGAGTTAGCAACCAACAACAGCGGTCTTAATGATGATATACCAGCATGATGCTATATCAGCCATATAAACTACAGGTGTGTGCCTCCTTGTGTTGCCATATCGATATCAGAACTTACACAAAACTTCTCAAGTGTTTGTAAAACAGTGAGTTTCAATTTAAAATTCACCTATTTTTCACCCTCTAATTTAAGGATAACCCTGGCCATTACCATGAATAAAGTCCTCAAGCCAATCCTCCAGTTCAGGTGCAACGGTTTTGCAATGTACCTAAGAGTACAGTTACCGAATAAGGAATTTTGCAGCCAGATAAAATATTCCTAGTGATTTAAACTAAATGCATTTCGAGTGTAAAGTGCAAGTGATTGTTTTCCCTCCATAAACTTTAAGAAAATATTGTTTACACTGCCTTGCCCTTGCCGCTAAAGATTATGTGCACAAAAACTGCTTCAGAACTTAGCCTCCATCACATTTAACATACTATGCTATCCTGCATGAACACTGTTTACCTAAAAATTGTCCCGGACACTTTTTTGGCATCTGAAGTAGTGTGCTCTAAAACAATTACTGCTATACCAATCCGAAAGTTCAGCTGTGTAACCAGGTGAAAAAGAAAGAAATATGCTATGTTATGTCATCACTTACGTAACCTTTTTCCCACTTCCACAAAAGCCTTAAGCAAAGCTTTTAAGCCTACTGCTACCATGTACTGTGCCTGCCTAAACACTGTTTGCCAATACAGTGTCCAGGACACTTTCCTAGCAGTCAATAGTTGAAAGCATTAAAACCAACACTGCTATCCCAATCCTATGTTAACTTGGTGAAAAAGAAAGAAATGTGGTGGGTTATCCCCCTTTCCCACTCTCATAAGAGCCTTACTCAAAGATTTCAAACCTGAAATTCCTGTACAAGCATTAGGTTACTTGCCAAACAATACTGAAGATCTTAACCATAGTAAGAAAAATATTGTGCGCCTATTCAAAGCCCATAGAAAACATTTCCTGAGGCCCAGATTCCCTGTCATCCAAACATCCCATAAGGTCCCCTGTCCTTGTCCTTCTCAACATCCCTCCAAACACACCCTCTCCTCTTCTTACTGCATCCAGTTGTGCCCATATCTGCAGATCCTACTAGGAAACTTAGCAGCCGCCACAAGTATTCGCAATTCAACAACAGCCAAAAGAATAGGTCAAGAGGAGTCCTCCCAGATGTCAGTCCTCCTTCACTGACTTGAGGTTCCCTGAAGAAACCATTCTAGATCCAAGTGCATCAACAGACAGAACTGTGCCACACTACCAGCATGATGAAATAATCGCCGTGCAAAGTGTACTTACCAGCAACCTCAGGAAAGTTGTCAGCAATCTGCCAATCAGCTCCAAGTGTCTGTTATTCAGTAGCTGAATCAAGCCAGTAGAACGAGCCATACTATAGAATGGATGGAACTTCTTCATGCGAAATCGAAGTGGCTCTTGTGACTGCAGATGCGATGTGGAAATTAGCGCAAGCATTCTTCAAGTAAGTAATTTATATTTTTCTTTTTAGAATTTAAGATTATTAGGAAATGAAGAGTACAGGGAAAAAACCCTGTACTCTTCATTTCCTTAATTTTGTGGAAAAACTCTCCTTACCAGGCCTCTTTGGCAATGATAGCAAGTAACTGCCTAAACTGGTGTAAGGAAACCACTTTCTCACCTTCTTGTGCTTCTTCTCTTACTGCTAAACTGAAATTCAGTTCCGCTTTTTATTCAAAAGACTGTTAATCCTCATGTTAAGCTTTAAAAGTAAAATGCGATTGATTGAAAATCCTTAATTTTTCTAAAACAATTAAGAGAAATTTTAAGGTTTGTAAAATAATTGAAAAGTTGTGAATTAATTGAAAAGTTGTGAAGTATAGCTTAAACTATGCCTCGAGACTCGTCAAGCCTTATCGATGCATGGGGCTGCAATTGTTGAAACCCAGTGTCCCTGTTCAGTGGGGCCTCCCTGGCAACTGCCCTGCTTGGCCGACCAAGATGGTCTCTTTCCAAGATGTTTCGTAACCACGTCGCCTTTGGTCCTCTCTTCGGGGCTCTTTCAGCACACAGACCCAATGCCATTTTTTATCATTATATCATTTAACTGTTGACATGCAGGATGGTATAAAACAAAATATATGCTACTTTAACATTGAGTATGTGAATTCACACCCTGATATTAATTCTTATTTAGTAAATTTACTGAAAACTAAATTACAGTGAATGGCAATATATTTAGTTTGTATTTTGTGTATTAAACAGGCAAATGCAGACATTCGAAAAAAAAAACCTCCCTACTTCAACAGGAGATTTAAACTCTAACAAAGCATCCCAGTCAACCAACCAGGATAAATATTCCAAGAACAATAAGGGGATATCAGGAGTTCCAAGGAAACATCAGCTGGTTGTTAAAATCAGCAGTTTCTACAAGGTTCGAATTAAAACTTTTACTAAATCTTTATTTATTTTTTTTTTTTTTTTTTGCATATGTTATGTGTGTAATTTCTAAAAAGTAGCATTGAGATAATTTTAAAAATTTTTTTTCCATGATCAAATTTGAAAAAAATTATTATTATTAGTTTCATTATGGGTCGAAGTGATTTTTAATTAATATTTGTAGTGCATGCATTGTTAGAACATTTTTCCCATAATTGATGCTACCATGTATGCCTAAGTTTGAACTGAAGTTTAAGTAATCTACTACATTGGATTATTTGTTAATATTTCACCTCAAGTCCTATTTATATAGCATTAAAGGAAGAGATCAGAAAAATTACATCTAAATGATGAAAAACATTCTTACAGCATTTTTTGAACTTAATTAGTAATTTAGGGACACGAACTTTCACTGAACAACGAGGGGTTATAATGAGATAAATCAACCATTGGTGATCAACTTTTGAATCATTTTTTACCTCCCACCTACCCTATAGGCGACATATTTTGGTTCAGCCTATAGGCGGCACATTTAGAAATCCGCCACTGTCTAAAGAAATGTTCATGCATCTATGAATTACGATTTGATGAATTACGTATTTTATTAAGAAATAAACGCCATTCTTCTCAAAGCAAAAAATAACGATTCTAATATTCTTCATGATGAATTATTGAACAGAGCTTCGAGTTAGTTCTATTTTTAAATATTTGCATTGGATGGCAGTACCAAAATTAACTCAATTAGTGTGGAAATATTTGAATGTGAATATGCAGACAAGGATATGAAATTTACATAAAACACGTATACATATTTAATTTTAATAAGTTTCAATTTAATCCAAACTCATTTTTCGAATCATAAATTTATATTTCTTTTAATTTTCTGGAATTTTTGGTATTTTTTTTTTAAAATGTGAAATGAATCTGTAGCATGTTTCTTATTTTTTCCAGATAACCTGAGAAGATAAGTGTTCTTGAGCTGGCCAGGCAATGTGCAACCTGCAGAGTAGGAAACTTTAAGTGTTCTTGAAAGAGAGCAGAACAGAGCAACATTCAGAGTAGTGAATTTTAAGTTTAAGAAACTTATAAGAGAGTCATTGAACTCTCAGTTTGCAACAAATAGGAAACTTAAAAAGAAGAACTGAATGCTTGCACCAATAGAAGAACTGTATTGCACAACCCAGCATGATAAAAAAAATGTTCCTCCATACACAACACCCTCTCGATACCTTTTTTGCAAACCTTGGCAACTACTTAGGTACAGGAAACTTTGTAGAACTGACACAAGTATTTGCTCCTCCTAAACGCCTTCTCGTCATCCCTTAAGAGATTCATCTTCACCTCCTATCTGTACATTCACTAGTGGAAAGATCTGTAGAGCCCGAGAGAAAGTTTGCAGCTGTTCCAAGTATCTGCAATTCACAAACAGTCCCTAGAATATAGCTTCAAGGTACCACTCTTGTCCCGACAAGTTTCCCTGACTTAACCATTCTGCAGCAATAGGATTAACAGACAGAACTGTGGTGCACAACAGTTCTATCTGTTGTTAATATTGCTGTAGTATGGTTTGGTCGGGGATCCTTACTGATACAAACTGTGGTGCACGACAAAGCGTGATAAAAAAAAAACTCTTTATACGCAGTAGGCAAGAAACCTTTCCAGGAATCTCGGAGGATCACTCACAAAAAGTCCTAGCAGTCCCAACCAAGTCTGGAACCCAGCGTCCTATCTGATGTACAATGGAATAATGGAACCTGAATTCTAAGCCAGTACAAAGTCTGGAAAAACTTACCTATACCTGCAGAGCCTGCCACAAGTACCTGCTATTCTGCATCAGACTAAAGAATCTAATTCCAATTCAGCACTCATGTTCCAACTTAAAGCTCACTGGCTAAAGTGTACTACAAAAATTGAACAAACAGACAGAACTGTTGTTCACACCCCAGAAAGTTGAAAAACTCTAAATACACAGGAATATATATTCCATCAACATGTATAGTATAATTAGAAAACTCATAGCTGCCACAAGTATCTGCTACTTTGTAGCACAGTTAATTCTGACGTTCAGTTCAGTACCAAGTCCAGAAAAGTCAACTTTGTGAAATAGAAGTTGCCCACTCTACTACAGATGCAATGTGAAATTGTTGGAAGTTGCAGATTCAATTATTTGCATGAACTGCTAGGGTCAAGGCAGTATACTTCTTCAACACTACTTGTAGCTTCAACACACTCAGGAACATCCATTTTGAAAGCCTTATGAAAGCATTTTTCCAGTAAGTAAGTTCCGTACATATTTTTAAATTCAAATAGATTTTTTAAATTTTCATACAATTGTAGTTCGAATGAAGTTTTAGGTGAAGTTCTGTTTTTATTTGCATTAGGTCAGACCCAAAAGTTGCTTAGTTCCAACCATCTGAATAAACATACAAGACAACAGCATAAAATATATAATTTAAAATTTCAAGCATTTTTAATTGAATTAAAAAAAATTGAATTAAAAAAAAATTCCAATCATGAATGTTCATTATTTTCCCAAATTTTTTGTTTGGAAATAAAATGGTAACAAGTTTCTTTTACTTTCTTTTCAGATGATCGGGATGAGAAGTGTTTTTGAACTCCACAAATTGTGCAACCTGCCGTGCCCATTGGGGATATTACCAAAAGCCCTTAATCCCTGTTATCCAAACATCATATAAGGTCCCCTGCTAATGTGTTCCAAAATTCGCCTCTTTCTCAACACATCCTCTCCATCCCTCCATGTCCATTGTAATTCCTCTTCTTTCACTACATCCACTAGAGGAAATAACTGTGTAGCCTACCGGAAGCTTTGCAGCTACTGCAAATATCTGCAATTCAATGGGAGCCTCCTGAACTTTTCATGTCAAGAAGCCTGCCTCCACTTCCAAGTTCCCTGATGGGGCTATTGTACAGAAATAGGTTTAGCAGATAGAACTGTGGTGCACAAACAAGCTGTTGAAAAACACTCCGAACACAGTACACAATATACCTTGGCAGAACAGTGAGGCAATTAATCAGGATCCTTTCCAGGAGTTTCAAGTATCTGCCATTCAATAGCAGAATCATTGCCATTCAATAGCAGAAGTGTGTTTGGACCCAGTATTCTATATCTAGAGCCCATAGAAAACATTTCCAGAGGCCCAGAATATATTGTTTTCCAATGTCCCCTGGAATCCCGAATTCTACTAATCCTAAACACATCCTCCCCATCCTCCACTGTTTCCACGTCCTCCTCCATTGTCACTATGTCCTCCTCCATCGCCTTTACATCCTCCTCGAATGCCTCCACATCCTCCTCAAATGCCTCCAAGTCCTCCACCATTGCCTCCACATCCTCCTCCAGTGCCTCCATGTCCTCCACGATTGCCACCAAGCCACTCCATCCTTCAAAATGCGCCTGTTCCTCAACACATCCTCTCCATCCCTCCAGATTCATCTTCACCTCCTCTCTGTGCATTCACTAGTGAAAATATCTGCAGAGCCCACAGTAAAGTTTGCAGCTGCTTCAAGTATCTGCAATTCAACAGGAGCCACTTGAACTCATCCTGTCAGAAAGCCTGTCTCCACTTCAAGTTCCCTGAACAGAAATAGAACAGAAATAGGTGTAACAGATAGAACTGTGATGCACAAACAAGCTGTTGAAAAACACTCTGAACACAGTGCACAATATATCTTAGCAGAACAGTCAGGCAATTAATCAGGACACTTCCCAGCAGTTACAAGTATCTGCCATTCAATAGCAAAATCAAGCAAGTAGAACCTGCCACACTATGAAAAGGTCAGAAACTTCAACATGTGAATGAGAAGTTGTTTGCTCCTAAAATTTGCACTGCGGGAGTCAAGTCAATAGACTTCTTCAGTAACACTTGTAGCTTTAATGCATAGGAGAATCTATTCTAAAAGAAAAGTAAGTAATAATTTTTTTTAATATTATTTCGGCTTTTCTCAGTTTGATAGAATTGTAGTTTATTAAATAAATTGTCAAGTGAAGTACTGTTTTGAATATTTACTATAGACTATCGGTGTCTCAAAAGCAGATGAATAGCAGTATCCAATACACCAAACTTAAATTTATATAATTGAAGCTGAAAATTAAAATGTTCCTATCATAAATTGTTATTTTTTGAAAAATTATTTTGGGTCAAATTAATCTAACGTTTCCTTTATTTTCATTTCAGATGATGTGAGACGAGAAGTGCTTTTGAACCCAGTATTCAATATCTAGAGCTCATAGAAATCATGTGGCTCCTCCACCATAGCCTCCACATCCTCCTCCAGGGCCTCTAAGTCCTCTATAGCCTCTACATCCTCCTCCAGGGCCTCCACAACCTCCTCCAGGTCCTGGTCCTCCAAGTCCTCTATTGCCTCCACAACCTCCTCCAGGTCCTGGTCCTCCAAGTCCTCTATTGCCTCCACAACCTCCTCCAGGGCCTCCAAGTCCTCTATTGCCTCCACATCCTCCTCGAGGGCCTCCACAACCTCCTCCAGGTCCTGGTCCTCCAAGTCCTCTATTGCCTCCACAACCTCCTCCAGGGCCTCCAAGTCCTCTATTGCCTCCACATCCTCCTCCAGGGCCTCCACAACCTCCTCCAGGTCCTGGTCCTCCAAGTCCTCTATTGCCTCCACATCCTCCTCCAGGGCCTCCAAGTCCTCTATTGCCTCCACATCCTCCTCCAGGGCCTCCACAACCTCCTCCAGGTCCTGGGCCTCCAAGTCCTCTATTGCCTCTACATCCTCCTCCAGGGCCTCCAAGTCCTCTATTGCCTCCACATCCTCCTCCAGGGCCTCCACATCTCCACCATGGCCTCCACATCCTCCTCCAGGTCCTCCACGTCCTCCAATGCCTCCACATCCTCCTCCAGGGCCTCAAAGTCCTCCATTGCCTCCACATCTCCCTCCAAGTCCTCCAATGCCTCTTCATCCTCCTCCAGGGCCTCAAACTCCTCTATTGCCTCCATGTCCTCCTCCAGATCCTCCACGTCCTCCACGATAGCATCCACATCCTCCTACAGGGCCTCCATGTCCTCCAATGCCTCCACATCCTCCTCCAGGGCCAAGTCCTCTATTGTCTCCACATCTTCCCCCAGGGCCTCAACGTCCTCCAATGCCTCCACATCCTCCACCATAGCCTCCACATCCTCCTCCTCCAGGGCCTCCAAGTCCTATCGCCTCCATGTCCTCCTCGATTGCCTCCACGTCCTCTGCAATTGCCTCCACATTCTCCACCATCGCCACATCCTCTCCAAACGTCTCCCAAAGAGTAATTTTCTTTTTTTATTAATTTATTTAAATTAAAATTGCAAGAAAATGTAGGTATGTCATTTGAAGTGTTGAACTCGAAAATTCAGAAAACACTTTTGTGCAATTTCATTACGTGTGATGTATGTATGATGCATATATCTGATTTTTTAGGCCAGCTTATTTTAGTGCAGATAGGTTTTTTGTTTCAATTTTTGGAATTCAAAGTATAAAAAGAAAATCAAATTTTAAAAAGAAAATGCTGTGACTGAATTTTTATTAGTTTCTAAATTACTAAAAATTAAACTACAGTGAATGTCAATGTATTAAGTTTTATTTTGTTTGTTAAACAGGTCAGACAAATGCAGAGTTTCAATAATTTCCTACAAATAAACTTGATCTGGAAATCCTACCAAAACATTCCAGGCAACGAACCATGATGATTAAAGATCTCAAGAACAATAAAGGACATCAGAAGTTTAAAAGTTACAACAAGTGCTTGTTGAAATGAGCGCTTATACAAGGTTTGATTAAAATCTTCATGATTAATAATTAGTTAGGTAGGATTCAAAGGCATTATGCTGACATTATGAATAGAAGTGATTTGTCTTAGTAATATATAATGCATTGTTAAAAATTGCATTAAATGTAATTTATTCCATGCAGCCATCTTTTTTTTTTGAATCTACATAACAACATAAAGTTAACATAAAGGTTAAAAAAAAGTAATTTATATATTTTATGTCAATTAAAACTTCGTAATTTTTAAATCACTAATGTCAATATTTTTGTTAAAATTAGCTGAAACATGTTTCTTATATTTATTTCAGATAATCTGGGACAAGAAGTTTTTTGTACTCGCCATCCTACGAGCTCCTCTGTTCATGTCTTCTGAAATTCTCCTCCTCATGAACACATCCTCTCCTCTAGAGCACCTCCACCATAGACCTCCCCTGTGTACCGCCACACTGGACTTCCTTCTCCCTGGACTTCTACCCTGGACCTCCTCAATGTAAATCCACCTTGGACCTCAACAGCATTGCCATGCTATCCCTCCTAAGGACTATATTCTCCTGTGCTCACTACATACACTCCGCTCCGCACAATACCTTGAGAGCCAACAAGAAATGCAGCCAATGCATGTGTGTAATTCAACAGAAATTCATCTGCATTCAACAAGAATGCAACTGCAAATCAGCACTCCTGTCTTGACTTCAGGTTCCCTGACCCAATCGAGCAGTTGGATCAACAGACAGAACAGTGGTGGACAACCACGCACTAAGAAAAACTCTATATGCGCAGTGCAAATTATGACTCTGCAGCAACTTCTTAGGAAATCGAAGCTTTTTGTACTCGCCATCCTATGAGATCCCCTGTCCATGCCTTCTGAAATTCTCCTCATGAACACATCCTCCTCCAGAGTACCTCCTCCCTGGACCTCTTCCCTGTAACTCCTCCCTGGACCTCCAACCTGGACCTCCTCCATGAAGATTCACCCTGGACCTCCACCCTATCTCCTCCCTGGACCTTCACCCTGTACTTCCACTCTGGACCACCTCCCTGGAAATCACCATTTACCTCCTCCATGAAAATCCACCCCGGACCTCTACAGCAATGCCATGATATCCCTCCTAAGGACTATATTCTCTTCTGCTCACTACCTACACTCCGCTCCGCTTAATGCATTGAGAGCCAATAAGAATGCAGCCAATGCATGTGTGTAATTCAGCAAAAATGCAACTGCATTCAACAAGGATGCAACTGCAAATCAACACTCCTGTCTTGACTTCAGGTTTCCTTACCCAATCGAGCAGTTGGACCAACAGGCAGAACAGTGGTGGACTACCACGCACGAAGAAAAACTCTAAATGCACAGTGCAAATAATAACTCTTCAGCAACTTCTTAGGAATTGTGTACCGAAGACCCAAGTATCTGTTATTTCAATAATAGAATCAAGCACGACAATTCTGAAAACAACAATTGGCGATAGTAGCTGCAACAGCCTGTTCAAAGCTACATTGGAAGTAAGTTTTCTAGGTTTTCCTTTAAGTTCTAAAACATCCATGGTTCTGAGTTTAAAAGATTTTAGTATATTTTTCTTACAGAAGCATTTGGAGCTTAAAAAGAGTTAATTTTTTAATGAATATTTAAACAATATTGGCATACTTACATTTAATGAGTTTAGATTATTTGAAAGTTAATGTCCTGCATTAAAGAAAATTTGAGCTTTTTAATAATTGCAGATCAGTGTTTTATTTGGGATGTAATTATTTAAATAATATTCCGCTAAAATATGTTAAACCTGGTTTTATTTAAAAAAAAAAAGTATTGGCTAGATGTCAGCACGAAAATTACTGCGTCAAGGTGTTATAAACTATGAAAAACTTAATTAAATCTTATTTTCCTTAGTGATTCCTGATTGATTCTTAATTTCCTTTCCCTGTAAAATAATGCAATTCTGTTTTAATTTTTGGTTTCCAAAGTATTTAAAGGTAATAAAATTTTTTAGATGCTGTGATTTGCGGTGATATTAATTTTATTTAACCCTTTCAGTCTCAATGACAATTTGGAATCATCATTTTAGATTTTTTTTTTCTGATCGTCTATAGCCATTTATGATATGAAAAGGCCCATCATTCAATTCTTGAGGCTTTTTTCCATTGGAAAATATTTTATTATTAATCCAAATTGATGTCAGCCCTATTATTATTATTTTTTAAAAAATTATTATTGGAAACATGATGATGCCAAACGGCATCACTGGGACTAAAAGAGTTAATAAAGTTACTGAAATGAATGCCTATACATTGTTTGTCTCTTGTTTATTAAACAGGTTAGGCAAGTGTATAGATTCAAAAACGCCCAACCTCATTTGAACAGGAGATTGAAATCCTACCAAAACGTGCCAGACAACTATAACCAGGATGATGATCCCAAGAGCAATACGGGACGTCTTGAGTTTCAGGAATACAGCAACTGGTTGTCGAAATCACTACTTTACAAGGTTTGATTAAAATCTTCATGTTTAATGATTCATTTTGCAGGATTTGAAGTAAGATAGTGATATTTAAGAATTTTTTAATGATATTTTTTTAAATGATTGCCAACAGTATATCATGTATAAAAAATAACAAATGCCAAATTAAATATTGTACTTGAGAGTTGAGGCATCTATAATGTATGTGCTTGTAATGAAAATAATTTTCTAACACTCTACATATTAAAAATTTTCAATAAAAAACACGTCTTTACACAAAATAAGCAATCATACTTGTAAAATTAAATTATTGGAGTTTATTTATTAGAAAGTAGTTTCAATCAGGCCGTAATTATTTTCATAATATTCCTCTCAAACCTAAAGGTGGAATCTAGTTTTATTTTTTAAAATAATAACTAGATGTCAATACCAAAGTTACTGTATCGTGCTGCATATAACGACAAAAAAAATATTTTGATCAGATTTCGATTAATGATCATTTAGTGTGGCACAACGCGTTTTAATTTTTGGTCTCCAATACATTAAGCGAGAATCATAGGTTTAAACGAAATTGTTTGGTGACTTGAAACCTAAAATAAATTCTTATTTAATAAAAGTTTTGAAAATAGAAATATAATTAAATTAAGTGTGTCTCTTGTTTATTAAACAGGTTAGGCAAGTGCAGAGATACTAGAATGCCCAACTTCATTTGAACAGGAGTTTAAAATACTACCAAAACATGCAAGGCAGCCAATCCCGAAGAAGATCCTAAGATCACTAACGTCACTAGGAGTTTCAAGGATACAGGAACTGGTTGTTGAAATCAGCACCTTCTATAAGGTATGATAAACATATTAATAAAAATGATTAATGTTTAATTTTGTAATTTTTGTAATGTTCTTCATTAAAATATATTCTTTTATTAATATAAATTTCCAATATTTATTTTTGAAATTTTTGGTCCAAGTTAGCTTTAATTCCTATCCTGCTTAGATTTTGACCTCCAAAATATAAAAAGATCAAAATTTAAAAAACCTGAACCTTGATATCAATTCTAATCTAGTCAAGTTCCTGAAAATTAAAATATAGTGAATGAATATGCAATAAGCTCTTAAGACCCGAGCAAAATCCTAAACGTATTTTCTTAATCTAAACATACTTTTCATTCAAATATCTACTAAAAAGTATTTTATCAAAGTATTTTTTAAAATTATGTTTAGTAGTTACTGAGAGACATGCCTTAAGCTCTAAAAATACACATAAGTTGTGCTATAAATGCAAAAAGAAAGACATTATCACTTATTTGTAGTCAACAGTTTATTATAACATTGTTTTTAATGCAAAATACCTTTAAAATTAACTACCAAAAGAACTTTTTGAAAAGTTAGAAAAAAAGTTTAAATATTTTTTTTTTTTGATAACTCTAATATCGTATTGACCTTCGTTCAACTTCATTCAATTTTAGAATTAAATGACAAAGGCTGAAAACTGATAATTGGATCAACTTCTTTCCGACCCGGTAAATTTCGGAACTAATTAACGTGTTAATTGTTTGTGGGTTAAAGGTTTTAAGAAATGTCGAAATAGGGACGCCAGGTCACAGGAGGTTAAATTTGGTCTTTTGTTTCTCAAACAGATGAGGTATATGCTGACCTTCAAACAATCCCTACTTTCATTCAAACAGGAGAACGCAATGCAACCACTAGGATGAACATCCCAAGGGTTGAAGGACTTCAGGACTTTCAAGGATCTTCTTCTTCATGAGTGCAACAGCCCTTGGCAGGCCTTGGCTGCCTCAACAACACGCCTTCTACAGCTCCCCCTGTCCATGGCAACTCTCTTCCAGTTGGAATTTCAATGATACAGCAATTGATTATTGATATCTGCAGTTCTACAAACAAGGTATGTTAAAATCTTTATGTTTAAGGATTAATTTTGTGGGAATTTAAGACAATATTGTGTGTGCAACTTCTATGGCCAACTTGGGAAGTCTTTAAGAAATCTGCATTTTTAGATAACTTTTTTTTAAATATTATTGCCCACATTGTGCGCTTAGAAGTGATTTTTCACTTATATTTATAATGTATTCATTGTTAGAAAATTGTTCCCTGGATATGCCTAATTGTGAATTATGCCAGAAATCTTTGAACACAATTTAATTCGAATTTTGTTTTTTTTTCCATATTTTTTTCAGGATTGGTTTGAAGTATACCATACATAATGCATGTGATATCATGGGAACATTTGTGTAACAATGTATGTGGCACACAAATTGTTATATATGCTGGATAGTAGTTGAATGTGCTAGTTATGGGTCATAATTTGATAAACTAAGCATTGAAATTTATTAAGTAAAGAAACAAGAATTAATTCCATAATTTCTTACATTGTAGCATTCATAATTATTCTAATATTATCAATATATATTAACAGTTTATTGGATAAAGCTTCGGGTGATGTTCTGCTTTCAAATATTTTCGCTAGATGGCAGCACCAAAAAATACTTACTCGAGGCAACCCTCTTTGAATATGCAAGGCAAAGACATGAAATTTATATGAAACACAGAGTTAAAATTTAAAAACCTTTAATTAAATTAAAAAATTGTATTTCTAAACATATATGCACTCTTTAAAAAAATGTTTTGGTTTAAATTAACTCTTACATGTTTCTTTTATTTTCATTTCAGATCTTCTTCGACAGGATCATTTCATTTCATCTTCGACAGGAAGTGTTTCTGAACTCACTCGATGTACATATCATGCAGACAGGATTATAGTTAAGGTATCCTCCCTTAAAGAAAGTGAATTCCATAACAGCCTGCGAGTAGTATAAATCATGAAAGGAACTTTAACATAATTTGCCAAAATAAGTTTTTAGCTAAACGAATACAGACACAATTTTCTGAAGGACACCACTTGGTATATGTATTGCACAAAGCAAACTGCTTTGCAACTAAAGAATACTGAACTAACAATATAAAGGCAGTTGTTTTTCCACCCTCAGACTTCCAAAAAGTAATGTATCAGGCAAGGGTGAAGCAGTTTGGAAGGCTTTATTATTGTAGGGACACTCAAATGGGACTTAAAATATGATGTAGTGGAATGTCATAGAGTGGTCAAAAAGTACTATTGAGGCCATCCAACAACCTTGGAATGGTAAAAAGCGATAGAAATTAAAAAAAAAAATAGTTGAATCTTAAATTCAATTTGTATGTCCTAGCATCATCTCTGAAAAATGCACATAAGCATGTTTCCCATTTTCAGTGTGACCCTTCTGTGACTTAATGAAGAGAATAGTAGCACTATAAAACAACCGTTATAAAGAGTCTCTGATGTATAATAGAAAGAGGAGACATTTTCCGAAAGTGTATTTCAGCAATTCAACAGCATTACGGTATCACCAATTGAAAATCCGGCAATCCCTAGTTAAAAAAACTACATATTTTGCAGTTAGAATTAGACTAGCTTACATTTATCATGAAGTGCAAATCTCAGTGGCATAATGTCAGCAAGTTAGACTACATGTGGTAGTAAAAAATGAAACAAAAGACTTGTAAGAATAGGCTTCTACCTTGTTTTGATAGCCTTACTGAAAAACCTCAGTTTTCATGCAAGCACTTTCCCCTGATTAAAAGTGGATTCTATAACAGACTGAAATAAAGTACACCACTTGCAAAAAGCTAGATTGAAAAAAAAAGCAAAGCTGTAATGCAGCTATACTGTAATACTGTAGGGAGATTACCCATTGTAACTCTCCCACTGCCAAAAGAAATTACGCCTACATCAAGTAACATAACTGGCAGTTGAGGGGAAGCATGGGGGGGGGGGGGGGGAGTTTGAAATTGTAACATTTAAGCAATCACAGACGATTTTGTAGGATGTTAAATCTAATGCAGTGAACAAAATATGCACTATGTGTATCATGGACTTACTAAACACAGCTACACGATATCAGCCATCCAATCATAAAAAAAAATGACAATGCAAAAAAACCCCTAAGTCAGGGCTGCCAGTGGCGACTTAAAAGGCTACTAAAGCGACTATTTTAGCGTCTAGGCGACTATGGCAACTATTTAAGACCAAAAAGGGCCTAAAACGACTATTTTAAGCAAAACCTTCAACTATTTTGAGTCTTGGGCGACTATTTTAGTTTTAGTTATATAATTTTTCCATAGATGGCGCCACGAGAATACTGCCGATATGCAAAACGTGAAGTGCAAATGATGCCTAAAGTTTTTGTTTGGTTCTCACATAGATCTAGTCAAAAGTTCTCATCAAGTTTTGCTTTCGTTTTGCACAAAACAAAAGCAAAACCATGTGTTTTTGAAATAGTACTTGACTTACGATTTTTTTTTTAGCAGCCTATGTAAAGTTTATTGAAACTAAAACTTTGATTTTGTATGCTTTGTTGAAGATTTTTTTTAAAACTGCATTTGGGGATAGGATTGACATCTGTCTGTTTGTTATTAATTTAATTTATTTTGAAGTTTTTATTAAGTAATCTGGCGGAATCTAAAAGAATCGTATCCAAATACGTTTTTTAAATATTTAAAAAAAAGTTATATTTTGCTTGTAAATTTCGATGATTCTGGATCGTGTTAAATAAGAATACTTACATTTAATAGTTTTAATTCAGCCATCCTTGTATTTTAAAGCTGCGAGATATTTCAGTGAAACATATTTACATGGATTAGTATTGATCCTTATGTTTCTTGAATAACTGATAACTATTTAAAATAAACTTGTTTTTATTTTATATTATATTTTTTAATAAATTTATTTTCAAGTAAATTTTATCGGCAGTATCAATCCTTTCATTTGAAAGTTGGTGTTGCAATTTCTAAATTTAAGTTGCGGTCTTAAATTTTTTTTTTTTGCACAATTTAGCATTTTAACTTCTTCCTACTCCCTTCTGTGAAATGACAGGCTTTTTATAGATGAATGTTGGTTTTACTTAGATTTTTTAGCTAAATACTAATCAAAAATTAAAAATAGATAAATTTATATGCCATACATATATATTTTTGAAGGATAAAAAAGGCACTTTTATGGCTGTTTCTTATCCAATCGTTAATGGAATGTTTTTGTTTTTTGAAAATTTTTATGCAATTGCTAATTAAATTCCAATACTAATAAGTGGTTTTAAAATGTTTTCTCCTAATTTATGTTCTCTAACAGTTATATATAAATTGGTTTAATAATTTAACATGAAATTTTCTGTTGCAATGCATCCGAAAAACTATTGGAAGTTTTATCAATCCTTTTAACCAAGTGTTGGTGCTACAATTCTAAGATCTGCACTGATATAAGTCTTAAGTTTCAGTTTTTAAATTTTTGCATCTACGCATATTAAACTAATTTATCACTTTTTTTGGAAATTTTATTTAATTTCGGATAACATTCAATGCAAATATTAAAAAAAATACATTTGTGTTATCTAACAATTAAAAGTTTATTTAGTTAGGTAAAAGAGGATACTATTTTGGCTACTATTTTTTAACATCTGAGGCTACTAAAGCAACTATTTTCAAAGCTTTCTGGCACTGGCAGCCCTGCTAAGTCATTTTCTTCTAAAACTACATTGATGTGTCCTAGCCTCATCCATGGCGAATCCTCTAAATCATGCCTCTCATCTTTAGTGTGTTCCTTTTGTTCCTTGATGAAGAAATGCTAGCTCAACAAAATACTTAATTTATTAAGATCCTCTCTGATGCTTGATGGAAAGTCGAGACAGTTTCCCGAATCCGAATTCATTTCTTCAACAGCGTGACATGTTCCCCAGCTCTGCAATTTTCTAGTGCAAAAAGCTACATATTTTACAATTGGAACTGGATCTGACATTTAGTTTAATCATGATAACCTCAAGAAATGTATACAAGGTCTGTGACTTTACATCGGAAAATTGGACTAAAAGTGACAGTAATCAATCTAAACTGTGCATGAAAGCAGCTTAGCTAGGGCACCTCCCCGAAAAAGTGGCTTATGAAGTGAAACATACCATGCAAGAGCCTAAAAGCCCAATCGACATCAGGCTTTCAACTCGAGTAACAAACCACAAGCAAGAATCAAATTCAAAATATCGCAGGATCTTTGAAGACGGTTTTGCGATTAGCACATACAAAGTGTCAGTATGCACATTACAAATATTTAGACTGATGTTTACCACTCCATTTCTGCTGCAGAAAAAAAAAAGAAAAAAGAAATGCAGGTACATTAATCCTGACCAGACTGTGCAATCGTGAATAATCTTAAATAAAGATCGGTGATGCAACAACAGTTATTGGCAGCTAGGTAATAGTCGTAACTGAATCAACTTCTCAACAGCACAAAAATCAAATGTTTGTTACTTGATTCGCCTGCCCAGAAGCGACACATTCAACTCTTCAAAAGAATAGTCATCAACTCTTGAATCTGAATGAGAGTTTTATTAGGATTGATAAGAATGTGATCAGCACTGAAATTGGCATCTCCATGGAGTCAGCAAATGAGGTACTGGAAATTACCATCTGGAGTTCAACAAAGAATCAAGAGCTCATCAGAATCAAGGCAACCACATGGAGAAATGAGAAAGCAGATTGGTGTTAGAACAGCCCAGTATCAAGTAAGAATTTTTAGCAGTTTTCAATGAAGTAGCACATGATTATAAATTATAAATGTAATGCATGTGTGTGTACCATTTTTTTGTTTAAGTAATTTTCCATGTTTGGCGAAAAAATTAATGTTGGCATTTACCTTAACAGCATTATTATTTGGTCAAGATTAGTTTGTGATTTGCTTATTGATTTTATATTCCAAAAGAATAAATAAAAATTGAATATTCTTTTGTTTAAAGCTGCATTTTCAAAGATTTTTTTTTTCAATTTCGTTTTAGGTTAAATATTAATTAGAAATTAATGAAGAAATTAAATTGGTTAACATTAAACATCAATTTAATCAGTAAAGCTTGGAAAATAGTTGTTACTTACATACAGTATTTAATAGATATTTTGATTAAAAAATGCTTTACTAAACTTGTAGGATTTCTCAAGGCAATTTCAAGTTTCAACCTATACTCAGAAGTGCAACTTTTACTTCTATACAGAACAGAGAACTTCAAGCGTCACTGCAGCCGATTCAGTTGCAGTAGCAGGATAGTGCTGAAACTCCAACCAACGCTTTCAAGTCCAGCGGCGTCATGTCCAACACCGCCCAGCCTAACACCGTCCAGTCCAATACCTTCAAGTCCAGCATCTTGAAGTCCAGCATCTTGAAGTCCAGCAGCTTCTGCAAAAGTAACAGTCCAGTTTAAAATTTTAAATATTGCTCAAGAAAAGGTGCTAATTCTTTTTTAAAAAAATCATTAATTTATAAAGTGAAATGCTTATAATCTGTCGTATCCAGTTACCAATTTATCGAGTGTCTTAGGTTACAAAGGACACAGTAGTTTCCGAAAATTGTCAATCTGAATTTGAAATTTAATTTCGATTACCATTTTGGTTGCAAAAATTATATCCAAAATCAAGGATTAATATTTTAATGCATACTAAAAAAATCCTCTTCAAAATTCATGCGCTATAGATTATAATTCATGCGCACAATAGAAATGAACTTAATCATAACTCTTAACGGATCTTAAAGATTCAATTTTTAAAAGCTGTCGATAGGCTCCAATAAATATTAAAAAAAATCCCCTTCAAAATCCATGCATTAAAACAATACAAATGAACTTCATGACTCTTAAAAGTTTCAATTTTTTTTAAAAATCTGTCGATAAGTTCCAATACAAAATCTGCAATTGTATTTAATGTACTGCAAATTATATTCAATATAATATTAATGATTTGGTCAAAAAACTTGAAAAGATCAATGAAATAATTCCTTCAAATTAAAAAAAAAATTCTAATAAAAAAATTAAATTGATTTACGAAACAGGAAAAAAAAAAATCGAAAAATTTGTTTATAACTAAAATATAATTTTAAAAACTTAACCCAGAAATTTATCGGAATTACATGTCACTGGGGAGGCGCCCACCAATGGCATTGATTGCGTATGAATGTCTGGGGGAAAATGAACATAAAATAAAATAAATTTAAGAAAAACAAAAGAAATGAAATAAAATAAGTTTAAGAAAAATATAAAAGTATAATATAATAAAAATATTAAATATAATAAGAACAAGTATTTAAAAAAATTAAATACAATAAAATAAAAAAAATTTAATAATATAAAAATAACTAAAAATCTATAAAAATTAATTAAATTAAAAAAAAATAAAACTGAAAATTAAATTTTCTTGCTAAAGAGTCACTAAATTAAGGTTTTAAATGTCAAGAGAAAATGTTTATTTTGATCGCCTATAACTCAGCATTTTCTTGTGTTAAAAAAACCTAATTTCTTGAACAAAAACATGTTAGCTCTCTTTTAAAAATGTGTTAATTTTCGAGACACATTCAAAATTACTCGTCGATATATTTAAGATAGATTTATTTTCACTTAGATTGTATTACGGTCTCTCAATTAATTCCAATACTGAAATGGAAAAATATAAGTTAGTCCTTATTTTAATTTTTTGTAAGAAGCTTGGACATTAAGAAAATCTTAATTTTGATTTTTTAATTTGGCATTCAAAGTCGGTATCTACTATTTCTGCAATTTTGTCTTCCAAAATAAACATACACCATCATGAATTTATATAATTTTATTGTAATAAAAGAATTTTTTCATTAAGACATATCATAATTTTAAAAATAATATTGAGCACATTTTATTTTCCCCTTCCCTAAACTTTAAAAGTACAAAAATTGATGCTTTTTTACCCTTTTCAAAAAGTCATATTTATAGAAACCGAAAATTAATATTTTTAATATGTGATATGAATGCAAACTGAGACTCGATTTTAGGTGCTTGTTGCAGTTTTCTACAGTGAATGTAAAGATTTTTTTCTTTTTTTTAAAAAATCAAAATGAATGGTTTAAATTGTTCCTTCAGCAAAAAAAAAAAGGAAAAGGATTTGGTTGGATTTGGGATAACGTTTGAAGATTTTGGGAAGCTTTACTCAATGGTTTGCTCAACATTGTTTCATTTTCATCAGTTTCAAAAGCCTAAACGTCATAAGAAAGTACATTAAAGCAAATTACTACAATAAAAAAAATAAAGTTGCTATATGTATGTGTAGGTTTGGGTGGCTTGGTTGGTTTATCAGGTTCTGATAAATGTCATTGTAACTTCGACAAACAATGAATTAAAGATTATCAAGTTATTAGTTAAGGCTATTTATCCTCTTAAGTTAACTAAAAAAGTTTACCATGCTTAAAATAGTATTGTGGGGTTAAGTTTTATTTGTAAACGTTCCTAATAGATGGCACCACCAAAGTTCCTTAGACCATGCAGATAGTTCTATTAGGGAATGATCAATGAATAAACGGTGTGGGGTAAAGTTCTATTTGTAAATGTTCCCAATAGATGGCAGCACCAAAAGTTCCTTTTCCATGCTGATGTTTTCACACACAGCTAGAAAACGTTCGTGAAATTTGGTTACAACACGAAAAAGTTAGTGATTAATTAAAATATGTGAAATACTCTGAAAAAACCCAAGTGGTTTCCGATCTTTTTACATGAAAGGGTCAAAATTTTGACTTCTAAAATAAAAACGGATTTTGAAGGAAGTACCAATTTGTTTTGAATATTGTTTATGGAATGAGTTTAAGTAAACAGTAATTTATACCTTATACATGTTCAAACATGTCCGATTCACCATGTTCTTATGAAATTCTGGCATACAATTTTCTTTTCATATTTGCACCTGTAACGGGACATTCTTTTTCGGGAAAAATGCTACTATTTTCCCCTACGAGTTCAATTGATGAGTACCAAACTTGTTTTAGAACTTTTTTTTGACATGTTCTTCGAATAATTACGGCAACCCAAGGTTTTGGGTAGTGGATTAACAATTCCCTTCACCGCCAGAGGCAATTAATTTCCAACTGCACCGAAACAATGCCAATTAACCGTGATAAGCTACAATTGAGATGAGTGCATACACGTAGATGAGCACTGTCGCATATACTTCTTACTACCAGCAGAATTTAATTTTTTTTCAAGGAATGTTGTCCCAAGACAACGATCTGCCCATTGGAGATGTAAGAAATGGTAAAATTGCTATTACAATCCAAAATGAAAATAACCTTTCAAGTACATATTTTTATAAAGTAAGCTTTTGCCTGGTCTTAACAAAAACTGTTTCTAAATAGAGTCGAAAAAAATCGAAGTGATTGTTAATCTTTCCTATGAAAGGGGTCTGCATTTTGACAGTAGGAAATTATATTCACATCAAAATGCACTGAATTTTAGTCGTGATTCTTTCTTGCCAAGCTAATTCAGTTAAAAATTGGCTTTCAGCAGTAGATTCCGGTTTAATGAAGCCTCGTCCATCTGTGGACCAAAATATTGAATTTTCTCCAACCATGCCTTTAATTCTGTCAAGGAAATATATTTTTGTGTGTGTGTTTAAAATTGATGTTTTAGTGTGTGACTGTGTCATTGAACTGAACTGATACTCTGGAATCAGCATCGAAACGCTCGCCAATACGGCGAAGACAGGCAACCCTGTACGAGCAACCCAACTTTTGCCGCCAATTCTATACTTAACCTGTTAAAATAGGCAATTTAAACCAATTATTTCAATATTTTTTTAAACAGAAAATTGATATGTTATTGCTTTAGTAAGTTTTTTTCATGTAATCAAGTTTCGGAAGCAAGTCAAGTGTCAATTACGATCGGCGGATTCATGCCAAATATGGCACAAACTCTCCCTAAAGCTGTCACCAAGTAACCGAAAATAGTCTTCACCAATTTTTCATGGAAAGCTCCTTACAGAGTTCGAGGTTTGTGTATTTGTCTATACCCCAATTATATCAGATACTAAGGCATGGCCTTTTGGAATAGCTTCTGTTACATCACAAATGTTTGTTGTAGTTACTCTGCGAAAAGTGTCATTACCCTAACAACGCCAACTCGATGACTCTGACTTATAAAACCTTTAATAGACGTCTAGATAGGTTCATTCATAACTTCATTTCAATATTTGAATTCATAACTTCTTAGCACCCAATGTGCAGGTAACACATATTTTATTGGTTTGCAATAACGTTTAACTGGTTTGTTTTTGTTTAACCAGAACTCTTATACTTTTATCGATGTTATAAACATTGTCTCTAAATAAAGAGTGTAAGCCAAAAAAAAAAATATGCTCTCTTCTACAATATATTTTTTTTTTCGAGATTTTTTGGACTGATGAATTCTAGTGAATCGGAGAAAAACTTAAGAAAAAAAATAATATAACATTACGGCCAGAGTGGGATACATTAATAATTAATGTACAACTGTCTTAATCCTAATCTCTTACACCTAATGATTTTCTGTACACCTGTCTTAATGACAGTATTACACAAAAAAAGCAACTCGCATTTTCGTCAAAATAGTTTTTTTTAGCCTTTTTATAGTACTTTCTAAATCCACTCTAATGCTTAGCTTTTTCGATGCGCAGATATTTGTACGACGTATTTTTTTAGAACAGTATTTGTAGATAAAGAAATGATTTATGATACATTGCTATTGATAAACGAATTAAAAAAAATTCCTGGATTTTGGCTGGTTTAACTTTCGACCAACCTTCCATTTCAAAATCTGTCATAATAAATAAAAATTGGTTCAGGGACCAACTGGAAGTCAACTTTTATTTTCCTAATTAATAGATAATTGCATTATAAGTTTTCAGCTAAGCTTTTATAATGATGCTTGTCCATTAGTGTTCTAAATCGGTTTCAAGCAGCTGATCCCAGGACCCAGAATTGTTTGGTTGCAGGAAATGTTCTAGATCCCAACCCAAATGATAATTTCGACTAATGATAAAATGATGTGATAAATGAATGAATAAATGACTAATGATAATGATAAATTCGACCGTGTCACATTTAAGAAATATTTATTTAAAATGTGTCAGTTATGAAAATGTCTTTACTTCTTCACTGAAACTGTAGCCTGTTTCAGTCAAGGCCGCCTCACCAAGTTTTCTCCCCCCCCCCCCCCCAACTCAGCTTCTATAATGGATGCCCATTAGTGTTCCGAATATGTATTAAACAGATAATTCCAGACTTGCCTCGTATTAGAATATGTGTCTCCAACCACCAAATGCGACTTACTAGTTACCTTAATAGTTAACTTTTAAATTGTAAGTCGTCCAACTATCTTCTTAACTGGTTCAAAAATCATTCTTAGGATTTTTCTTTCAAAACATATCTTATCCAAATAATGTGTTGTCCAGTTGGTTGGTGTGACCAAGTAATAAGATTGCTCTTGAATCAGCGTCTGGATGTTTTTTAAAAAAAGATTCATTTTTTATATTTATTTAATGTTTTCCATAAAAAGTAATGGACCGTTGAAAATCTCAAGTAGATAATTCATACTACATTTATTTCACTGAAGAAGAAGCGACAATCAGCCAACTACCACTTTTATTTTTTAAATCCATTATTCATTTATTAATTATTCTGAGAACTCTATGGCTGAAGCTAAAAGCTGTTGACCAAACAAAAATTCAACAGTTCTGATTTCGCTTATATTTTAAAAGATATAAGCTAAACGCGAGAGGAGAGGAAATCTTACGATAAGTTTGTCAAAATTAAAAGTCACGAAAGTAATGAATCGATTAACGGCATTATGTGTCTAAAACACTTGTGTAGTAAAAGCAGTTGTGTAGTTCTAGAGAGACGATAATTAAAATAGACCGAACTAGAATTTAGTATTTTTTAATATCTTATTAATCAAGGATTGATGCTTGATAATTTTATTGCTATTTTATTATTGTTATTTCTTATCACGTAAATTAAAGGAGTAGAAAACTGATATTGTTTGGGTTGACAGTTCATTGTAAAACTGTGAAGAAATTACAAGCCCATCAGAAATAGGTCCAATATGCGACACTTGACTGTTTTAAATTACGACTCCCTTTGCCAATAGTTCTCGTGTAGCTCAAATTTAACGATTTTCAACCTAACCTTATTGTCCAATGTGACTTTCGGCAAAACTCTTCATAGGGTAGACAAACCAGTGAATGAACGTTTAAGACGTCATGTTCGCCAGTGAATGAACACCAGGATATAATGACCAGGACAACCAACCATTGTCATATAGCTCCCTACTACATGGGAGGAAGTCAGAGTTGCCAATCCATATGTGGAATGATTTTCAATCCTTATTTTTTAATTATATTTACCAAATGTTCATTCACTGGGGCCTGTTCACTCACTGGTCAGTCAACCCTATAATACTCTTTTATGCATTAGGTTTTCATCTTTTAGCCGCGTTTTGAAATTACAAGACTCTTAAGGCCTTATCACACGAGAGCTCGTTCGTTCGGTGACGTCCCTACGCCATTTCAAAAACTGGTTTTTCGAGCAGCTTTTGCTGCCGAGTTTTTTCGAGTCGACGTGAAAAAATCCGCTACTTTTTCGCTGAGCGAACGGCTGCTCCAATCAAACACGAAGTTCAGTCATGACCGCGCCTCCTCCTTGTACCTCCTCCTCCAATACCGCGATTAGTGATGCAACGGATACCACTTTGGCCGGATACCGGATACCCAATATCCGGCCTAACTTTGGGCCGAATATCCGGCCGGATATCCGGCCATTTTAGACTTCAAAAGTATAAAATGTCAAATTGCGTAAACACTTTATCAATCGTAGCAGTTTTACTTTGGATGACGTAGTTTAACTCACCAATAACCATCGCAGTATAACTAACCAGTCACTAACTTCCCAATCTCAGCAAAACTAGTGAACAAGTGCCTTTCTTCACCAGCTAGCAGCATATACAGTGCGGGACTGTTTTCAGTAGCTGGACTCATTTACGAAAAAAAGCCAACCATATTCTACCAAAGAACGCAGAAGTATTACTTTTTTTACACCATAATTTACGCATCTTGAAACAAATCTAATATGCTTTGTTTGTTATTAACATAATGAATTGTGTTGTTGTCGTTGCTCATCTCCTAGGTTTAGCAGAGCAAAACCAGGTCCATGATGTTAGTCACTAGCAAAAAGTCCAGGATCATGACTGGATTTTCTAACATAATTCATTAACATAATGTGAAATATCAATCCAATAAATTTAAAAGTTTAACAATTAAAACAACAAAAAAAGTTTTGGAGAAAATGTCAGATTTAACAGGCCGGATAGTACTGCCGGATAGTTGTGTTATCCGGCTACTGCCAACTATCCGGCCTAATGGCCGGATAGGCCGGATGCAGTATGTTGGCCGGATATCCGTTGCATCCCTAACCGCGATAGTACTGCTTTTAAATCTGTGATGTCACACATGTCGTAGAAGGTCTCTGGATGACGCGTTTGCTGTCCTGTGTCAACCTGTTTTTGACGAGCGATGTCCGTATCGTCTGATAAGGGCTTTACTGCGCCCCCCTCCCCCCAAAAAAACTGCTCTTGTAAGAATGATAAAACACTCAAGACAAAGAACTTATTATTGTTTCGAGCTTTTTCAAAATTATTATAGAACGATTTTATTTACGATTTCAAAGCCTTTCGATTTCTCTTTTAAGAGTATGCTATAAGTTGATGTAAGAATTTAATTTTATTGGAGATTGTGACAATAAAAAAGAGGTAAAGAAAGCTCACATAACATAAATTAATTAATTTGTTGGGAAGACTTGTTGAATCAAATTAACAAGTTTGCTCTTGAAATGTGGATTTCATTAAGGAAACAATAATATAATCAGAAGTTGGCATAGATTTTGAGATTTTTTTTTGACAAACTCTTGTCTGGGCTTCATAATAGATGACTTATTATAATGATGTCAATTACATATAACAGAAACTTTCCTGTCGTTTATGTTTGACAGAGAAGAAGTATTTACAAAGGCAAATAATGTATGGCAAAAGATGCTTTTAGAAATGAATTAAGATATTCTTAGTTCGCTGATCCTAAATATAAAAGAAGTTTTTGTAAAAGCTGTAATTTCGTAGTAGTCACTTCAAAAATCCTCATATTCTTCTTAAAATGAAAGCATAATTTTAGTTTCGAACGTTTATTAAAACTTAATATGCGGTTCTAATGTAGTTGTAAATGCTGAACCCGAAATACATTTCATCTTCAGCATAAATAAAATACATTAGAATAACATTTGATATAATAAGTTCAAAACTAAAATTGTGTTTTGATTTCGAGCAATTTGAGGAAAAAATACGTAAATATCTCGAAGTAGGGATGTTCGAGAATATTTGAATTAATATTTAGAATTTGCAATAAAACTATGACTTAAATCAGTTCTAATATCCTGGGAACCAGAAAACTGTATAACTGGTGGATTGGCATTTAGATCTTTCTGAATCTGTTTGATATTAATTACAAATAAAAATATCCATTTAAACAAAATCATAATAGGAATCTTTCTCATAATATATTAAAAAAATAATTTGTATTTAAAATGACTGTGGAAATTTAAAGTAAAACTTTATACAAAAACTGTTCAACTGTATATAACAAATTATTGACCCTTACAGTTAAAAATCGAGATACACTAATCTGTTATCAATAGTTAATTTAAATAGTTGTATTGTTCTCTTAACTTTTACAAACACTCAATTCTGGATTAATAGTCGAATTACGAAGTGTTGAATTTCTTTCCTTCAAAAGTATTTCCTTATAAAAATTCTCATTCTGATGATTCGAAACACCCTTTACTGATTTAAATTGGTAATGATATATATTTAGCTATTACTTATGCAGTCATCTATTTAGTTAGTTAGTGGCTAAGTATTAGTTTATACTAGTTAAAGATAAGTTTTGTTATTTATGTATAAATTGATATTACATTGTTAACTCAGTAAATGGTGTTTTTACAAAATAAAGCGCACATTTTTAATCAAAGAAATACGCCCTATTAAATAATTAAATTATTTCTACCGTTTTGTTTGAAGTAATTGAATCCATTTTTGATCGTGTGTTAAACTATGTTTGGCGAAGTTGCTTATTTGAAACTAAACTCTGCAATTGACAAAATCAATTAAAGTTGACCTGATTGGTCATATTCCGCGGGTATGGCTAATCAGGTCATGCAAAGGATACATATTCCGCGGAAATATGTATCCTTTGCGAAAAATATATATCTCAAGACAATGAGAAATACCAATAAATATCCAAATGAAAGAGTTTCAAATACAAATAAGCCAACTTAAAAAACTATATAAAAATTCTAATGGTTCATTCAATTATTAACGAAAAATAATATTTTAGTTGAACAATAAATAATACAAGAGGCATAAAGAATTGAGTGTTTGTCAAATTTAAATTAAAACGTACATAAATAAATTTTAAAATTTCATGACACTTACACAATAATTCATACTCTTACTCGATTGAAACCAAACATATATGCTGCAAGCTGGATTCGAATCAAGCTTTGAAGCTAAGGTACCGAAGACAGTTAATCTAGTTAATGTTTAAATGGGAAATTTAAGCAAGTTAATGTTTAAGGATTGGATGTTTAGATTTTATGGCGCGACCATACTGCGTCAAACACTAGGTTTTAAATTTTAAAATAATCCATAAAAGAGGCACAAAACATTTATAAACGATTATACATCTAAAATCAAACACAATGTTTTTCTATTAAAAATGTGTAAATGATTATTAAGTGCAGCATATAACATTTAAGAACAGTGACACATTTAATTCAAAGAATAAAAGCCAATATCAACTATAAAGGAAAACAAAGCATGATGTGGGGGATGAGATAAAATGTCATGGATAGATGGGTACAACTTGTTAAGTTAATGTTTACAAGATAAACGTATTGAAAAGATTGCGTTTTAAGCACTAACATCATCGAAATTGACATCATTATTATAATAGTTTTCTTGTGCAGTCCAGTTATGACATCGTATGCTTTTTAAATAGTCAACTTTGACTTTTTGGCAAATTAAATCAATCGGATAAAATATTGTCGAATGAAGTTTGCGGGAAAGTTTTCTTTTTACTATTGGCACTTGCATGTGTGTTATGTGAATTTTCTAATTTTTTTCTCATCATGCAAATATTATCGAGTTGGTCATTTTGTGAGAAATTTTACGTCACTTTTCAACCTCTTAAGTAAACTCGTGTAATATCGATCATAGGTTTGCCTCTTTATTTAACACCGGAATAAATGTTTTTGTATTTAATTAATGTTTTTATTGCTAAGTGAAAACACGGTCAAGTTCTTTGGATTCACCCTGAACGACTCGCATTTACAAAACATTAACATTTTCACTGTAATCGACTTATTCATCACCTTAACAAATAATTGATATTATTTGTAATAATTGAGGTAGTTTTTCGATAAGGTAGTTTTATGATTTCATATTCAATTTACTATAATTTGAAACAAGTCATTCAAAAATTACAAAAGTTTTGGAATGATGGCATGTTTATCATGTAATGTTTTTTCTAAGGAGGAAGCTAAGGATTTGATTTCGAAATGTACACGGCGTCAAGACTACCTCTTAAATACTACTTCAAAGCATTTTTGTAAGAAGAATTTGTCCGATTGAATTATCGTCGCACTAGAGCTACACGATTGCTACTGGAGATGGGCGTTATTATTCAGAGCTTCAGTCAAGTGACGAGCCGACACCTGAGTACGCACCCATTGTAATTATTTTTAAGAGCGACATCGTACGCGGCGTTGGGACTTTAGAGCACATTTATTTTGACAATGCCCGGGCTTAAACCTGAGACCCTTTGTGCATGCAGGTGAAGTACCTCAAAGGCTGGTCTCCCAGCACCTAGTCAAAAGAAGGATTGGTTGGTTGGTAGACATATTTTCAGGCTTGTGTACTTGGTCGCAAGGATCCGCTTATAAACCATCGAGGGAAATTTTCTCCAGGGATCTGTACCCGTGGGAAACTGTGCAATGACCGCCCACAGGACTTTCGGACCCAACAGATTTTACGAGCACGTACTCCGCATTAACTCGACAAACACAAACATCCATGCCTGAACGGGATTCGAACCCGGACCCAGCAGCTCCAGAGGCCAATTCCTTAACCACTACGCCGCCGGATCGGCTCAAAAGAAGGATTTGACACCACATACTTAGCAACTGAAGACCAGAATTCTAATCACAAGTCTACTTTTAGGGTGTTAGTTTAGTTTGAATTATCGTCGCAATAGAGCTACACGAGGGCCATTGGCGACGGACGTCATATTTTAGAACCACAGTAAAGTGACGAGCCGACACCTGATGAGTAGGCACTCAACGCATCGTAAGCAGCATTAGGACTTCGGAGCATATTTAACGCGCACTACCTCTACATGGGGTATTATTCGTTGGACATTTTTGGCTACACGGGCGTTTTATAGATAGGCAGTAATTTTAGCGATGGCCCAGACCCGAATATGGGACCATCCGCATGCTAGGCGAGTGCCTAACCGACTGGGCTCCCCAGCCCTTCCCCCTTTGCATACAAAAATAATTTACAATCATTTAAATAGCTAAAATCAAGTAAACTATATTATTTTGGTTGTATTAGCATCGAAACTAAACTTACACGAGAACTATTGGTAATGTAATAGCTCTCGTAATTTGGAACTGCGGTCGAGGGACGAGGCTGATACTTGCACCAACACCCAACACAACCGTATTGCGACATTTTAGGCGGCATCAAGACTTTTAACTCCGCAAATTTAGCGAGTTTGTGTGCCGCAGTATACTTTGAGTATATTTGTTGGATTTTTAAATCATTTCTTTTTCATTATAATTTCCGTATTTGGACATTTTCTTATCTTGATATTCCAATTAGTGTTTCGATTCTTTCTTATCTTGATATTCCAATTAGTGTTTCGATTCTTTCTTATCTTGATATTCCAATTAGTGTTTCGATTCTTTCTTATCTTGATATTCCAATTAGTGTTTCGATTCTTTCTTATCTTGATATTCCAATTAGTGTTTCCATATTTATTGATAATATTATTTTTCATTGGATAATATTATTTTTCATTGATATAATATTATTTTTCATTGGCTGCTTCCCAATAGTCTGAAGTCTTTCCTGTCATTTCCCGTGCAAGATTTTTTTGTAATTTTCACTACCTCACGAGCAGATAAAATACGTGCCATCAAAAAAGACATACTCATTACTCAACTGAGTATCTGCTGCTTATAAGTTTTAGGTTTGTTAACACCGATTTAGAACAGCTATGGACATCCATGTTAGAAGCGAGAATCACGCTCTCTGATTTTGGTGACAAGGCCATTACTCTTCTTTCTTACTATTTGTTGATTTGTTTTAATTTATTTTAAGGCTTTCCTCATTTGTTTGCTACTCAAGAGAAAAATAAAAGTATTCAGGATTAACGTAATGCCAATTCTCATTGTTTAAGAAGATCCAAGTCTGAAGTATTACATTAACAGTAAAATATAATAAGAAAATTCAAGCTCTTTCAAAATATTAGGCTAATCTAAAAATATTGATTAAAACTCCATCTCTCTACTATTTTGCCGAACTCAAGAAGCGTTTTTTTAATGATAACCTGCATTAAAAATTTTAATGAAAAAGTTTTGAATTAAAAAAAATTATGGTTGAGGTTGGGTACTTATGTATAACACTATTTCGTACTGCTATATATGATATGTAATTAGATGGGAACCTATCATGCATTTGGAATCCGAAACGCTACTAATACCCATGGCAAAAAAAAAAGCCCACTATATTCTTTGCTCAGAGTGCGATACCACTCAGTCATCACCTGCTTTAAATTATTACACCCTTTAACTAAAGCGGTCAATGAATGTTTGCGTAAAATTTGGAGCTATATCACCTTTGGAGCTATATCAGCTATATACACCCAAATTGCCATTTTTAAATTGTAACGAATATGTTACCAAAAGAATACCGTTTAAGAAAAATAAATGTAGAGTAGACTGACCAGTGCGTGAACAGGCCCCAGTGAATGAATATTTGGTAAATACAATTAAAAAATAAGTATTGAAAATCATTCCACTATGGATTGGCAATGACTTCCTCCCATCTAGTAGGAAGCTATCTGACATATGGTTGGTAATGGTTGTCCTGGTCATTATGTCCTGGTGTTTATTCACTGGCGAACGCAGCTCCTTAAACGTTCATTCACTCAGTCTACCTTACTTATTTTAAATTAAAAAGAGAAGCACACACATATGATTCTATCACCTCACATAAGGTTATACCAAAACCATCAAACCCGGTTTGTTTGTGGGAAAGAAGATAATGTCTGACGTAACTGCGGTGTCACTGTAGGCATGACAGTTCTAGTTTGGACGAATTAGCAGCCGGATGGTTTGTTTGTCTGGATTTAAAACTGGATGTGATGTCACTGTAGGCCTGGCCGTTCTAGTTGTTCATGCAGATACCATTCGCAAAATGAGATAGCTGGAATATTTAACCAATCAAATTGAACCTGGGCCTTAAGCTTATAACACTGAACTGAAACTCTGGAAGGAGCTTCCCATTAAAAGTTGGTGAAGCCTATTTTGAGGCACTATGTGACAGATTTAGAGAGAATATGTGCCACATTTGGCATGAATTCGCCGATCACAATTGACACTTGACTTGAAAGTTCGCATTGGATGTCAAAATCGCTCGCCAAGAACAGTACTCCAAGGAGTTTTAAGTTTTAAAGATTGTTCCTGCGATTCTATTTTTTAAAAAAAAGTACAAGTGTGTGTTTCCGATACTTCAACATATCAATTTTCTGTTAAAAAAAATATTGAAAAAGTTGCTTTAAATTGCCTACTTTAACAGGTAAAGTATATAATTGGCGACAAAAGTTGGGTTGCTCTCTTACAGGGTTGCCGGGTTTCAACCGACCCGATTGGCGAGCGTTTTGATTCATTGGCTTGTGATGGTTTGAGCCTAAACAACGACCAAAACCACTCCACTCCCCTAATTACGTGACGAAACAACTTGGTATAGAGTATAGTATCGAAAGTTTGAGAATGCATTCGCTTCTCCAGTTTCTTAAAAATGTGGTTGTATTATTTTTGACAAAAAAATTAGTGCATTGATTATGAACAAATGAATCTTCCATTATGGAGCGACCCGGAAGGTTATTTTGAGATTCTTTTTCCTACATCACAGCTGCGGCAACATCTGCCATTAGCTTTCTGGCAGCCCAATAAAATTTAGCCCTTGGAAAGTTTGTCAGGTGAAAAATCCACAAAACCAATCAATGAAGAGTATCTTGTCAGATGTAAAATGTTCATGAAATCGTCTGAGGAGCATAAAGAGCATTCACTACTTGTAAAAACACCAATACGGTGAAGGTGTCTATTTATAAAGTCATGTCCTGTTGTCATTCTAAACTTAGCAACAAAAACTGCTCTTGGCAAGTCCATTGGATGGGATGAAAGATGAGATTTTTAAATATTTTATCATTTGAAAGGTGCTTGTAACTCTGCTGCTTGGTCTTTTTAACTTGTACACAAGTTTCTTGTAAGTATAACGGGAAAACTTGTTGGTGTAACTATGATCTATTTTTGGCGACGTTATGCCTTTTCATTTCCAGGAATGTTTCAGTTTCTGGGAATCCATTGAACTTTTTTCCAGCCAGCAGCAAAAATAAGACTGTTTGTCGTCAATAGCGACTGAACTTTTGGCACTTGTTATTCATTGTGATATTATTGCCAGGCAGTTATGCCCTTTTGGAAATGGAAAATGCTAATACATAATAATGGACCGACAACAGAACTTCTAAACATTTTTCAATTATTATTTTTCGTCCCTTATCTTTCAGTGAATTAGTCGTTAAGCTTGTTTGATACTCATTTAACAAACTCCTGAGGGATAAAGGAGCGGCACTCAATATGCCAAGAAAAGGTGCTAAAGTTGTCTTTAGAAAACACTTGAGGTAGTTCTCACTTCAGTTGTCGGTATTCACTATGGTTGTGGTATATTAATACTGAACCCTAAGTTAATTTAGTTAAACTTGTTTGGTACTCATTTAATCAACTCTAAAAGAATTAAAGGATAGCATGTTTTCCTTATGAGAATATTGTATGTAGACCGATTGGTTATCCAACAATAAACTATTAGTTTTGTAGACTTTTTGATTCTGCTAGTCAATCGCCAATCGTCCAATTTTAATGCCCCCGTTAAAAATGTACGTGTTTTTTTTTAAATAAGGAAATAACTCTTTTTAGCATTAAATTTACTCTAAATCTACCACAAAACCCTAAATCAACTTCTTTGTAGAATGCTCTCAAATACGTCATATTGCTCATCCAATACAATCACTAAACAAACTTGGTGCTTCCAAAGTCACTCTAAAAAATTTGGCAGCCTTTTTATTGATATGCGTTTTGCATATTATTAACCAACACCAATAGAGGCATATGTTTCATAAATGCATTGTCTATACTCTCCCAGAAAGCAAAGATATTTCGTTAGTTGAGTCTTATCACCATTGCAAAATGAGACACGGAGGCAACCGCTAAAAATTAGACTTGACTTTCGTGATAATCGAGTACATGAGTTCTGCAGGGATATTAATGTGTCACAAGTTTTGCCAAATTTTGTATCCTGCTTCTAGCTGCTATATAGATAAACTTAAGCACATCTAGTTCTGCAATGAATGAAATACATTGGATTCCAATATTAATTGCCTTCACGCTGCATTCAAAGCCATTTAAAAGTAGTGTCACTGTTGTAGAATTTAAATGATTTGTGTCATTTCACTTATAAAAGTGCAATTTTGCATACGATTTACTAACAACGAGACATTTATGGTGAAAATATATTTCCTAATCATTCTTAAATACATCGTATTTGACCTAGTGTCTTAAACCTCAAAGGATTTTGGAAAAAAAGGGAATTCCATTCAGCCGGCATTGAATGGTTGTCAAAGGAACGTTCTTGTAATCAGGTCCTTATCAGAGAAAAGTGAAAAAAAAATTTGGGGCCCCTTTACAGAAAAATTGTGTTTGATTGCCCTTAAAGATAGTGCTAGTTGGCCGATCTTTCATATTTTTGCTACTATTTTGTCATCTTCCTTATAACATCGATATAAAAAGACGTTAGGTCCATGTCCAAATGAAGTCAAACTAAAAACAAATTGGGTACTCAAATTTGAAAAAAAATCTACTGAAATTTAAGAGGTCTACAGCATTTAGCATATTAGAAACTGAAATTTAGGGGCCCCTAAAATGTTGCGGCCCTAGGCCCGGGCCTTATGGTGGATTAGGCCCTGCCTGAAGGTCGAGTCCAATGTATGAAGCAATGAAAAAAGTTGACCTTAAAATATCCCTATACAAAATTTCAGACTGTTATGTGTTATAATATAATTATATTAAATAAAACAAAATAATAGAGTTAATAAAAAAAATTATAATAAATACAAATTATAATTAATTATAGTAAATAAAAAAAAGACATTTGAAATGCACCGTGAATTTAGAGGCAGCTTCGGCGCCACTTGTTTGCTACTCAGTTTCAAATCTTCGAATAAACCTGCGCAACCTGCTTACTCCGTTTTTTAGTGTCTAGGATTCCACTGCTAATATGAAGAATTAACTTTTTTTTATGTATATTACTACATGAAGAGCTTCACTTGTGTGGAACACATATTTCCCATGTATCCTAAAATGTCATTTTAAATACGAAATATTTATGCTGCCGCGGCATGCTGACGCGAGCGGAACATTTTCTTTTCTATTTTCTAAAATTGGGCCGCAATACTGGTGGTCAAGCTTTTGCAGACTCGGCATATTCCCCAGAACTAAGGGCCATTTTGGTGGCACCTCTAGGTGGCCATAGCTACCAATTTTAAAGCACAAATTACAATGAATCTGAGCTCGATGTAAAATGTGTGCCGAAATTTTAATTTTGCCGAGAGAACCCAAGTCAAATAAATAGGCCCTCCAAGGTTCTTTTTTACATGCCGCAGAATCATATGACACGCGTGCAGAGGATTTTCCCATCCATAAAATTTGACGGCTCAGCCGGGACATTGGGTCGTTTAAAAATGGGTAAACTCAGTGAACCACAAAACCCATGATTTTTAATGCAAATGTATGCCTTACACCAACACTAATGTTTGGTAAGTGTCCTGATTTTATCGTTTAAATAAGTAAATCTCAAGACCGATTTATTTGGCTGTATGATTAGATTCCCTATCTATTGTTAATAAAGTGTGCTCAATATTATGCGAATAAATAAGGACAAAGGATACGAATATTTTTCAACACTTATTCTTAGCCCTCTTTTCTATCAACAAACATTAACAGAAAATATTTCACATAATTTGAAAAATATTTCTTATTCTAAAATTCATGATCTTTAATTGTTACTGAAGAGCTCAAAAAATTAATCATTTCATTGTAATTCAAAATCCACCTACATTCTAAATACTGTTTGTACTACCATGGGAAAAATCATTCTGAAATTTCTTGTGGCATTTAAAAAAGCAAGAAAATTCGAAAATCGAATGACTCTTTAGAAAGAGTAGACTCTTATAAGAAAATATTCAAAAGTTATTACTTTTCATCAAAAATCGTTGGGTATATTCTCGATTTGCAATAAAAAATGGATTTAAGACATCCTGTTTATATAGGGGAAGGTGGGTTCCCTTGGACCTATTTTGACTTTTCAATTTTTAATTTCTTTATTACTTGCAAAAAGTGAATAAAAATATTTTTACTAAATACTTTATGTTGTTATATACAACTTATATTTATTTTAACATGTTATTTAAATTATTTCAACTATTAAAAAAATAAATACGGAAAATTGTAATTAGGACCAAGGTACACCACCGGCGGTGTACCTTGGTCCAACTGGTAGTGTACCTTGGACCAATTATTAACAGGTAGAGAGACTCGATTTACAGTCCGAAAACCAATATTTATTAGCCGCATAAAATTCAAAAATACATTTTACAACCTATTCTTATTTCTAGCCAAGATTTTAGTGATTGGTTAAGCTAGGTCAATTGGCTTAGTAAGGGGTTTTATTGCCTTAGTTTTTTAGTGCCCTTTTGGTTTTTCAGCTGTAATGCGATCTTTCTCAGGTGTATCCGTTAAAATGCAGCATACAAGTTAAACTGTCATTTCATGCCATAGAAAAACGTTTGGCTATATTTCTGTCATAAATTTAGAAAAACAACTCAAATATTTTCTCCTGTGTTTATACAACTAGGCCTAAATGTAAAAAGGATGCTCTGCTTAGATATTTATTATTAAAAAAAAACATCTTTTTAGATGTGCATGCAATAATTATTTTCTATATTATGTCAACATGGTTAAAATTTTATGGGCCTACCACAGATCTAAATAATTAACTACAGAAAAATTATTTGTCACACCATATAAATTTTTTTTACAAATTTCCATTCTACATAATTTTACAAATCAGGGTTGCATATTAATAGCTTAAAATACTTAATTTCTCAAAGGAAAAAATTTACTTGAAATTTAAAAAGGGTTTTCAACAATCTGAAGTACATAAGTTCTATAGTAGTGTACCTTGGACCAGTCCAAGG
This sequence comes from Hylyphantes graminicola, assembly GCA_023701765.1. Lineage (NCBI taxonomy): Eukaryota > Metazoa > Arthropoda > Arachnida > Araneae > Linyphiidae > Hylyphantes > Hylyphantes graminicola. The sequence continues at coordinate 20,367,044 of CM043111.1, forward strand.
TACACTACCTGTATTGGGTTCGAGGTACACCACTTGGATATTAAAAACAAAATAGTTAATCACCATGTTAAGGTTAGACCTAACTTAATTTCACGCACACAGTTTTATAACTAAAACTTTGCTTTATATTGCATAACCATCGTTTCTGAATAAACACTACATGTTTGAGTATAAAAATACACTAAAGAATCTGACAAAAACTTACTTTTGAACTGTGAATTTAGTTTTTCGAAACCTCTTTAATAAATTGACCTTTTAAACAAACAGACAGAACTTCACTGAGCCCCCTGGTAGCAAATACTTCAACTGCATATGGTGTCGTTTCAATATCTAAGCAAATCGAGCTAGAATCAGCATAGGTTCGAGGTACACATATGTCCAAGGTACACCACTTACCCCTAAATGTAACTTGTTCCGTAGCGTAGATAATAAAATTAATACATTTTAGTTTTAATGTCCATTTTTGCATTCGAAATAGAAATTTCGAATTCGAGTGACTCTCCTTGACACAAGGCTTATTCTGAAATTCACGTTTGTTATTGTTACTGAAGAGCTTACAAATTTATCACTTCATTGTAATTCAAAATCCACCAACATGATAAATGTTATTTGTATTACCTTGTGACCCATCATTCTGAAATGTCTTTTGGCATTTAAAAAAAGCAAGAAAATTCTGAAATTGAATGACTTTAAGTCGACTATTTTGAGAAAAAGTTCAAAAGTCTTGATTTCAAAATAACAAAACCGAATCAAAAAAATAACTAAAACAAAAGCAAAATATCAAAATTTAATTTCAAAATAAAAAAAAATGAATGAAAATTAAACACAACCATGTAAAAAATAGTAGACACTTTGTTTCAGTTGTAGCACAAATGCGGTTATGACACTTTTTTTTGTCTTTAAATAAAAAAGTGAATGAAAAGTAAACACACAAACACTTAAAAAAAATTAGGCACTGTGTTTCAGTTGTAGTATAATTGCAGCCAAAAATTGTTTTTTTACCAAATGGGTAGTGAATAACTGTGTGTTTACTTGTACAAAAACTTCGTTAATTTAATAAATCTATAAATAAGGTCATTCCCTTAAAAAATACTTTGAAATATTATTGAACGAATTGAATAATAATTCCAATCAAAAATGAACTTATCGACAGCTACAAAACTATAAGCATTAAAAAATATTTGAAATAATTGTTTGGGATAGGGCTGTTATTAGTTTTTAAATATATGTATGGAGATTTCAATGTATAGTTAAATTACATATTACTGCGTGGTTCCTTTTCTAATATGATTTCAATTAAAAATTGTTAGGTAACTAATTTTTTTACACATTTAAAATTCAACATAATTAGGCAGGTATATTTCAAATTCAGAGACATGAAATTGAAGCAAATTATTTGATTTTCAACTCTTGAAAACTTAAGTGAAATTTTTCAAAGTAAATATAAACATTGCTGAAGCTGTATTCCGATAGTGTTATTTATTATGAAGATTGCTATTGAAAGCATGGAAATATGTCTTTCTAATTAATTATTAAAATTGAATGTTGTATTGAACTGATAAACCTTGTATCATTTATTAAGAAGATTGCTATTGAAAGCATGGAAATATTTCTTTTCAAATGAATTATTAAAATTGAATGTTGTGGTGAACTTTTAAAAGTTTTTGTAAAATATCAGTGTTGTGATCAAATTTTGTAGTAACTTGTGATTAGTAGGAAGTTATATATGTTGTGATAAAACAAACCTGACTGTATTTGAACATATTTGTCAAAAATGTAAACTGTATTATTACAATGAGTGTTTCAGTTATATTAAAAAAATTGTGTTATTACAATGAAAGTTATTTGTAAATAGCAATAAATGTTTAATGTGTATTCATAGAAGTTCTGTGTTTTTTTAAAAAACTTTTTACTGATCTTAAGGACAAGTGGAAAGAAAATAATATTCTAAATTGTAGCCATACTGAATATCAGCGAAGTATTTATTTTTTCAGATGAAACTTGTCTCTTCAAGATAGTGACAAAACTAAACTTATCAAATCTTAAAATGTTTACGAAGATAAAAGATCATTTAATAGGAAACGTTTTCTTTCATAAAGTATGTAATTGAAAAAAAAAAAAAAAAGATTTTATGTTGGAGTAATTTCTAGTCCTTGAATTTTTCTAAAAAAGTACCTGAAAAATTCTTGATTTTTTTCCCCTAACAAGTGTATGAACCATGTAAATGCTTTAAAGAGAGAAAAACACATGACAATTTTTTATTATAGGAACTGCGGTTATTATAATGTCTGTTACAGTGTAAGTTCAGTGTTTCTGGAGAAAAACATAATTTATAAATAATGTAAAAGGTTTCTAATCTAAACCTTGTTTTCAAAACTTTACTGCCAGTTACCTATGTAAATACTGTATTCTTTTTCTTATTGGTGTCTTCGTCGTTTTGACATTCCCCCAAGTTGAGATTTCGTGGTATTTGGATCGACCCCCCAACCCAACTCCCTCCTTACCAAAAGTGAAATTCTTCAAAAACTTTTTTATTTGATTTCTTATTTGGTGAATTTTAAATAGCTTTTTTTTAATTTTCTAATATTTTGAAATGTGGTTCGGAAAGTCACGATAAATATTAACATATGCATGATTTTGATAAACAGAAGTAGAGAGCCGTATTTTACAAGTTCTTTTCTATACTTTCCAGAAGAATAGGAACATGTCAAACAACCAAATAGAAGTTGACAAGCATATTACAGGTGTTTTTTTTGCTATATCGTCTAGCTATTTCATGTTGATTTTTTTTGTGGAGAAAATACTTGATATTTGTCGCATCACCTAAATGATGGACGCCCCCTAACTCTGTAATTCGCTCACAGGTCACTTGGTTTGAAATAGGTAAACTTATGTCCCTTAGTTTGGTTTACGGGTCACTTGTTTAATTGAATTTATGCTCACGGATTATTTGAAACCTCGTAATGTTAAGAAAAAAATTGAAAGGTAACCTATTAAGTTATGGAATTACCTGTTTATTTTGTTATAATTGTATGCTAACAAATATATCACTGTATTGTGTTGCATTAAAGCTTTTACTTTGTTGTGTCCTTTTATTAAAAAAAAATCCACCAGTATATCAACCAAACATTAGTTATAATAAATTTGTTTCTACAATATAAAGTTTAGAAGAACTCTCTAGAAGTATAGATAAGCAAAAGTTTAGGATTATAAAATCGAATTTCGAATAATATCGATTATAAATCTACAGACTCAGTTTAAACCGAATCGAATAAATCGAACAAACTTTGCTGAAATTGCTTGGCTCTCGGTTAAGAAGTTAATATGTCATTGTTTTGCATCAAGGCCATTAATGAAAGAATGCTTGAAAACTACATTATAATAAAGTAAAGTAGGGAAATTTTTCTTATTCTCGAATTATTTGAAGCCTTGTGGTGTTAAGAAATTTAAGAAAAAAATTGCAAGGTAACCTATTGAGTTATATATAGAATTACCTGTTTATTCTGTTGCGTATTGTGGGAACAATTGTATCACTGTATTGTGATGCATTAAAGCTTTTAATTTGTTGTGTCCTTTTTATTAAAAAAATAGTAGATCGAATCAAGTAGGAACTCAACTTAGATTACTGAAGTAATTAATATTATACTATAGATTCAGTTTCAATCTAATCGAATAAAATTGCCAGAAATTTAATGTCTTCGTTGAGAAGTTCAGGGGGCAATGGAGTTAACGTTTTAACAAGTAGGTGAAAACTTTTAAACAAAACCTGTAATTCATCATCTTCAAGCATGATTCATGAAAGGATTCTTCCTATATAAGTATTATTCCATATAAGCATACTTAATATTTCTTCTTCCTATATAAGCATCCTATATACGTCCGCCCTGATATTCGTTCGCCCTGTTACGTCAAAATCGAGGAAAAAATAATTAATATTACAAGTCCCCCTACATTTCTCTCGTGCAAGAGCTGGCAAAATACACACGCAACTGAACTAAATAGTGTGTACACAATTTACTATTACTTAATATATTCACATTTGAGAAACACAATTAATCAATGTTTTACATTTTAAGTGAATACAAATTTAGTAGTACACAATGCAATATAGCTAATATTCTAAGCTATTCAAATAAAATATTAATTCAAAATAAAAATAAAGTACACTCATTCAAGTGTGGAAAGCTGTCTTAATTAAAATCTTCAACTACAGCATACATTTTTACAATATTTGTAAAGGACAAAGTTAAGGTGTAGGTATGAATGCATTGAAATTCGGTTCTTCACTTGCTTTCTCACACATAATTTTTTTTTATTTGTGTAATAAGGTACTGCGTAACGTGCAAAGTCAAAGTTTAGTTCATTCATATGGAAATTCCCAATGCCTATATCGAATTTTCTTTCAGGAAAACCAGATGAAAAGCCAGCTCAAGTTGTCACTTCAGTTACGCTGTAAGTGAATTTTAATCGTTTAGAAAGGTAATCCATTACGTGAAAATCTGGCGTGGAGTAAGTACGCCCTGAATAGTTGAAACTAAAGGCATTATGTTGAGTCACCACTCGTATTTTGTCAGGAAAATACATGTCTCGTTTTCAATTTCTATTTTCTTTTAATTGAATCGTGTTACAGGTATAGCTAACTAGTCTTTTAAAGCATTTTTAGTTGAATTAAATTTTTAAGAGTATTTTATGAAGTTCTAATTTTTTTAAAAAAAATATAAACTTTAAAAATTGAGTTTTCGCAAATAGGTACGTGTCAGTGCAGCAAATTTTATAGTCCATTTGCTGACTACCAAAAAGAAAAAAAAAATAGTGAACATTTTCACTTATTTAGTGAATGCGAAAGCTCCAAATTTTGGTGCAAACTCGAGCTGTATACTTCGTACTTCTAGTACATAACTACCAAAAAATTATAATCCAATATTACAAACACAACATTTATTTGAGTAAGAGATTTAATTTTAAACTCGAATGAATTCAAACTACTCTTTTAAATAGATTGCAATAACTTAATTGATTATAAATGTTTGCGAAAAAGAAATTTTAATCTGATTAATTGCGATGCTATAAAATCACTAAAACTAACCATGCCAATCAGAAAGACTCGCGGGGGATTGTATTCCAAGCTAAAAATATTTTTTTAATTGTGTCTTTGATCATCGTATTGATAATAAAGACAACTCTGTTTTTATTTGCAATTTAGGTGGAACCATTTGCAATCTGCTTAAATGCGCTGCACTAAAAGCGCAAATTATAATACCGATTCAAATATTAAGCTCTTTTACTTTGTTATATATTTCTTTATCATATTATTGATAAAGGTATCGCTTGTTTTTTCCTTTTGCATTTTACTTTCAATAATAAATGGAATCAATTATATTTATTTAATAAATTGAGGAGAGACACGCAAGTGTTGTAGAGCACACGATTTAAAAAAAAATTCCTTTGTCCTAAATTTAGTTTCTTTTACTATTATAAGATACAAAGGGAAACATTTCGTAAGTTTAAGCGGTTGGTCAGTTTTACCAAATCCACTTTAGAAATGTCCATCCTTTAAAAATATAAACTTTTACTGCAATTAATATCTAAATTGCTTAGACATATCCTTAATTTTAAAGTATTTAGTTGATTGACCAATTGGAGTGCATAAATTTACAAAATGATTCGAAACCAAAACTTCTCTGAAAAACAAGATATTCTAATTTACATTAAAACCATTTATTTCTCCACAATATTCTGCAAAATGTACTTCTATGCCTTTTGTTATGTTTTTTGTTTATCCTTACGAGATTTTAGCATATTTTTCTGCTTTTATTGTAACTTATTTATGGTTTAGGGAAATTTTATCACGCTTATAATCTTTTTGGCATTTGTGGGAACACAATCTTCAGACTTAATAACGCATTTCGAAGTACGACGCAGAAGTAAGCTTCTTAAAATTATATCAAACGATTTTCGAAAGGCAAATACCAGGGATTGGAGTAACGCGTTACTTGTAACGCCGTTACTAGTAACAGTTACTTTTTTTAGGTAACGCCCAGTAACGCCGTTACATTTTCCAGAAAGTAACTGTAACTGTAACTTAGTTACTTTTAGCGGTAACGAAGTAACGGAAATTGTCGTTACTTTTCCGTTACTTTCCACATTGCTCTTCACGGAGCTCAAATGTTGCATCTGTTGTTCATCGTTCCAGTTAAAAAAACAAACACAAACACAGCAGTCAACACGTGAACACAAACCCTAACACCCCTCACCACTAAGGGGGGGGGAAAGGGGGTAAAACACCATAGGCGCCGACTCCATAGGGCCTGAGGGGGCCCGAGCCCCCTCAAAAATTCGTTTGGGGGGGGCGGAGCCCCCCCAATAATTTAAGAAAATTATTAGTTATATTATGCATTGTAAAATCACAAAATTATAAGTTGGTGTACATAAATATATCTTATTTCCATTGTTTGACGATAGTTAATGTGATATTATTACTAGTGTCAGTCAGGCTGTCAACATTTGCACCTTTTAAAGACACCCTAACAATGGTATTTAGAGCCTAGAGCAATAAAAATCTTTATTAAATCGAGAAATAAATACATACAGAATGTTGAATTTTCAGTTTCGAAATAAGTACTAGTTTTGTATACTGAGTTACTATATTTCTGTATTAGTTATTTTCAAATAATTAAATATTTTTAGGGGTAAGACCCAATTAAAACACCTCTATTTACATACTTTTTGAGTTTTAACTGAAAGTATTAGGAACTCTGTTTTATATTAGCATCAACTTTGATATATTGTTTTATTAAATGAACCCTAAACCTATTCAAAGTACATAACTATTTCAATTATTAACCCTATAGTGTCCAGTGCCGTATAGCAACAAGAAACATAATCCACTTTATCTCTTCAAAAATATCGATACCATTACCAAATCAGCTGACTTGTACCATTCGTTATTTGTATTAAAAATGACTTGGTTTTTAAGGAGTTGCTGGCATTGATGCTGTTTAACTCAGTTTTTTCGATAAAACTCCAAATTTAGTCTCAAAATTTTAAATCAGCGCCATCTGACCGCCGGCCTAAAGGGTTAATACATATAAAATACAGTAGAACCCCGGAAACTCGGGACTTGAAGGGTGTCGAGTTTATAGGAGTGGTAGGTTGTACGTATAGTAATAGTCTTTTACCATAATTAGTACCGTAAATTAATTTAGCTTTTTACGAAACTATCGTGCGTGATTATGTTTTATTTCGTTTTTCAATGCCAAACAAATGAGTCATGCTTGTCGGCTTTCGTGGAGTGTCAAGATTTCGGGGTTCTAATGAATGTTCAGCATATGACTCTAAAATGCTTAAAAATACTTTAAAACTCTATCTAAACTATCTATCTCTACTCTCAAACTCTATCTAAACTATTTTTCATCTAAAATTTGAAAAAATTTCTGGGGCAAGACCGCCGGTATGGCCCCCCCCAATATTTTTGTTAAGTCGGCGCCTCTGTAAAACACCCCATATATGTTCTTCGTGTCCGTGACAGACCAGGGAAAAGAAAGGAGACTTTCAAACAGACTCACACTTTTTATCAGAACATAGGGGGTAAAAGTGCTGGGGGGTCTTCGGTGACGCACCCTCCTCTTTTGGCACAAAACGAAGGTTCTAGTATCAATTTCACGTCTTGTTTTTCTTGGAATCTTTTTTGTGGGATGTGCACCACCACCCCTTCTCTTTAGAAAATGGACCTTCCTCTTCATCTAGTTAGTCCTCTGTTTCTAACAGAAAGCGCGGTAGTGAAGTGTATTTCACCTTTATTTTTTTAATAAAATAAATAATATTTTGGTTCAAAAATTAATTAATGTAACCAAAATGTCCAAAATATTACTCAATTCTTGCAAAATAAATCGCGTATTTTAATAAGTCATCACTAATCATGATATAGAAGGTAAGTGACGATTTGTTATAGTTTATGTAATTATTCATTATCTGTATTTTTTAATTGTTATCATTTTTGCAATTTGTAGTAGCTGTATTATGCGAAGCTTGTTTGTTAGTTACAATTTTTTTTAATAGGCAGCCTTAGATTTTTTTTTCCCAAAACGTTAAATTTTTTGTTAACTTATATAAATCAGTAACTTTAATCTGAAATAAGTTTTTAAGCGTATTTATTAATAGTCACCATATGTTTAAGTTCATCATTTATGAAGAAATTTGACTTCTTAAGATAAAATTAATTTTTTAATAAATAATTTAATTTTGAATTAATAAGTTATAATTAATAATTTTAATTTATTAGTACTAGTTATGCAAAATAATGAATGTTATTAGTTATAACTAATTTTGTTTTAAATAGATAATTATAATGAGTAATAATTATTAATATTCATTAATTAGCATTTTCAGTTAAAAACTACATTGATAATTATTATAATGAAGTTTCCTTTAAACCGAGCCGGCAACTCCAAAATTTTGTAAAGTAACTGTACCGTTACTTTTTTTGAAAAGTAACTGTAACTAGTTACTTTTCAAAAAAAGTAACTGTAACTGTAACAGAGTTACTTTTTTAGCAAAGTAACTGTAACTGTAACAGAGTTACTTTTAAAAAGTAACTTTCCGATCCCTGGCAAATACACACGTGATTTTAGTGTATATTTCGGCTTTTATTGTAACTTATTTATGGTTTAGGGAAATTTTATCGAGCTGTATAATCTTTTTGGCATTTGTGGGAACACAATCTTCAGGTTTAATAGCGCATTTCGAAATACGACGCAGAAGTAAGCTTCTTAAAATTATATCAAACGATTTTCGAAAGGCAAATACACACGTGATTTTAGTGCATATTTCGGTTTTCTTGTAACTTATTTACGGTTTAGGGAAATTTTATCGAGCTGGAAAATCTTTTTGGCATTTGTGGGAACACAATCTTCAGGTTTAATAGCGCATTTCGAAATACGGTTTTCACGGTGTGCCAAATAAATTAATATAATACTATAATACCTCTAATATGCATACTGTTGTCATTAGGCAACAAGTAACATATTCCACTTTATTTTATTAAGGTAAGCGAATACCCAAAATTCTAAATTATTTACTATTACTTTAATCTTTTACAAATTTGGCATAGCGTTTTCAAATATAATGAATAATACTATTTAGGTATTTTTTTTTATTTAACCCAAATTTAAAATATGTATATCATATTAAAGGTTAGGCTCTCTTACTAACTTAATTCTAGAGAAAGGATATTTAAAATTTGTATATCATGAAAAAATCAACTTTGTAAATCTATTTGAAATGTTTATTGACATTAATTTCTTAATGTGATCTAAAGATTATTTCCTTTTCAGTTCTAACTCTTATATGTAAAGTGTAAAAATAAATGACACAACTCAAATGAAATATATATTAAGCAATATAAATTACTTATTAAAAGAAAATTATGCATTTCTGAAAAACAATAAAAATGAAGGACAGTCAGCTTTGAGATTTTAAAATTTACTAAAAGAAATTATGCATATCCGACAAACAATAAAAATGAAGCATATTCAGCTTTGACATTTTAGAATTTACTAAAAGAAGCAAATTATGAATATCTAACAAACAATAAAAATGAAGCACAGTCAGGTTTGACGTTTTAGAATTCACTAAGGGTAAACTCAATATAAACCTATAAACATAGAAATAGAAAACAATATACGAACACATCCTCACGAACGTCCGGTTAACATCATTACATAGAAAAAAATAATGATATAGATTCACAACTTTGAATTGAACAATTTTTAAAATGTATTTGCAGATTTCTATTTACATTATAAGTTTTTGAACTACTCATATTCACATAGTCTTTATGAAAGGATAGATAAGTTTTTTAATATAATATATTGATTTATTTTTATTTTGAGACTAGTGTATGGATGACATTTATATATTTGAGTCTCTTAACTTGCACCACTATCACCTTTACCGCAGTGATGGTGGTGCAAAGGAAGAGAACGTGTTGCATATATTCACATGACTTAAAATTTTTTACAAATTAAAATAGATGGTGGGGGGGGGGGTGTAGATGATTTATGTTTTGGAGAGATAATATTTAATCCAATATATTGGTTTTCTTCTCGGTTTGAAATTAGTGAATGAAGTCTGCTATTTATGTCATAAGTTCTTCAAATATTCAAATTCATATTGTCTTTCTTAATCGAGACGTTATTAAATAGAACATATCAGTTTACTTTTAGTTTGAGATTAGTATGTGTATGTCCTTTATTGGTAAAAGGGAGCCTCTTAACTTGCACCACTATCACATTTACCGCATCTTAAAAGTGATGGTGGTGCAAATGAAGATGTTGCATACATTTGCACGAATCCAATTTTTAATAAATTAAAGAGATGATATAGACGATTTGTTCTACAAATATTTGTTTTGTAGAGAGATGATATTTAATCGAATATATTGGTTTAATCCTCTGTTTCAAATTAGTATATGAAGACTGCTATTTACTTCATAAGCTCTTTAAATATTCAAATTCATATTGCCCTTATCAATAGAGTCGTTATTAAATAGAATATATTACTAGTTTACTTTTAGTTAGAGATTAGTAGATGGATGTCATTTATATATCGGTGTGAGGGTTTCTTTAATTTGCACCACTATCAATTCCACCGCATCTTGAAAGTGATGGTGGCGCAAATGAAAAGAACCTGTTGCATATATTTACTTGAATCAAATTTTTAATAAATTAAAGAAATATTATTTGCTATAAAATATTTAATTTAATATTTCGTTCAATTTACAAGGATTCCATTTAAAAAGCAAATGCCACCAAAAATTTTAAGAAAAATAACATGTTTCTAATAAAATAATATACTAAACTCACTGTCTCACTTGATCAAATACCTCTAATTTGTTTTAATTTCGGAAAATTTAAACTTTTTAAAAATCCAAATAACATATAATTAGAATTATTGATATTGCACACTAATCAATATGAATGCATAAGTTATTTTTCAACAGTTTACAATATACTTACTATAGTAAATTCTTATTTGAAACAATATATGCAAGAGTATAGATCAACAAACAATATATACAACAATAGTACAAACTTGTATGTCTCATGACAAACAAAGTTCATTAAATATAAAAATATTACTTTAACATTCATGTGTTATGAATTAATAATTGTTTTAATTTCACATAATATTTTTACTGAGTAATTTGAACTTTGAGAAATACTAGATACTTCACTATTTCACATCGCACAAGGGTTTTCACATAAATAATGACATTGAGAACATTAAACTTAACAGTGGCAGACGCAAATTGACTTTTTTTGCACGGAAATTGACTTTTTTTGCTTAACGTATTTAATTAGACTGTAAAACAACAATGGACAGGCAATGTTCTCAATCATTGGATTTTAACTTTACAATCTCATAACTCGAGTTGCATTTAAAACAAACTTGGAAATATTAAAACAGATTCCCTCATTGATTTAGTGAATTTCCTGCACTCTCAATTTTCAGATAAATCTTAATTAAAATGCACTGTATTTGGCTAATTGTTTATTGATTTTTGTCAAAACATGAATTCAATAAATGCAAAATTTTAAGTTGAGACTTCTTAAGCCATTTGTAAGTATAGCTGACTTTATGAAATCCAATACCACTACTTTCACCGCAACTTGAAAGCAATGGATTTGCAAGACAGAAAATCAACATAGCAAAATTTTTAAAGAAAGACTGAGGTAAAGAAATTAAATTTAAGTACAGCTGACTTTTTGAAATCCAATACCACTACTTTCACCGCAACTTGAAAGCAGTAGCTTTGGAGTGACAGAAAATCAGCCGTATTATTGCATATCAATTTTTGACTTTGCAATCCAGTTTATTACAGTGCTTAAATTAAAATTATTAATAAAAATACGTATTTAACTTTAAAGTGTTTGTGCTTTTACATAACTGAGTGAACTAAATAAATGTAATCTTTAACTACAAATGGTAAATCTGTCTTCAGACAATTTTTATAATATTTTTCATTTAAAAAATAAAAAAAATATCGATAAAAAAGTATTAAGGGAAGAAATATATATTTCACGGATAATGTGAAATGCTTTTTTAGCCATGAATACTAGGCTAAATTTTCCAGTTACATTTATACAAAAATATGTACAAACAAAATAGTAAACAACTTTTAAATGAATCTTTCCTAAGAATACATTAGATAAAAAATATGTAAAATAAGTAATGAAACAGAATCAAGGATAACAGATGCAATATTATGCTCTTTTTTGGAAAAGAAATTGTAAATAGGTAATATTTCATTGCTAAATATCACAGTATTAGATTATTGCTTGGTTATAGCCTTTTAGCCTTGAATACTAGACTAATTTTCCAGTTATATTTATACAATTACAAAAAAAATAATATACAAATAAAATAGTAAGCAACTTTGGAACAAATACTTTTCACGAATCCCTCCTTAAAGAATACATCAGATAAAAAAACAAAAACAAATTTTAAAATAAGTAATGAAACAGAAGAAGGGATAACAGATGCAATGTTACGGTTTTTTTTTGTTGAAAATATAATTACTTAGGTAATAATTTATTGCTAAATATCACAATAGTCGACTATTGTTAATATCACATTAGATTATTGCTTGAATATCACAGATTTTGACTATTGCTTGGTTATAGCCTTTTTGATTGAAGAATTATTTAATAAATTTATAACTATTAATCACACAACAAACTTTATGAGATGCAATACTATTATTAAATTCACTGCAAGTAATTCATTGCAACATTCACTGCAAGTAATGGTTCTGTCAGACAAGGAATCAGTAACACGATTGCCAAGGTTTTTTTTAGACGTACATAAAAAAAATTGCAAATGATTATGTATTAAACATGAATTTTTATGTATGCATACTGGCAAAGTTGACTTTGAACTAAACTCTAAGCTCCTTTGTACATTCAAAGTACAGAGTGCATGAAAATAAGCATTTAAGATATTTGATAAAGAATTAAGAAACTTAACAAAATAAAAATTAACTTTAAATATACTTTCTAATGCTTAATTTTCTCTTAAATTAAACATTACTTCAAATATATATAGTGTCATTTAAGCTTCAGTAATTATGTAGCAAGTTTATTTATTACTATTTTAAGAATTTTTGCAGTAATTTCTATTTTTAAAAGACAAAACTAATAAAAATAGGAAGTGACAAAATCACAAAACTACTTAATTTAACACCAACCAAAACGTGCAAATAAACTTCTTTTATACCTATGCACAATACAGTAGGCTAATTGTCCAACTACATTCAAGAAAGGAAATACCATTTAAATAAATCATATTCTTTTGTTGAAAACTCATTAAAATAAAATAACTTAATCCTAATAAAGAAACTGGAGCAGGGGTCACAGATATGATACCAACACACAAACTTAGTTTTTAAAGAAAATTGCAAAGTTATTTTGTAAACTAATAAAAAATTTCATTTTAATTAAAATAGAATACATAAAACTTGATTTAATTTAAATTAACATGATTAATAGTGTATCATATTGATTTTTTTTTAATTTAGGAAAATGAAAAAATTGCCTTGTGAAATATTATAACCTGTTATTTAAATAGGAATATCAATTAAACATTTTTTTTTCAAAATAGATTTTCAATTCAATTAAATATATACATACAATCTAACTTCTTCATATGCTAAATGAGACAATAGGACTTTCAATTTATTGAAGTGTCATGAACTAAATATATTACCAGGTAAACATTATAAATCATTATGTCATATAATTGAAGCATACTTGTTGGATATCTGAACTTGGAAAATAAACTCTATTTATGCATAAAGTCGGTAACCGATTAGGGGCAGCTTAACTGTACATTTGTCCGAGGAGGCACATCTGAAGAGCTGTATTTTGGCCATTAAAAAAAAACTTTTGTGCATTGATTTTCCAATTAATAAGGACTTTTAATCTGTCTGCCAAATTTTAAAAAGGTTTGCCTAAAAGATTTTGCCTATTTTTTAAAAGCTAGCATTTTATATTTACGAGGATTTCATAAAAAAATGGTACATGGAAATGCCCTCCATAAAGAAAAAATATTGTTTTTTACAGTGTTTCATAGAGTTTAAATTATTGTCTTACTAAGCTCCGAATTTTTGATAAATTTGAACATAATTAAAATATTTATTATTGTTTGCCAAAATGATTTAATCGATTGATTATTTACATAAAATTCTCACAACAAAAAATAATTTGAAAAGAAGTAGTTTTTTTTATAATGTTAATAATTTAATCAATTTAAAATTGTGACTTCTAGTTTTGCGCCATGTCTCAGTTCCAAGTCTAAGGTATTGCCATTCCAGTATCTTCTGAGCACTACGCTTTGTATAGCTTCTCAACTACAACAATACTTTTATTCCAAATACAAACTCGTACTTCGTCAATGGAATAACAAATTGCGAATAAATATCGTCACGTAAGAGGACTCCCTTGGAATTCCACATCTTGAAAATGGTAATGTTATTCCTATGGAAAACATTCGCAAGTCAATTACAGCCACAATTTTAATAAAAGGTTACTAGTTTTTGGTATCATTGTAAAGAACGAAAGGAGTAGATTTCGTAAAATTAATTTGTTTTGTGGAAATCACATATTTAGTATTTTTAGTAATTTTTTGAAATCAGAACTTAATGCGTACTCCATTTTTTACTTACTTCAAAAAATTATTAAAAATAATAAATATGTGATTTTCACAAAACAAATTAATTTTACAAAATCTACTCCTTTCGTTCTTTACAATGATACCAAAAACTAGTCACCTTTTTTTAAAATTGTGGCGGCAATTGACTTGCGAATGTTTTCCTTAGGAATAACATTACGATTTTCAAGATGTGGAATTCCAAGGGAGTCCTCTTAAGTTCCCACCTGTGCCATGTCACTTTGCACAACGGATCACATTTACTGTACGGTAACCTTTGGCGAACCTTCCAAAATCGCTCAAAAAGTCCGTATTCTGGCGACTTTAATAAATAATGATGGGGTTGCCGTAAAACGTCATCGTTGCGAAGTCAAAGAATTCTAATCATCAGTCGAAGTCAGACAGGTTGCAGCCAAAAATTATTTATCACAAAATCCAAAAAAATTACGCCAAGGGTTACCGTACAGTTAATCTGATCCGTTGTGCAAAGTGAGATAACATATGTGTGAACTTAAGTGACGAAATACAATCATTTTATCCCAAATACGAACTCGTACTTCGTCAATGGAATAAAAAATTGCGAATAAATACGTTGAGTTTGAAAGCAACAGACCGACAGCAACAGACGGCAAGAACTATATACTATATATATTTTTAAATTCGAGTATGTTACTAAATCTTCAAGTTCAACGAACAATAAAAGATGCAAATTTGAAATTCGATGGTAAATACGTGCTGCGTGGATTTTATAAGAATCAAGGCATTTAATTTTTCACATGATTAGGAAAAATAAAAAAATAAATTATTGCTGATTAGTTAATGCATATTAAGATAATTTGGTATAATTTGTCTTTCGAAAATAACAATTTAATTTATATTAATACATTATTTTTATTGTACTCAGCTTCTTATTTAAAATTAAAGTTGTTAAATTTTTAAATATGGCTGACAAAAGAAGGATAATTTTTCTTTGTCTGCGATAAAGACTAGGGTAGGCCCGGTTTTGATCCAGAAATTTGATGGACTGTGAGGTACCCTAACTTGCAATTTCCAAACTGCTCCGGAAAAAAAAATGAATGATTTTCAGTACAATTTCTGCCGATAGCTGATTCGAGATACTATCGGTCATATAAATAATAATCTAGAATCTAGAATTAATGATAGAGTGCACAAGTTGCAATTGAGCTGTACCAGATGATGTTGGCAGCTTTCAAGGAAGCTGTACATGCCAGTGGTCAACCATTTCAGTACCTGTGCCTTTAAGGATACTATTCATGTCAGGAAATATCAAAAGTATGGTATAGTTGTATGCAGATAGCTGCTGCGATTCTTACGAGTACCTCGGTAATGCAGTGGTCTCTTCACAAGTAAAAAAAAAAGGTGAACAATTCTGCGATTCTTACGAGTACCTCCGTAATGCGCTGGTCTCTTCACAAGTCAAAAAAAAAAAAAGGTGAACAATTCTGCGATTCTTACGAGTACCTCCGTAATGCACTGGTCTCTTCACAAGTAAAAAAAAATGGCGAACAATTGTTAACCATATCATCTACATGTACCCTGCAGTATCCAAACGACAAACGAGATCGTCATGCGTGTTATGCCTATAGGAAGTCCAAGAACCTACAGGTAAAATACATTTTTAAGTTTTAGAATGGTCGTGCAATACTTGAAAATTGAAAGGACACCAAGTTACAAATTCTACGCTACTTCTGAAAGCTACGTTTTTGTGATGGAATCGGATTGTGACCAGTTTTATAGACTATTGCAAAGTAATCCTCCAAAATTAAATAAAAACTAACATATATGGCTAATTTACACAAACTTTGTAGTGGTACGTATCTGGGCCTTTTGGTAAGTCTTAACTATATTATACTACAAACTATACACACTAATATATAATAACTACTTACAAACTAATGGTGCGCATTTAACCAAATGATGCCTCACGCACCACATATTAACAAATATCTGCGAAACTAGCCATATAAAAAAAATAATGTGTACTACTAAAGAAAACATAGGAACATGCTGGCCACAACAATTTAATAGTTTTTTTTTCATGATAGTCGCACCTAAGCGCTATTTGCGACTTCAGGATTTTTAAACCATTTAACGCTTTTGATTGAAAGTGAGACAGCGTAGAACTCGGAAGCTATAGTTAAACTCATAGTTTCCTTGCACATACGCCATGACCATGGACGGAGCTATAAAACGCACAAAGAAATCGGATGAAGACAAAATATAACTGCCGAAATTGAATCTCCATCTGATTACTAAACTCGTTTTATAGCTCCGCCCATGATCGTGGCTTCTGTGCAATGAAACTATGAGTTTAAATGGTGTCAGCTCAATTTGTCATGACATCAACTATCGCACGAGTCATTCCAAGGTCAAAGCTGCATTTCACCTGTAACCACCCCCACGGGTATAATGAACATCTTACTAAATCTACTATAAATGAACTCAGTTTCCTTGCACAGAAGCCATGACCGTGGGCGTAGCTATGAAACGCGCGGAGCAATCAGATGAAGAGAAAATTACGGCCGTTTAATTTTGTCTTCATCTAATTGCTCCACGCGTTTTATAGCTCAGCCCGTGGTCATGACTTCCGTGCAAGGAAACCTTGCGTTTAACTATAAGTATTAGTTCAATGGTACTGGTACGAAGCTAAGCCCTTCTACATATACTTCTATGATACGGTTAACACACAAGTAAATATCCTTGATTCCTTTCGATGTTTGGCACAGGGAAAGCAACGAGACAGTGTATTCTCTGTGGATTTAGGCAGTTTCGGAATTTCAAGGCATACGGTTTAACTATTGAAATGTTGCAATGGTATTGTTCAGTTGGAGCAGTTCAATTGCATTGGCAAAATGAGAATGCAGTTTTACGTAAATTTGGATGATATGGGTAACAACAAGTAAATATTCTTGATTCTTTTCGATGTCTGGCACAGCGAAAGCAACGAGACAGAGTATTCACAGTGGATTTGGACAGATTCAGAAATTCAAGACGTGATATTAACTATATTGAAATAAAGCAAAACTAATTTCTTCAATTTTGTTTTAACAAGTCCCAAAAAAACCTGGAAGCTGCAAGTTAAGGTACCTCCCGATCAGCCATTATTTCCAGAATATGCATGAAATAATGCATGGAATAAAATGCTTTTTATTTGTTTGTGAGGATTTCATTAAAAAAAATCTAGTGCACGAAAATTTCCTTTAAAAAAAAATATTGCTTCATTGAACATTTTCTGTTTAAGCAAAATATTTTGCCCTAATTCTGCGACCTCTGACATATTTTATTTAGAGTAGAAGTTCTTTTCTAACAAGCTATGAATTTTCCCCAATTTTGAACAGTTTTCAAAGATTCATTATTCATTGCCAAATTGATTTAAATTAACATTTTTGTTTAACGTTTTTATTATGTTACATTGAAACCATAACAAAAAAATCCCTCTTAAAGAAATTTTATATATATTTTATTATTAAAATTATTCTGAAATGTGATTTCTAGATCTGCGCCATCCTTTAGTTCTAAGTCTAAGATCTTGCCATTTCAGTATCTTCATCAACTTTCAACGTCACCTTGCCTCAACAACAAAAATCCAGATCAGATATACTGTACGGTCAACGTTGGCGTGATTTTTTTAAAAATTATTTGGCGATAAATAACTTTTCTAGCATCATGTGACTTCAACTGATGATTCGAATTCTATGACTTCGCACTGATGACGTTTTCCGGAAAGCCTATCGGACCGTTTTTTTTTAAACGTAACCAAAATACGGACTTTTGGCCCGATTTTGGAAAGTTCGCCACGGGGAACCGTACAGTAAGTCCCTAACCAAAAATCCGTTTATTCCAAATACGATCAATGACTTCGTCAATCGAATAACGTATTGCGAATAAATAAATTGAGTTTACCAGCAAGAGACAAAATCACTAACATGAAATAGGACAAGGTTTTCAAAAATTATGTTACAAACTTTATAAAGCACATATTTATAGAGGAAGTTTTAATTTACGTCTTATTTTTCGTTGAACTTCAAGATTTAGTGAGAATCAAGGCATTTACTTTGCAAAACGGTTAAGAAAAAAAAAGAATTGCTGAGTAGTAATACCTTAAAACGCGCTTTAAATAAGCTTTTTTTTAAGTTTACAAATTTAAATATATAATTATTAACAGATTTTAATAATCATTTACTATTGATCACCACCGTAACAGTTGTTGGGTTAAATATATATTTTTAAAAACTACAAAAGATTTATTAAGTTTTTATTTTACAAATTTAATGACAAACAAAATACCTGCACGTAACTTTGAAAAAAAAATTAGGCTAATCCATTTTGAAATACGGCATTTTAAATATGCTTTATTTAAATTATTTTTTGTTTAAATTATTTCGTAATCGAATTTTTCAAATCACATTGTAAAATCTAACCAAATTGCATAAAAGTGTTTCAGTTTAGAATATCATCCTCACCTGCATTTTAAAAGTATTTAAAAAAAAGTTTTCTTAACTTGACAAAAAAATTTGCTTCTGGTGTCCACATTGGCCTCTACAGTTCCAAAGTAAAGTAAACAACACAAAAAAAGGATTGACAATTGTTACAATATCCTGCTGCCCCTATTCCATAGATTTTTAAGAAAATGAATAAAAT
The DNA here is from genome assembly GCA_023701765.1 of Hylyphantes graminicola. Taxonomy (NCBI): domain Eukaryota; kingdom Metazoa; phylum Arthropoda; class Arachnida; order Araneae; family Linyphiidae; genus Hylyphantes; species Hylyphantes graminicola. The sequence goes on from CM043111.1 coordinate 20,386,412, forward strand.
TAAGCTGCTATTTGAATTTTAGATGAAACTTATACTAAAACCTGAAGAACGAAAACGAATTGATGGCGCCTGGTATTTTTTTTTTTTTTTGTAAAATATGGAGCGTCTTAAATACATTATATGGCAGCAACTATTCAAACGATAGAAAATTATCAGATTATTGTAATTATTCAAATGTTCAAATATTAGATTATAATTTTACCACAATATATGTACTATTTAATTAATATAACAAGTTAAATAACAGGAACTAATATTAAGTTTGTCTATTGAAGAGCATACTTTATTTGAAGATTGATGAAGAAACTAAATGAAAATGCTAAAAATCGATCAAGAACAAGTTGGGCCTTCTAATAAAAGACAACATTTCAGCATCTCGTCAATCTGCAACCTAACTTTAAATTAAGGTAATATTTAATCGAAAAAGTTTGCGACTATCTGAAATTTTCCTGTTGCATTTTGTAATCCTTTCAATAATTAAAGACATATGTAGTTGGACAATTGACAGTTTCAAATTAAATTTCACATTCAACGTATTTATAAGTGAATTCTTTACCAGTAAGGCTTTACCTAAAAACGTTTCCAAAAATAATTTACGATGCTATCTATCACAACAGCTTAAAATAATAAACTGCTAAGAAAGAGGTATACCTTTACTGTAGAAAAGTACTGTACTTTAAGTCTGAAGGCGGCTCTAGTCGCGATGGAGAGCTTCTGCTTCTGGAAGGAGGCGACATTAGCAGTCAGGGTGGAGGTGGATGCTGTTAATCTGGAGTAGGCGCCTCTTAGTCCACAAGTGATTGGCTGTTCGTCTGGAGGGGGCCGTAGTTGGAGAAGGTTGTTCTTGGAGCAGCCGTTGTTCTAGTGGGAGCTGCCGGTTGACTAGTGGCCAGTAGACTGGAAGGGGGCCATAGTTGGAGACGGTTGTTCTAGTGGAAGCTGACTTTAGACCAGAGGAGGAGATGGTTGTTTGTCTGGAGGAGGCGGTTACTAAATACGAGGTGGCGGTAGTAGGTCTGGCGGAGGTGAATACTAAATTGGAGGAGGCGACCGTTTGTCTGGCGGGGGATCACTAAATCGGATAGGAGGTGGTTGTTAGTCTGGATGAGGCAGCCATTAAACTGGAGAAGGCACCTTTTTGACCGGAGAAGTTAGGTGTTAGTCATTTGGGTCCGGTCATAGTCAACAGAGGACAGCTCTAGCCTGGAGAGAGGAGGTGGACAGCTCTAGCCTGGAGAGGAATCCCTCATCTGAAGGCGTCTGTTAATCTGGAGTAGTCGCCTGTCAGTCTACAGGAGTCCGTTAGACATTAGGAGGTGGCGGCCATTAAACTGAAGAAGGCAGCCTTTTTGACTGGAGAAGTTGGCTGTTAGTCATTTGGGTATGGAGGTGGACAGCTTTAGTTTGGAGAGGAATCCCTCATTCTGTTAATCTGGAGTAGATTCCTGTTAGTATACAGAAGGCCGTTAGACGTTAGGAAATGGTGGCCATGATCAGAAGGTTATCATTGATGACTAGAGCCAGTCATTATCGAAAGTTCCAGTAATGGTTGTAGTTAGAAAACTGCATGGATTCAATGCTGTTAATGAAGAAAAATAATGTTTGTAATGTTTACTAAAAAAAAAGCCAATAGGATTGCCGTAAGTGTCTTAACGCGAACCGTTAAAAGTAATCAGGTTAAATTATTGGACAATAAGTTCTAAAAACAAGCTATATGGTTCATGATCATTTATCCACAATAAAAAAAAATATATATTTTTTTGAATTATTGTCACACTGACACGAGGGCTTTTGTCTACCGGCATCATAATTCAGAATCACAGTCAAGTGTAGAGCCGACACCCAACACAACCATTAAGGGCAACATCGTACACAGAGTTGGAACTTTAAATCAAATTTAACATGCACTCCCTCTACATGGGTATACATTAAATCACGTACTTATATTCGTTCAGTAAATGCTTAATGTATGGTGCTTCCTTGAGATTAAAACCAAGATCAGATATTGTAATTGTTAACTCCTTCCATGTTACAAAATCCATTTTAAAGTTTGTGATTATACATTTGAGCCAAACTATTAGTTTTTTTAGTTTGAATTATCATCACATTAGATCTACACGAGGGCTGTTGGCGACGGGCGTCGCATTTTAAAACCAGTCAAGTGACGAGCAGACACCTGAGTAGGCACCCAACGCAACCGTTAAGGGCGACATCGTACGCAGAGTTAGGACTATGAAGGATATTTAACGTGCACTAACTCCACACGGGGTATTAATCGTTGGACATTTTGGCTGCAAGGGCCGTTTTACAAGGTCGGCAGTTATTTTTTGGCGATGCCCAGACCCGAACCTGAGTTTCCATCTCCTGATTGACAATCATAGACTATATACAGGTAAGCAATAGCATAACTTTAAAAACAGATTTTCAAAAGTTTACCTACTCCAAAAGTTAAAAATTGAAAAAAATGTTGGCAATAATGTCGCTTAAGGGGGTATGGGACACTTTCAACTTTTTTCTTTAATATTGCAGATATCAATATAATTTTTTTTCCATAAATGTATACTAAATATACTTACACTTTAAGATAGTCAAAGGTTTTAAATTATCATTATTTATTTTTTTAAAAAATGAAATGTGTCAAAAAGTGATGTCTCTTATTTTTGTTATAAGTCAAAAACTTATATATTGGCAAACAAATGTTTAGCATTTTTGTAAACAGAAAAATTTATTTAACAAACTGTCTTTACCGATTTTTAATATTTGCCATAGTTTTTTTTAAAAAAAATTATTGAAGTTTTTTTTTAATAATTTCACAGGTTCACATTTTTTATAAAAATTATTGAATAAAGAAATAAACTATTTACAACTAATCCCTAACGACAAATTAAAGTTATATGTTTGAAAAATATGAGTAAAGAATTTTGACACTCTATGGGCAGTAGATTTTGAGTTATATCAATTTAAAGTCAAAAAATCATCGAAAACACGATCAAGGAGAAAAACAGCTTTGAAGTTTATCACTTTCCTTACTGAAGCGCTCCAAACCGACCGAACAACTAAGGATTCGATAACGTTATTCCTATCTAATATTACGAGGAAGCAAAGATTATAAACGTGGTTGGCCAACACAGATGTCATGACACAAAAAACCACACATCTCACGTTCTACTGCAGATATAAATAAAATTTTTGTTTTAAATTATTCTAAAATATTTGTGTTATGTTTTGTGATAATAATAATTTTTTTGATTTTTTGAGGATTTTGTGTCCCATACCCCCTTAAGTGTCGATGGGTTTTAGCTCAAGTGTCAACCTCGTCACTTGACCGTGGTTCTAAATTACGATTCCCTTTTTTTATGTGCTACAGTCAATAAAGCATATTCGATAAATACCACTGGTATGACTGTAATAAAAGCGTCATCGCCGAATCAATATACCTATAATGATCAGATTTGCTTCAGTGATTAACTTTTTGACGATGAAATTATCATTTAAAAATTTCATAAATAATATAGCAAGTTGTTTTTGTTGAAAAACTGTGAAAAAACTAATATTTGAACAATTTTATTAGTAGATGGTTGAATAACACATTTAACTGTACTACGACATGACAAGCAGTGCGTCTGATCACCCTAAATAAACTATCTACAAAATCCCCAGCATACTATCTGTACCATAAAACTAATTTAAATTTCAATCACTTTATTGTGAATATTTAAAAAGAGTTACAAATATTACAACTAAAGAACTTTGGATAAAGCGAGGTTTGGATATTACGAGATGCTACATAGATTTAAAAAATGTAATTACAAAGCAAGATATAGATTTTGATATTGCGAGTCACTATACAAAAATTCAATTATAAAGTTAAAAAATAAATCTACCAACCTTTTTCAAGTAATTCGAGACATCCTTGCAAGAGATCACTACTCAACTACCGAAGTCCATCTTTTTCTTGCTGAAGAAACTACCGAACGAACATTTAAGCTTCTTGGTGAAAATCTGATTAAACTACGTTTTCAACCTTGAAGCTTTTTGCACACGGTACACACATTTGCATAGTTTCAAAGAATCACCATGCTGAAAACCAATTCCAACCAGCTTCATTGTGATTGGTCTAGAAGAATTTCGCTTCGTAGCTTATTTGGATAATTAATGCGCACTGTGGGGCGTTTGAGTGGCCTAATGGGTTTGACAGCAGGCCATTATGATAACAGTGTGCGCATTGTACCGGCAGCGCGATCGGGTGCTTTTGACTTGGGTCTATCTCTCTCTGTGTCAGTATAAAAATTCTGTCTGTGTCTTACTTGACGAAGGTTTATAAGCGGATCTCTGATCAAGCACACAAGTCGGAAAATACATGTACCAACCTACCTAATGCGCACTGTTATCGCAAAATACAGCTGGCTCGTTCAAGTGTAATTCCCATTAGGTATCACGTGATGCTGTTGGGGTCCATTTTAAACCTTCGTTGATCGTCAAACGATCGTTTGACTTGGACATAAGTAAAGTCTTCTAAACAAGTTCTAAGAATCTTCTTTTATTTTTAACTCGGGAGCGCAAGCTGGGCTATTGACAACATATTGCAATAACAATTATTTTTTAGAAGTATCGCTGCTTTAGACATATTTGGGACATTGGTGCTGATCGAGTGACCACTTTCTAATCAAATCGAAGGTTTAATACACTTAAAAAATCAGCTACATAGGTATCTATTGCTCTAAAGTCACCTTTGGGTTTAACACTTTCGCCAGGTTGGACTTTTGTTTCCGCATAATATGTGATAGAAATATCATTATCGAACCCTTGGTTGCAAACGGCTGTGTGGATCGTTTTAGGTTAGGTTTGTATTATCGTCGCACTACAGCAACATGTGGGGCCATTTTAGGAGTGAAAGGGTTAAAACACGGTACGTTCGGCCGCATTACGCGCATTTACATGAATACATGGATTGAAGAGCAAACTCAGCAAATTTTCCCTCTTGGGGATTTTCTCCCAGACAGAACCGAAATTGCAAGGTTCATTGGGGGATTGGGGGATCAAACCCTCCAATGAAGGAGGATTTGATGTTTCAAGGATTCGGCCATAGACTATCATTTGGGTTAGAAATGCTGCTCGACCTATTTTTCCCCTAATGGGGATTTTGGAATTTCATGGATTCGATGGCTTCATGTAAACGCGCATTAGATTGATGATTTATTGATTTGGTGATAATTTTGGTCTTGATTTATTGTACATCTGGCGGGATTGAAATTCGTTCTAGGGCTACACTTGTGTTTAATTTGCCTATCTAAGACTCTAGTTTTTGTTGAATTACCGTTTCATTAGGGATTACACCTGAGCTGGCTCGCAAAGCAATATTATAGCGACAACGTACGCAGAGTCAGGATTTTGACGTGCACTAGTTGCATATCGTCTCTTTAGTTCCCACATGTGCTATCTAACTTCGCAAAACAGTATAAATTTATTGAAAGGTAACCCTTGGCAAACTTTCCAAAATTGCGCCAAAAGTCGACCGAAAACCCAACGAACAGCCGGTGTTAAATGAACAAACATGTTTTTCTGTTCTCCCTCGTGTAGCTCTAATGCGACGATAATTCAGACCTATCCTATCATTTCGGTTGGGTTATCGGCCGACTTTTGGCGCAATTTGGAAAGTTCGCCAAGGGTACCTTTCAATAAATTTCTACTGTTTCGTAAAGTTAGATAGCACATGTGGAAACTTAAGCGACGATATACAAGGCGCAATTTTATCATCAGGGATTTTTTTTGTCTAACATGATGACTAAAGCGAAGGTTACTCCATGAGAGCATATAAGTTTGTTTGAGAAGATGTTGCGTCTGAAATTTAAGGCAAATACTCCTGTATGGCTAAATAGACATTTTTTGTAACAATTTTCCTGTTGAATATTATATACAAGTTTCAAGAAATGAATTTTGTTTCGTTCGTAAAATTTGTATATGCAGCGATTACTTCATGTACCGTTACGATGATAGATTGCTAATTTGGCTAATTTACGGTGACAATAGTGGCAACCCGCTCGTCCGTTTGCGGAAAAAAAAATATAAGGCACAACGTTTTATAAATAGTTTACTGTGCATGGCAGCTGAGTGTAAGTTTTATTTTAAATCGGAGACCTTCGCCTGGATTCAAAGTAAAATCTTTATTCACTTTGAATTAAAAAAAAATCCTATCTAGGTGGCTAATCGGACTGGAACTTACAGTCCTTATATCTGAAATAAAAAATAATAATAAAAACGAACAGAAGGGTTCGATACCACAGAGTTGAGTTGAACATCGTCACACTAGAGCTATTATTGGCACAGAGTGTCGAAACTTAAGGGGTCTAAGGAGTCTTAAAAATGTGCAAAGAAGGAACTACAAAGCATAGTTTGATCTTTCATGTAATTTTTTAACTACTCAATATACAAGTATAATTTTTTTATATGTAATTCTACAAGATTTATTTAATATGAAACAAATTTTAAAATTTATAAAACTTTAGTCAAAACTAAAATAAATGATATTAAACATAAAGCTATTTGAACACATTGTGATTAGGCTTGCGCGGCAAATTGTGAGGTCAAAATTGAAGACATGACCACGAAAATGACTTTATATTGTACAAATATGTACAAACTAGAACTTATACCTAAATTCTCAGCTCAATTTTAATTAGAAATAATTTTTAAAATTTTTTTAAATCAAAATTCAAAAAATTTTATAAATTTTTTTAGAAAAAAGTTCCTAAAATAAATTCTAATTAAAATTGAGCTGAGAATTTAGGTATAAGTCTTTGTTTGTACATATTTGTACAATATAAAGTCATTTTCTTGGTCATGTCTTCAATTTTGACCACACAATTTGCCGCGCAAGCCTAATCACAATGTGTTCAAATAGCTTTATGTTTAATATCACTTATTTTAGTTTTGGTTAAAGTTTCATAAATTTTAAAATTTGTTTCATATTAAATATATCTTGTAGAACTACATATAAAAAAATTATACTTGTATATTGAGTAGTTAAAAAATTACATGAAAGATCAAACTATGCTTTGTAGTTCCTTCTTTGCACATTTTTAAGACTCCTTAGACCCCTTAAGATCATAGTCAAATGATGAGCCGATACACTGAGTAGGTACCCAGAGTAACTTTCAGGGGCGACATTGTACTCACCGTCGGGACTTTTTAGCATACTTAACAAGACGCACTCTATTTTCATGAAGTAGTGAAGACATTTTTAGCTGCACAATTAATTTACAGGTCAGCAGTTATTTATAGCAATGGCTGGGTCCTATCCTGGGACGTTTCAGCTGCAAGGAAAGCGCCTTAGTGACTGGGCTCACCAGGCCCAGTTCTTATAGCAGACTTCAAGTGGCAACGATTTTTTAAAAAAGAATTCGATATCACATAATTTGGTCATAAGAGCAACTATTTTAAATGCTTTTTCGTCATCTTGACGTTACACAATATTCGATATATCCTCAGTATTTGCATTTTTAATGAAATTAACATTCTGTGCTGAACTTAAGCATAGAAGTCTAAAAAAAATATGAGAACCCATTTTAGGCATACTAGAATTATATACAAAATATAATTTTAATATAGAGTAATTCGCATAACAAATCCTTAAATTGAGAGTAAACTTTCTACGCATAATTATTCGAAGCTTTTCAATTTAGATAAACCGATTCCAATTTGAAAAACTTGCATATCACGGTTTCTTTTAAATCAGGCTCTTGGGCCTATGCTCTTTCCTCTAATAATTATTCAAGTTCACAGTATACGGATGTAAACTTCACCTTACAGTTTGCGTCTTAAATATGACAGTAAATGTCACATTACAGTTAGATCGAAACTTATACAATAATTTTACAACACAAAGTGTCAAATCATTTCAATTCTTCGTATCAACAAGTGATAACCAATCTTCAGTTTTCAAAGGAAATTTAATCCACTACACTTTATAAATAGTTTACTGGGCATGGTAGCAGAGTGTAAATTTATTTTAATTAGGAACCTTTTGTCTGGGTTAAAAATAAAATCTTTAGATGGATTAAGAATAGATTTTTAAAGAGATAAATGTCCGCAAACACCCCATCTTGGTGGCTAACTAGGAATTACATCTTGCACCTGTAATCAAATTGTAACGAAAAAAAGGTTTTAGTTTATCAACGTCACATCAGAGTTTCACAAAAGCTATTGACGCAGAGCGTCGCAACTTAAGGGGTCACAGGAGTCTTAAAAATGTGCAAAGAAGGTACTACAAAACATAGTTTGATCTTTCATGTCATTTTTGAACTACTCAATGTAAAAGTATAATTTTTTATATGTAATTCTACAAGATTTATTTATTATAAAACAAGTTTTAAAATGTATGAAACTTTAGCCAAAACTAAAATAAATGATATTAAACATTAAGCTATTTGAACACATTGTGATTAGGCTTGCGCGGCAAATTGTGAGGTCAAAATTGAAAAAATGACCAAGAAAATGACTTTATATTGTACAAATATGTACAAACAAGGACTTATACCTAAATTCTCAGCTCAATTTGAATTAGAAATTATTTTAAGAATTTTTTTCTAAAAAAAATTAATAAAAATTTGAAAATTTTGATTTTAAATTTTTTTAAAAATAATTTCTAATTAAAATTGAGCTGAGAATTTAGGTATAAGTCTTTGTTTGCACATATTTGTACAATATAAAGTCATTTTCTTGGTCATTTTTTCAATTTTGACCTCACAATTTGCCGCGCAAGCCTAATCACAATGTGTTCAAATAGCTTCATGTTTAATATCATTTATTTTAGTTTTGGCTAAAGTTTCATACATTTTAAAACTTGTTTTATAATAAATAAATCTTGTAGAATTACATAAAAAAAAATTATACTTATACATTGAGTAGTTTAAAAATGACATGAAAGATCAAACTATGTTTTGTAGTACCTTCTTTGCACATTTTTAAGACTCCTGTGACCCCTTAAGATCACAATCAAGTGATGAGCTGACACCCTGAGTAAGTGAGTAAGTACCCGGAGTAACTTTCAGGAGCGACATCGTACGCAACGTCGGGAACTTATTGGCATATTTAACTTGCGCTCCCTTTACATGCGATAATATTCGCTGACCATTTTATCACTTAGTTTACAGGTCGGAAGTTGTTTTTAGAAATGCACGGGTCCTGACCAGGCATGTTTCAGATGCAATGAAAGCGCTTTAGCGTCTGGGCTTCCCATCAGCCTGATGGGTTCTTTAGTTGTCATAGAAGACTTCATGTGGTTACGAACTTCCTCAACAGGTTGGACATACGAGAGCAAATAATTTTACCGCTTTTCCATCATCTGGACATCACCGGTATTCTTTATACAAATCCAGCATTTGAATTTTTACTGAAATAAAAATGTCATGCTGAACTTCAGCATAGAAGGTTTGAAAATATAGAAATTTTAAAATCTGAAATGAAAAGGCACATAATCAAAGTAGTTATAAATATATGCAAATAAGAATTGGAGATTTATCCGTGCACATTTTTAAAGTTCTATAGTATTAATGTAGCATAGTATCATATTATACTAAATAAAGCTTTGGTATTCTATAACAGACATTTACACAACAAGGTTTTTTTTAACAAGGAAACTTTTAACGCATTAATATTGGACGCTTGCCAATTTAGATGAACCAATTAAAATTAAAAATCTCGAGCCATCGTTCCTTGTTAATTCGACCATTAACATGCCATTTCTGCTTATAATTATTCAAGTTAAAAGTATATTGATGTACACTTCACTATACAAAGTGCACCTTAATTATGAAAATGTCACATTAAAGTTTAATTGAAACCTTAAAAATAATTTTTAACAGCAGAAAGTATCCTTTAAATAGATGCAATTCTTTTTGTCGTCGTATCAAGCAACAATTAGTAGAGATAATTCCCTCAAAAATTTTCAATAGATATTATTTGAGGCGATGAATTTTATGAGCAACAAAGAAGTCTTTTGGAGAATAATGGAGTTTTATGTACAATATACAATTAGTAGTAGAGTGTAATTTCTATTTTTAGTCGGGACTCAAAGTGCAATCTTAGTTCTCCGTGAAATAATATTTAGAAAATCACAAATCTGATTTCACATGTTTCATGATATGCCTCTAATGTCATCAAAACATTAAACTGTAGCTGATATTGCGAATGATAAGCTATACTAAACTTACAAAGGATAGAAGACTCATTGTTTACCCTAGACTTATAGGGATGTTAAGTTTATTTGCAATCCGCTTAAGGTTCACTAAACTGTAATATCTAGATTCAAACTGTAGCATTTAGATTCAAACTGCAATCTTGACTCCCTTCTAAATAACACATTTTTAAACTAAAAATTTAAGTTCTAATTTTGCACGTTTAATATTATGTATACAAAAATATCAAGCCATCCAATTATAGTTGAATAAAGAACCTGTGACTGCATTACGTACAAATGCTAGGGGTATTTTATTGTAACCCTTTACTTCAAGGAAAGAATACGTTTAGTTGCAATCTTTTTCAGGTTTACCAAACCGTTCTATCTGGATTCAAAGTGCAATCTCTGTTCACTTTGAGATAACTTATGCATTTTGAAAACCAAAATCACGTGTGATAATTTCACATTTTTAGTATTATGCCTCCTATGATAAACTCATCCCAACTGTAGCAGAAAATGTAAATTGAAACACAATAATCTACATTACGCGCGAATGCAAAAATAATTTGGTTTTTAGCCCTTTACTTCGAGAAAAGATTAGCCGCTATTCATTTGAGTTTCACAAAACTGTACCATCTGGACTCAAAGTGCAATCGTGGTTCATTTTGAAGCAATACATATTTAAAAATCAACTTGCTAATTTCATTTGTTTAATATTATGCCTCCAATGATATCGGGTCATCCAGCTGTGATAGGATTCGTAGAACGCGTTGACTACAACCTTAGTTTACAGGTCGACTGTTATTTATAGCAATGACCGGGTCCTAACCTGGGACGTTTCAGATGCAAGGAAAGCGCCTTAGCGACTGATGTACCTACCCTCCTGGAACCAGAACAAATAATTTTACCGCTTTACCATCATCTGGGCATCACCTGTGCACTCTCTTTGCATGGGATAATAATCTTAGGACACTTTGGCACTTAGTTTACAGGTGGGCAATTGTTTTTAGCAATGCTCGGGTCCTAACCAGAGATGTTTCATATGCAAGGAAAACGCCTTAGCGTCTGGGCTCCCTAACTAAAAGTTTGACTTATAGTCGATATTTAGTAGATTTATAATAGAATTCCTCCACAAAAGAGTTTCGATGTTACATAATTTGGTCACGAGAGAAAACAATGTAACCTATTTTTTTTTATCATTTGGGCGTCAACGGTATGAGGTATACAAATCAACATTTGTATTTTTACTGAAATAAAAATTTTATGCTGAACTTAAACAAATATTGTGTGAAAAGATGAACATTTTTTAAATCTGAAATGAAAAGGCCCATAATAAAAGTAGTTACAAATATATGCAAGTAATAATTGGAGATTTATCCATGTAAATTTTTATAGTTCTATGTTTATAATGTCAAATACTATCATATGATACTAAATAAAACTTTGATAAACCATAACTCGGCATAACGCATATTTAAATAGAGAGGCAACTCGTAACATATTGTTATTGGAAGCTTTCCAATTTTGATTAAGCAATTGACAATTGAAAACTTGCATCACTATTTCCTTTTTTTTTTAAATCAGACCTTTAAGCCTATGCCATTTATTCTTTTAGCTATTTAAGTTCGAAGTGAAGTAAACTTCACCATATAATGGGCGCTTTACTTATGACAGTCAATGTCAGATTGCAGTTTAATTGAAACCTTTAACATGATCTTCAAAAACAGAAAGTGACCTTTAAATTGATGCAATTCTTCGTCATCGTATTAAGCAAGAATCAACACACCTCTAAAGATTTCAAAAGAAATAGTAGGCTATGAATTTTGAGAACAGTTTAGTGCACAAGTTGCAGCAAGGTGTGTAATTTTTATTTTAACTCAAAACTCTAAGTGCAATTTTGGTTTACTGTGCAATAATACTTCTAGAAATCTCAAATTTTATTTCACATAGTTAACATTATTCCTCTACTGTCATAAAGCCATCCAACTGTATCATAAATTACGATTGAAAATCTATTTTACGCACAAACGATAGAAGCATTTGATTGTTTTCCCATTACTTATAGGAATGTTTTGGATTAATACGTTTAAGGTTTAAAAAACCGTAGCATCTAAATTCAAAGTTTAATCTTGATTCCTTTCTAAATAATTTTTTAAAATCACAAACACATGTGCTTCACTTTGACACAATGTATAGATTTTTGAATATCAATTTGCTAATTTCACTTGTTTATGCTCCAATAATATCAGGCTATCCAACTGTAGTAAACTATAGAAATTATGACAGAATATTAAGCTATTTACGTACAAATACTAGAAAAAAAATATTAGTTTTAACTTTTACTTCTGTGAATGGTAATATTAGAAGAAATCCATTTGAGTTCACCAATCAGTATATTCATCTCATGTAGTCTATGTTAGTGCTAGTTAACCTCAATAATCAGCCACTGTTAATTAACTTCATAGCAGCACTACCTTCTCCCCCTGTGGAGCAGTGCTGAATCTTTTGTGGAATTCAATAGATGTATCAAGTCTCTCAGTAATATATATTGCCGGCTGCACATAACTCTCTAATGCAAATATTCCTAATTGACAATCTTTTTTAAACTATTCAACAATATTTCTATGCTTTTCTTATGCTAAATATTATTTAAAATTATCTTTAGTGGTTTTTCCAAGTAACAATTTAAATCATCTGGTTAATGATGCATGGCTGAATAACAGGCAAATTAGTTTTTAAATGTTTTGATTGCCAGGATTTAGTAGTTCTAGCTAGGACATTTTAAATTCATTAAGTGGTTTTTGTACAACAAATACCGATAGTTTGAAGGGAAAATTTCGGAGACTAAATCAGTCTATAAAGTACCTTTTGGTGGTTTATTTTAAGTAAATTCTTCGTGGTAAACTATTGATTTAAGAGGAATGGAATCAACCTAATTTGTAAAATATTCTTCCAAAAAAATGGCTAACTTTAAATACTACATTGACATTCTAGTTCCAAAGCACACAGAAACTCAATGATGCACTAAAGGATTTAGGGTAAACTAAACAAACTGTCCATTTATACATGGATCACTAATGAATATAGCCAGAATAATGTCTTTGGGTAAAAGACTACTATGATCTTACACCAAGGGGCAGGTAAAAAAAAAAAACAAAAAAAAAACTTTGAACTATATTAGGCAAAACAAAATTTGGATTTACTTTTATGGAAAATCGTGTAAATGATTTTGCCAGTTGGCCGATGTAATATATATATATTTTTTTTCCTTTTTCAGATTGCTATAACATTGATCAAACCAATTGGTCAATGTCGCAGTTAAATGAATTTAGTCAATTAAACTAAAATTTAGGGGTCCTAAGTCAATACAAACTGGTCTTATGTAAGAGATCTGGGCCATTCTACATATGTGTAAAGAAATAGGCGTGAAGAGGGAAAATTACTTATCGACTTAAAATTAAGCTTTTGGTAGACAAATATTATGGCTATCACCGGCCGACGGTAGCGCTTGGCAGTTGAATTTATAAATAGTTAAATTTGATATTAAATTGTGCAACTTTATCGAAACAGAATGAGTTTTTCTTTTTTTAAATCATACTTGAACAACCATTTTCAATTTGCTCAAAATTTTTGTTCGACTGTTGATTATGGATGACCACTCATACAGCATTTTGCAATACCAGTTTAGTTTGTCATTCAACTATCTAGCTATAAAAATTCTGCAAATAGCCTCAGTTTGTTTTATGTTGATTTACCAGTTGAAAAGTTAATCACTGAAAAAAATATGATCACCCTGTTAATCCACTCACTAATTGTCATACTTAAACATCCACAGAGAGCTCAGATTCATTATAATATTCTCTTCAAAATTGGTAGCGAGAGTCGCCTAGATGGTGCCACAGAAAAATGGCTCTCAGTTCTGGAGGCTTTGCCGAGTCTGCAAAGACTTGACAGCCAATGTTGCAGCCCAATTAGAAAAAAATGGCACAAATTATGTACCATATTCAAATGAAGTTTGAATCTCAAAAAAAAAAAAAAAAAATCGAAAAAAATCATGTGATTCACTCATATAATATCACGCGGAAATCATGTGATATTATCCGAAAGATGTAGTTAGCGTGCCGATTTGTAGACAAATTGGTGGCGTATTTTTTGAAATCGTTGAAATTTGATTAGTTTGAGAATCTTACCTATCAATTAGAAGTTACGTCTCGTTTCCGACATTTTCAAATGATTTTAAAACTAATCTAATTAAATTCATTTATAACAGAATTTTAACCTGATATTCAGCTTTTCGATGGATTTTAAATAAATGATTAAATGAAAATTTTAATAAGTTGCAATTCCCTATTGTATTTTACGATTATTTTCCTAGTTTTTAGCTAATATCGTTTATTAAATTTGGTTCAACTACAAAAGTTTCGCTAACTTAGCAGACAAACATAAGGGTTTGGATAATCCATTCTTTGGCTTTGCACGTGAAAAGTCCCAGGTTAAGGCCCGGGCATAACAAAAATAACTGCCAACCTATAAACGGTCTGTGCTGCCTAAAGTCTGACGAATAATACCCCGTGAAGAGAAAGTGCACGTTAAATTTCCGAAGCAGATTACGATGTCTCTCCTAAAAGCTGCATTGGGTGCCTACTCATGTGTCGGCTAGTGATTTGACTGTGGTTTGAAGTTACGACTCCCGTTACCAATAGCCCTCATATGGCCGTAATACCACGATGACCATAAACTCAAACTCGATGCAGATAATGCTACTTTTTACTGTAAACATTTTAGTTGTAACGTCTGGATTTCTTTAGAAACTGTCCCTCAAAATAGTTTTTTTATAATTAAATCATTTGGAAGTTGATTATTAATTCTTGGAACTGTGCTATATTTATTGTAAGTTTTTTTTATGTATAAAAATGGTTATTATTGTCCTTTGATTTTTTTTATTTATTTGAACAGACTTTAGATCCAGTTGAATATAATTTAATTATATTTTCTTTTTACATACCATCAAACAGATTCCACACTAAGTAAATTTGAACAAAGTTTTTCGAAAATTTAAGCATGTATTATTAGCGACAGTCTCATTTTCGCTAACACCAGTTTATTCGAAATCTCTATGGTTCTAGAAAATGTATGAATATTTAGCATTTATTCAAACAATTATGGCAATAGTTGCTAGAATAAATGTTACGATGACTAATATTTCATTTTTTTTAAATCTAGATGCGTTGCGTAGATGCGTTATTATATTAATTTGATTTTTTTATTGAACATACTTTAGATCCAGTTGAACATAACTTAACCATATTTTTTTACATACCATCAAAGAGATTCCGCACTAAGTAAAATTGAACAAAATTTGTCGAAAGTTTTTAAGCATGTATATTATTAGCGACAGTCTCATTTTCGCTAACACCAGTTTATTCGAAATCTTTATGGTTCTAGAAAAAATGAATGAATATTTAGCATTTACTCAAACAACTATGGCAATAGTTGTTTGCATTAATGTTACGATGACTAGTATTTCAATATGGCTAATATTTCCAATATCCACACACCCAAGGACAATTTTTGTGGTCGATCCCATAATGTTGAAAGTACATGTGAAAGGTCATTCCATAGTGGGATATTTGCTGTGCCTGGCTTTGTACATGCATTTTTGATGCGTGTCTTTCAACGCAGTTCTTTAATTTCTGTAAACGCATAGCCTTGAAAATTTCTTACTGCAGGCGGCTTTGTACATGCATTTCTTGCTGAGGTCTTTCAACGCAGTTATTTACATATCGTCTTGAAAATCGGAGCTACTTTGTACAAATGAATGAGCAGTCGTCTATCGTTTGTTTTGGATTATGGCTGCTCCCGACTTTGGGCATGCATCTCTTCACTCTTAAAACAAACGAGTGAATTTAACTCAGTTTGAAAATTTCTTACTGCAGGCGGCTTTGTACATGCATTTCTTGCTGAGGTCTTTCAACGCAGTTATTTACATATCGTCTTGAAAATCGGAGCTACTTTGTACAAATGAATGAGCAGTCGTCTATCGTTTGTTTTGGATTATGGCTGCTCCCGACTTTGGGCATGCATCTCTTCACTCTTAAAACAAACGAGTGAATTTAACTCAGTCTGAGTTAATTTCACTCCTCCAGTCTGGAAAATGCACTTCTCCAAGTGGAGTGGATTTGTGTGGTAAAGTCCAACAGCCATCACTCCAAACGAGTGATTTTAACTCAGTCTGAGTTAATATTCACTCCTTTCCAGTGTCGGAAATGCACTTCTACTACTGGAGTGGATTTCACTCTTTTGTTTTAAGAGTGTTGCTGCGTGTCTTTCAACGCAGTTCTTCAGTTTCTGTGAATGCATAGCCTTGAAAATCGGCGCCATTTCGTATATATGAATGAGCAGTCATCCACCGTTTGTCTTGTATCATAGCTGCTCCCGGCTTTGTACATGCATTTTTGCTGCGTATCTTTCAACGTAGCTCAATTTGTTTGAATGCATAGCCTGGAAAAGTGGCGCCTTTTGTACACATGAATGAGCAGTCATTTATCGTATGTGTTGGATCATGGCTGTTCCCGGCTTTGTACATTCATTTTTGGTGCGTATCTTTCAACGTAGCTCAATTTGTTTGAATGCATAGCCTGGAAAAGTGGCGCCTTTTGTACACATGAATGAGCAGTCATTTATCGTTTGTGTTGGATCACGGCTGCTCCCGGCTTTATACATTCATTTTTGCTGCGTGTCTCTCAACGCAGTTCATTGTATATCTTGAATGCATAGCCTTGTACATTGGCGCAACTTTTCCCGGACTAAGGCAGCCTCTTTCTAGCCAACCCGTTATTGAGGAATAGCCATAAGTGTCGATTCAGACACTGATCCATTCCATACTGCAGTGTCTCAACATCAACAAAACTCAAGTAGAGATTCACATTTGAACTAAACTCTGTGGCTCTTTAGCCTGCAATAGGCCGAGTGGCCACCATGCCCCTCAAATGCTACAAAACCAGGGGCAAAGGGGTGCTAGCAGCAAAATGCTTCGATCAGTTGATCTGACTGAATCGAAATTCCCCAAGAGTTTAGTTCGTAATCGAGTGAAGTCTTCATTTCATCGACCAGCTAAAGAAGTAAAGCTGAGTGAAGATTGTCTAATCATAGAGGTCGAACCTTCCCGAACCTTTGACTTGGTAGCGAGAAGTGCTGCGTCTAATATATCAGGCCTCAGATGGGAAACGACACTTTTAAGTTCTTGCCCATGTGTGAAAAAGGCCCTACTTAGTGAAGTCTTCGTTTCATCAACCAGCTAAAGTTATGAAGCTGGGTGAAAATTCTCCAATAATATCGGTCGAACCCCTCGAAACCTTTGACTTGGTTGCGAAAAGTGCATCTTTTCAACTTCTAGGCCTCATATGGGAAATGACACTTAGTCCTTGCCCACGTGTAAATAAGGCCCAACTTAGTGAAGTCTTCATCGTATCAACCAGCTTAAGTAGTAAAGCTGAGTGAAATTAGTCTAATCATAGAGGATCGACCCAATCAACTTTTAGCACCGAAGCGAAAAGTGCATTTTTTCATCTTCACTCTTAAAACAAACGAGTGAATTTAACTCAGTCTGAGTTAATTTCACTCCTCCAGTCTAGAAAATGCGCTTCTCCCAGAGGAGTTGAACCTTTGTCTGGTGAAGTCCGACAGCCATCACTCCGAACGAGTGAATTCAACTCAGTCTGAGTTAATTTCACTCCTCCAGTCTAGAAAATACACTTCTCCCAGAGGAGTTGATCCTTTGTCTGGTGAAGTCCGACAGCCATCACTCCAAAAGAGTGAATTTAACTCAGTCTGAGTTAATATTCACTCCTTTCCAGTGTCAAAAATGCACTTCTCTTACTGGAGTGGATTTCACTCTTTTGTTTTAAGAGTGTTCTAGGCCTCATATGGGGAAAGCCACTTTGTGTCCTTGTATATGTGTGGAAAAGGAGTCCGATTAGGGGGGGGGGGATATCTTATCCCCCTTTTTAATCAGACTTCTGGAAGACAAAACGTTGCAGGCGTAATGTCAACCAGTGGTCCGGCGGGAGCACTTTGCAGTTGAGCAACGGATCACGCGACCCTCCGATCACGAACCCGGACTCGTAAACTTCGGGTCTACCTGCCGACCATTTTTTTAACACTTTCGCTACGCAGGACTTTTGTTTCCGCGTAATATGCGATAGGTACATCATTATAGATTCTTTAGTTGAACTGCCATCTGGTTTTAGGAGTGAAAGGTTTATATATAAAAATTAAAAAAGAATCTGTGAAAACCATAATGGCTTTTTTACACAGCTGGTGGTTTTTTTTACGAAAATGGGACTTTTATGCATTAAGTTGCAGGGGCTAATATTAAATTGTGGAATGCAGTCCTTTGGACTTTTTTGTACACTCTTAAAATGAACGAGCGATTTTAACCCAGTCTGAGTTAATTTTCACTCCTCCAGTGTCGAAAATGAACTTCTCCTACTGGAGTGGACCCTTTGTGTGTTAAACCTCCGACAGGATCACTCCAAATGAGTGATTTTAACTCAGTCTGAGTTAATATTCACTCCTTTCCAGTGTCGAAAATGCACTTCTCCTACTGGAGTGAATTTCACTCTTTTGTTTTAAGAGTGTATAAGGATTCTGATAATTGGAACAACTTATCCCGCGTTAATCAGACTTCTGGTAGACAAATAATTACAGCGTATTGTCTACCTCTGGCCTATGGGAGCGCCTTGCACTTGAGCAACTCCCGCAGACCACATGTTAAGGGGTCACAGGAGTCTTTAAAATGTGCAAAGAAGGAACTACAAAATTTAGTTTGATCTTTCATGTAATTTTTTAACTACTCAATATACAAGTATAATTTTTTTATATGTAATTCTACAAGATTTATTTCATATAAAACAAATTTTAAAATTTATGAAACTTTAGCCAAAACTAAAATAAATGACATTAAACATAAAGCTATTTGAACACATTGTGATTAGGCTTGCGCGGCAAATTGTGAGGTCAAAATTGAAAAAATGACCAAGAAAATGACTTAATATTGTACAAATATGTACAGACAAAGACTTATACCTAAATTCTCAGCTCAATTTTAATTAGAAATTATTTTAAGAACTTTTTTCTAAAAAAATTAATTAAAAAAATTTAAATTTTGATTTTAAATATTTTTTTTAATAATTTCTAATTTAAATTGAGATGGGAATTTAGGTATAAGTCTTTGTCTGTACATATTTGTACAATATAAAGTCATTTTCTTGGTCATTTTTTCAATTTTGACCTCACAATTTGCCGCGCAAGCCTAATCACAATGTGTTCAAATAGCTTCATGTTTAATATCATTTATTTTAGTTTTGGCTAAAACTTCATAAATTTTAAAACTTGTTTTATAATAAATAAATCCTGTAGAATTACATATAAAAAAATTATACTCATTTATTGAGTAGTTAAAAAATGACATGAAAGATCAAACTATGCTTTGTAGTATCTTCTTTGCACATTTTTAAGACTCCTGTGACCCCTTAATGCAAATTAAATTAGTATCAAAAGAATACTCTTGCGAAACGATAAAGTTTTTTTTTTTTTTAACGAAAATGACTTTTATGCGATTATTCTGTGGGTCAATCTTTAATTGTAGAATTTAGTCTCTTTGGCTTGAGTTTATAACGAATATGAAAAGTAGAATGGCTTATCCCCTTTAAATCAGACTTCTGGAAGACAAATAATTACAGCGTATTGTCTACCTCTGGCCTATGGGAGCGCTTTGCACTTGAGCAACTCCCGCAGACCACATGTTAATAAAAATTAAATTATTATTAACAGAATACTCTGCGAAAACTGTAACGATTTTTTTAAAACGAAAATGAGACTTTTACGCATTATTGTGGGTCAATATTTAATTGTGGAATTCTGCGCTTGAGTGTATAACGAGTTTGGAAAGGGGAGTGGCTTATCCCCTTTAAATTAGACTTCTGGGAGACAAAACAGTACAGGCGTAATGTCTACCAGCGGTCCAGCGGAAGCACTTTGCAGTTGAGAAACGGATCACGCGACCCTCCGATCACGAATCCGCACTCGTAAACTTCGGGTCTACCCGCCGACCATTTCTTAACACTTTCTCTATGCAGGACTTATGTTTCCTCGTAATATGCGATAGGTATATCATTATAGAATCATTAGTTTCACTCCTAAAACCAAATGGCAGTTCAAGGGTTAAATAGAAATTAAATTATAAAAAGAATCTTAGAAAACCATAAAGAATTTCTTTACACAACTTTTGTTTTTTTTTGCGAAAATGAGACTTTTATGCATTAGGTAGTAGTTTAATAGTCAATTATCAGATTTTGTTCCACGTGCAGGTATGATTGAGGCGTCCGATTAGGGGAACTACTTATCCCGCGTTAATCCAGACTTCTGGTAGACAAATAATTACAGCTTATTGTCTACCTCTGGCCTATGGGAGCGCTTTGCACTTGAGCAACTCTCACTAACCACATGTTAACGCAAATTAAATTAGTATCAAAAGAATACTCTTGCGAAACTATTAAGTTTTTTTTTTAACGAAAATGACTTTTATGCGATTATTCTGTAGGTCAATCTTTAATTGTAGAATTTAGTCTCTTGGGCTTGAGTTTATAACGAATATGGAAAGTAGAATGGCTTATCCCCTTTAAATTAGACTTCTGGAAGACAAAACGTTGCAGGCGTAATGTCTACCAGCGGTCCGGCGGGAGCACTTTGCAGTTGAGAAACGGATCACGCGACCCTCCGATCACGAATCCGCACTCGTAAACTTCGGGTCTACCCGCCGACCATTTCTTAACACTTTCTCTATGCAGGACTTTTGTTTCCTCGTAATATGCGATAGGTATATCATTATAGAATCATTAGTTTCACTAATAAAACCAAATGGCAGTTCAAGGGTTAAATAGAAATTAAATTATAAAAAGAATCTTAGAAAACCATAAAGAATATCTTTACACAACTTTTGTTTTTTTGCGAAAATGAGACTTTTATGCATTAGGTAGTAGTTTAATAGTCAATTATCAGATTTTGTTCCACGTGCAGGTATGATTGAGGCGTCCGATTAGGGGAACTACTTATCCCGCGTTAATCCAGACTTCTGGTAGACAAATAATTACAGCTTATTGTCTACCTCTGGCCTATGGGAGCGCTTTGCACTTGAGCAACTCTCACTAACCACATGTTAACGCAAATTAAATTAGTATCAAAAGAATACTCTTGCGAAACTATTAAGTTTTTTTTTTAACGAAAATGACTTTTATGCGATTATTCTGTAGGTCAATCTTTAATTGTAGAATTTAGTCTCTTGGGCTTGAGTTTATAACGAATATGGAAAGTAGAATGGCTTATCCCCTTTAAATTAGACTTCTGGAAGACAAAACGTTGCAGGCGTAATGTCTACCAGCGGTCCGGCGGGAGCACTTTGCAGTTGAGAAACGGATCACGCGACCCTCCGATCACGAATCCGCACTCGTAAACTTCGGGTCTACCCGCCGACCATTTTTTTTAAAATACAAATGAAATTATTATATCAAATAATATGCGAAAACCTGTTAGTTTTTTTTTTTCACAACGAGAATGAGACTTAATGTATTAACGTGCATGTATTAATGTATTAACGTGTGGTCAAATCTTTAATTGCCGAATTTAGTTGCAGAAACCGTTTTTGTATGACTATTGGACCTGGTAAAAACCTGGTGCTCTTATAGTGATGATCAAAATTACCTTTGATCAGTAAACCATCACTTATGGAAGAAATCCGGTTAGCTATTTATTAAAATAGTGGGCTATATATATATATATATATATATATATATATATATATATATATATATATATATATATATATATATATATATATATATATATATATATATATATATATATATATATATATATATATATATATATATATATATATATTGTAGACTCAAACAGTTTAATAAAAACATTAATTTATGTTTTAAACGCGGATATCTAGATTGAATAATCGTCTCACTAGAGCTACATGAGGGGCTATTGGTGACGGACGTAGCAATTTAGAACAACTGCCAGGCGACGAGCCGGCACGTGAGTAGGCACCCAACGCAATTTTAAGGGCTACATTTTACGCATAGGTCAGGACTTTGGTCCGCAATAGATTGAACACGTGCACTAGTCCCATATACACGGTGTCATTTATTGGTGGATTTATTTTGACCAGGAATATCCGGTCATAGGAAGGTAGAGGTGGTAACAGAACCACGAAAAGTATCTTCAGTGGCAGGACTCATTTACTGACCGTGCCTGACACAATGTTTTGTTGTTGCTGTTTCTAATGCCACTCGGTAACCGAGCCCGGAATAGAGAACTACCCGATTTAAAGCGAAGAGGGCGGCTTCCGTTTTTATTGAGCGCCACAAGGGAGGAAGTCCGACTTTTGCCCGTCAGCATGACACATCCGTTTTACAGGAAGGTCCCTTTCACACATCCATTCTCACTCACATATCGGAATTTTGATCCAGATCAAAGGCCGGTAACCCCCTGATCTGGCACCCCCAGAGGTATTAATTTGGTATGGGAACATGGAGGACTTTGTGACCACGACGTGTTTAACGTGCCCCAGCCACCATTAGTCAACACGGAGGTCTTGAGCCGAGTACAAGCGCCGACCCAGCGACCATCAGAATTGCGAGCGCCGCCGAGGACAGAGCCCACAACCCTTCCGATGCGAGCACGACGCCTCACACGACTGAGCTACCGCGGCCCTACAATGTTCTGATTTGAAGTAATTGCGAGCAAATGTTGGTCACCAAAGTAATTTTTTGAACTGACAAATTCAGTAATTTAAACGAATTTTTATTTTCATCTTTTAAGAAAATTATAATTTGGATAGTTGGGAAAATAAAAAAAAAAACTACAGCTGGATTTTTTAGAAACAGAAAATTGGAAGATTTGGGATATTGTATAAGGAAATCGAAACAGCAATATTGGATGCGGTCAATATGCCGTCCGATTTTTTTTTAAAATCTAAGCGTACCAAAAAAATAAAATTAAGTGTTTTTTAGTAAATTAATCTTAAAGGTTTAAAAGTTAATCAATTTAAAATCTTTGTCGTAAAACAGCACTATTGGATGCGGCCAATAGGCCATCTCGAGAAATGTGAAAAATACATTTTTATGCATGAAATAATGTATGCATATGTAAATTCATGTACTTAAAAATAATGTACTGTGGCATATGCTTTTAACGCGAATTCGGTCGGTAAAATAAAGAAGCACGAAGTGATCGGAAGTAGTAATGGCTATGGGCCTCGCACTTTTCGATTTGCATTTAAGTGACGGGGTAGATTTTTTTTCTCTAAAAGGGCTGCGATATTGGCGGTCAAGCCTTTGCAGACTCGACTTATTCCCCAGAACTGAGAGCAACTTTTTGCGGCACCATCGAGGCGGCTCTCGCTACAAATTTTGACACACAGATTACAATGAATCCGAGATCTCTGGAGTAGACAAATAAGTAGGACGATGATATTTGTTTCAGTGATTAAATCTTAAGCTATAAAATTATCATTAAATTTAATATCATCAAATTTCCTTATATATTATAATTTGCGCGATTTTTTGGATAAAAATTAGAATAAAATCAAAACTATTTGCACTATTTGTATAGCTAGGTAGTTGAATGACAAACTAATCTGTACTGCTAAATGCAAGAAGTCTGATCTCCTTCATCTGAGTGTTCACACAACACAATGTTTGGTTTTGAAGGAGTTGCTAATAAATCTTAGTTGCGAAACTTATTTTTTGAAATAACACAATTCATTAATGTTAATATGTTTGAGTACATTAAATTTTAAAGTCTGGATGAACAAAATAAAACTAATTGGATAAAATACAGCTTTCGAATATAAATGCGCTTGCAATGGTTAGTTGGCTTCACACAGTTTCTTCGTCGAATTTTAGTTTGACCTTCCAAAAGAAGTACTACATATATTAAGGCTGGTTGAGTTTTTTTTCTATAAGTTACACAACAGTTAGCCATTTTACAAATGCATAGAATTTTTTTCCCCCATTTTTAATACTAGTTAGAGAAGTTTGGTTTGACCTTCCTGAACAAGTACTACAATATTAAGGCTGATTGAGTTTGCTTTTTCTTTATCAGTTACATAATAGTTAGCCATTTTACAGTTAGAAAGCATTTTTTAAAAAAATGTTATTACCAACTAGCAATTAGATTTTAGTTAACAATTTTATGCTATGAAATTCAGAATTAGAATTTAGAATACTTCAATTATATTCAGTATTTGTTGCCATAGGCTGATTCTGGTAAATGATTATGCCAGTAGACAGATGTATTATATATTTTTTGGATTTTTTTAAGATTTCCATAACATTGATCAAACCAATGGGTCAATGTCGTAGTCAAGTAAATTTAGTCAAACTAAAATTTAGGGGCCCTAAGCCCAGGCCAAATAGGTCTTATGTAAGGGATCTAGCCCTTTCTACATATGTGTAAAAATAGGTATGAAGAGGGATTCTTAGTAGTTATTAGCATCATCGTCTTACAGCATTCCAACTACAGCATTCCAACTACGTATATAATGTCGTACCCTGACTCTCTTCACTTTGCCAACATTCAGATGAAATTTGTTTTTAATTATAAATATTTCCCACAAGTTTTGAACATTGAGTATATTAGCGCGAGTTTAATCGTTTTTCTTTTCATTACGACCTTAGTTTGATAGTAAACTAATGATTTGACGGTTAACCAATATGATCTTATGAACTTTTTTTTTATCAACATGATATTTTATCGTTTTCAGATGATCATTGCCAAGTCGTTGCAAGAGACAGATTGTTTTCTTTGGCTGACCAGTTGGATAACCTGATACAGTACAACACATTTCGGTAAAGACTACACTAGGAAGGTTCGGTAGACCTACACTTTCTGGTGAACGTTGTGAAGAAATCAGATTATTTTCTTTGGTCGACTACAGCTGGATAACCTGATTCAGAACTACACTTTTTGGTAAAGTCTACATTTTGTATGTTTGATAGACCTACACTTTCTGGTGAACGTTGCAAGAGACAGATTGTTTTCTTTGGCTGACCAGTTGGATAACCTGATACAGTACAACACATTTCGGTAAAGACTACACTAGGAAGGTTCGGTAGTGCTACACTTTCTGGTGAACGTTGTGAAGAAATCAGATTATTTTCTTTGGTCGACTGCAGCTGGATAACCTGATTCAGAACTACACTTTTTGGTAAAGTCTACATTTTGTATGCTTGATAGACCTACACTTTCTGGTTGAATGTTGCAGAAATCTGATTATTTTCTTTGGCTGAACCAGTTGGATAACCTGATACAGTAATACACTTTTTGATTACATCAATATTAGGATGATTGGTCATTTGCGCAAGCAATTCGGAAGCACATTGAAATAGAAAAATATTAACTTACCTTGAAATCCACCACCATGCATCCATCCACCGACCCCTACTTCTTACCAACAAAACCTCCAAGACACAACCCTTTTCATTTTTCACAATTTCACTTTCCTACTTTCATCCAAATGTATTGGCACTTCAGTTTTATATAAATTTAGGCCATTTGGCTAAACAGCGTTTACCTATACCCCTTATCAAGTTTTAGTTTAAAATTTGTAAATACAGACCATTTATGAATTTGTTTTCAGTCGCATGAACAATGTCAGTTCAATTGCTTCTTTCTCAGGAGGCAACACTTTCTCATTAGGGCTAGCCATTTTTTCATTGGGATAACCATTTCCTCATTGGGATAACCATTTCCTCATTGGGACAACCATTTTCTCAAGGAGCTAAAAATTTTCTCAGAAGGCTACTTTTTCTCAGGAGGCTACTCCTTTTCTCAGGAGGGCTAACCATTTTCTCAAGGGGCTAACCTTTTTCTCAGGAGGGCTAACTTTTTTCTCAGGGGGGCAAACCATTTTCTCATTGGGCTAACCTTATTTTCATTGGGCTGCTCTCTCTTATTATCAATAGCTACTCTTATTTTCGGAGTTAACTTTTATTATCAGGGGCTAATCTTAATCTTACGAAAAATGGTCATATTAATCTCAGGAACTACGATTACTCTCGGGTCTACTCTTAATCCCACGGGCTATTTTTTATTCTCAGGTGCTACCTTTATATTTGAAGACACATTTACTTAATTTAAACTTGTCCAAGTTCGAAACTAAGTTTTGGTTACCGTAAAAATGCGCGTAGATATTGAATTGAAGCATGTTTCTTAATTCAAGTCTTTAAAATACCTCCAACTTCCTTCAAATTTAGGTACAATGAAACTGAAGTATGTCGCATTTTATTCCATTTTTTTATAAAACATTCTCAATTGTGATGGAATTTAAATTTTGAATCTTCTTTGAGGACTTGCATGAAATCTAAAGTGTTTCTGGTTCGATAAGTTTGGGTGACATTCATTTTTTTTTTTGGGGGGGGGGGGCATCAAATTGCTTTAAGGCTAAACGAAAAATGGCCATGCACTTCTTAGGAAATTTGTAACAACTGCAGATGCTTCTGTTAGATGCAAGGTATGTATGGCATTAGCACTTTGCAAGATATGAATGGCAATTCTGCAAGATATGAATGGCAATTCTGCATGATATGTATGGCATTAGCACTTTGTCAGTAACAATTCGAATTATTTGCATGACTCACAAATTTAAATTCAGTTACCCACTTAAATTAATCTGCGTTTAAACTCAGCGAGAACTGCAAAAGGGATCCTTACTGTTAGAAATTGATATTTTAGGAGGCATTCGTACGACAGGAATGGTATAGGCGTAAAATTTAATTTCCTTGATTGCATGTAAAAGATCTGATTTGATAATATTTAATCGAGAAATTACGTCACTGTATTTTTAACACATGCATCTACAATGTTTTTCTCTATTTCTATAGCACTTTAAACCAATTTTTTTACAATTATTTTAATGGGGGGATTTGTAATTTACTCCTAGAAGACATACTTCCAATGTTATTCCTCACTTTAATCGCATCAATCAATGGTCAATAGACCTCGTGTAGCTTTAGTGCGATGATAATGAAATCAAAACAAATTGAAAAAAAAAAACATTTTTCAAGAATAACAGCTTAAATGAGGTATCTTACCGACCCTACTCTGTAATGTTTAAAAAAAAATAACCTCGGTCAAGCAGTTACGAGTTAAAACGACTAAAGTTTCCTTTTATAAGTCGTTTGACTTAAATAAAGTAAAGTCAATAATTTGAATGAGTTTATTCAATTTGTTTGACAAAACAAATTAAAAAATATTTTTTTTTTCAAGAATAAGAACTTAAAATTGAGGTATCGTACCGCACCTACTCTGTAATGTTAAAAAAAAAAGAAAGAATAACCTTCTCGGTCAAGCAGTTACGAGTTAAACTAAAGTTTCATTTTATAAGTCGTTTGACTTACTGGCTGTAGAATTGTTGCCTTGCATTCAGAATGGCAGCCATTCATATTCTATTCCAAAGCTTCATCGAGAGTAGAGACACATTAAAATAGCGTCAAGTTAAAAATTTATTGCTAGCAGTTCCGAAAAATGTTAATCTCTCGATTCACTTAGGATAAGAATTGAATGACTGTTCGGAACAAAAAAAAACATTTTTATTTAATGATTACTTGCCAATAGTATAGTAGGGATATTCAGTAAACTTTTGAATTATCCAGGTTGTTCAAGACCAATTTCTATGACTTCTGAACATCTAACACATATTGAATCTAACACATATAATTAATCATCTTTTAAAAACGTTAAAAAAGCAACCAACTACCATAAAATTCTAATTTCGTCCATACTTTAAATAAAAAAAAAACGGCCGATTACTGCAAACGTAAATTTTTAAATAACCGTTCAAAACCAATTCCTGTGACTTCTGCACAGGGAATATAATAAATGATTTCTTGAACACATTTAAGAAAAAACTTTAAATTTTAGTTTCGGCAATACTTAAAATAAAAAAACGGCCTATTACTGCGACCTTTAACTCAAAGATTACAACACTAGCATTTTAATTACCTCAAATTTTTTTTGGGATAACTGAGTTTTATTTCGAACGCAATTGATGCCTGAAGCGAATTTGAATAGTTACCAATTCTTTTGGATAATGATAAATTATTAGGAGGCTACACTTGTGCTCACATACTTTGATACGAACTTAACTCCATTTATAGTTAAACTCTTAGTTTCCTTGCACAGAAGCCACGACCATGAGCGGTGCATAAAACGTGAGGAGCAATCAGAGGAAGAGAAAATTTCAGTCATTTTATTTTGTCTTTATCTGATTATTCTGCGCGTTTTACAGCTCCACCCATGGTCGTGGCTTCTGTGCAAGGAAGCTACGAGTTTAACTATAGCTTACATCCAACTGAAATGTGTTTAGAAATACGAATGCCTCCTAAATTTAATATATTTGAAATGACTTTATTAGTATTTGGACTGGGACCAAATATGTACTTAACAGAATAGTTTTTCGTCCTATTCATTTTTTTTTAATATTTCCTCTTTTGTTACCTCAAGTGCATAGCCTTGCATTTCTTCCACATTTCTAACTTCAAGTGCATGCCATTTTTTTGTCCCCCCCCCCCCAGCTCTGACCTCTTGTCAGGTTTTTTTGCTATTACAATTATGAACATTTTTATATACAATTATATACACAATTATTGACCCCAAGTGCATGCCATTTTGTTTGCCTTTTTTTTTTAAATTCTTTTCAATCCAAGTGCATACCATTTTTTGTTTTCCCCCATATCATAGTTTTTGCTATCACAATTATGACAATTTCTATATGCAAATTCTATATACAATTTCTATATACAATTTTTGACTAAGTGCATGCCTATAAGCATGTTCCCCAAAAATGTCAAAACCTTTGCAACCCAAGATTCAAAAGTGAACGAAATCTCTGGAGCCCAAACAACTGAAATGAACCTTACTTCAAATGCTTTTAATTAGCCAATAGATTGAAAAGATCGATTGATGCGGAAATAAAGACAAATTTATGTGATGCGGATATTAAGGGAAAATTGAATCAAAAATAAAGAAAATTGATGCGGAAATAAAGGAATTTTGATGCGAAATAAAACAAAATGAGATGGAAACTACTAGAAACCTCTTGAGGAAATAAAGGAAAATTGAAACTAAAGAAAATAATGTTTTCGTTGCTGACTAATTTTTTAAAAGATTCTTTTTAAAAATTTATATCAAAATGTGGTATTAATCGAAACTACGAAGCCCTTCATCAATAGCCTCAGCGTAATTCTAGTACAACTTTTATTTAAAAAAAAAAGACTGGGGGAAAAAATATTTTAGTTCAATTGTGGTAAACAAAAATCTTAATGTTATAAAATCAAGGCGAAGCAATTGGATGCGGTTAATAGACGTCACCTTTTAAGAAAAAAATAATTTTGATGGTTATAAAAATAATAAATAACACTACAAGTGAATTAAAACAAACCAGCAAATTGAAAAATTAGGGAAATTGAATAATTAAATCTGAGCAGCAATATAGGATGCGGTCAATACGCTGTCAAATAAAAAAAAAAGATTATAAGCGAATGGTTAGGAAAATAATAAAAACTAAAACTATAGTAGAATTTTTTAGAAACAGCAAATTGAAAATTAGGGAAATTAAGTAATTAAATCGAAACAGCCATATTGGATGCGGTCAATACGCCGTCAAATTAAAAAAAAGAATTCTAAGCGAATGGTTAGGAAAATAATACAAAATAAAACTATAGTAGATTTTTTTAGAAACAGCAAATTGAAAATTAGTTAAATTAAATAATTAAATCGAAACAGCCATATTGGATGCGGTCAATACGCCGTCAAATTTAAAAAAAAAAAAGAATTCTAAGCGAATGGTTAGGAAAATAATACAAAATAAAACTATAGTAGATTTTTTTTAGAAACAGCAAATTGAAAATTAGGGAAATTAAATAATTAAATCGAAACAGCCATATTGGATGCGGTCAATACGCCGCCAAATTAAAAAAAAAAGAATTCTAAGCGAATGGTTAGGAAAATATTACAAAATAAAAATATAGTAGAATTTTTTAGAAACAGCAAATTGAAAATTAGGGAAATTAAATAATTAAATCGAAACAGCCATATTGGATGCGGTCAATACGCCGTCAAATTAAAAAAAAAAGAATTCTAAGCGAATGGTTAGGAAAATAATACAAAATAAAACTGTAGTAGAATTTTTTAGAAACAGCAATTGAAAATTAGGGAAATTAAATAATTAAATCGAAACAGCCATATTGGATGCGGTCAATACGCCGTCCGAATAAAAAAAAATATGCATAACAAAAAAAAAAAAAATCTGAGTAAATCAAATTTTTTGGTGAATTAATCTTAAAGGTTCGAACAATTTAAAATATTAATTATTTTAAAATGGCGGTCAATATGCCATCGCAAGCTTTACTAAAAAAGAAAGGCATTTTCACAAATGAAATTTAGATTTAAAAATAAATTGCCATAGTATTGTTTCTATCTGTTATATAATTCGAAATTTTATTTTAAATCGAAGCGGCAATATTGGTTGCGGTGAATAAGCTGCCCGATAAAAAGAAGCTTCATACAGAAATATTAGTAATAAAATTAAGGAAAAATTAAGGTGTAAACAAAATGTATTTGGAAATTTAAAAAAAATGCTTAGCTGAAATTTTGCAGAAACTTGTTCAAAATATGGCTCCAGAGCTTTCGTGCCGGACTACCGACCTTCAGGCCAATCGTGCACTCCTCCTGGGACCCTGCTGCGGGTCGAAGGAGGCGGGCACGGCCGGCAAGAAGTCGAATCCCAGGCGGCGAAGGGGGGTGGGGATGCGGGCGAGGGGCGGGAAGGGCGTGGCTCCAGCCAAAAAGGCGGGTCTATTGGCAATGACGGCGGGCAGGTAGGCGTCAAAGGCAGGAGCGGGGCGGACAGGGGACCTACTACGGCTCCTATTTCTTAAGTTGGGTCTGCGTCTCCTATTTCTGTCTCCTCTATTCCTCACCGGGGGAGATCGACTACGACTCCTATTTCTGACAGGGGGAGACCTGCTCCTACTCCTATCCCTTCCCGGAGGAGTCCTACTTCGGCTCCTATTTCTGACAGGGGGAGACCTGCTCCTACTCCTGTCCCTTCCCGGAGGAGTCCTACTTCGGCTCCTAATCCTTGGGGGTGACCTACTTCGGCTCCTACTGAACCGCCGAGCTGGGGAGGGGGATCGTCCGCGATTTAGGGGCTGCGCTGGAGGGTTGGGTGGAAAGAGAGGGGGACGCTGGAAGGGAGCAACGGGTACCTGATGTTGCTGGATGGCCGGCCGCGCTTGAGGTCTGTCTTGGGCGGCAGGCTGGGCGGGTGGTCGGTGCTGCTGGACTGCAGGCTGGGCTGGTGGTCGTTGCTGCTGGGCGGGTGGTCGCTGCTGGGCAACTGGAAGAAGCAGTCTATCATTGGGCGCTGCTGCAGCCCGGAGTCGGCGGAGGTAAAGATCAATGGGGCGCTGCATTCGCGCGGGCGGATCATTGGGCGCGGCTCCAGCCCGGAGTCGGCGGGCGAGAAGGTTTATTGGAGCCAGCATCCTTGCAGCCTGGTGCCGCTGGACGGGAAGCACCCGGGGCGCTGCCTGCCTTTGTACAGCTTCGCGAGCCGCTCTCCTCGCTCCCCGGGCCTGCCTTATTGCCTCCCTGGCTTGCCTCTGTGCCTCCCTAGCCTGCCTCTGGGCTACCAGAGACTGCCGCTGAGCTGCATCGACGTGCTGGCGGTTTGCCCCAGCGTGTCGCACAGCCTCTCGTGCGTGCCTTTGAGCGTAGTAGGCATGCTGCTGTGCCTGGTTGGCGTGACGCTGGGCATATATTGCCTGCCGATGAGTCAGCCTGGCAAGCCTCTGGGCTCGGTCGGCACTGTTGTCTCTTTGACGCTGCATCTAAAAAGAAACAAAGTGCAGTTGGATCAAAACATGTTTGGGGTTATTGCATGTGAAGCAAATATTAAGAAAATCATTGAAAAGTATTATATATTAGTAGTATATAAGTATAATAGTATAATATTGTATTTATACAAATTCTTGTGTATGAAGATTTTATTTTTCACCCGAAAACAAAAATATACTCCGAATGCAGCAATTTCATAGTCTAATTATTAAGTGCAAAAACACCGGAGAACATAACATCACAAGAATGATCATTCATTCAGTCCTGCCCTCAACGCAACTCAGACGTCAATTTTTATCTCAGTTTTGGTTTCATGAAGTTGGACAAAGGGTTGCCATCGTGAATAAACAGTTGGAATGCACCACTCTGATCAATTAGAATGTCTAGAAAAATGAACTTTTTTAATGACGTATGTGTATATGAGTTAGCTAAATGTCTATAAAAAACTTAAATGTTCTAACATTTTAAGATCAAATATTTTTTTTCTTCCAACAAACATGCACAACTTGTCCAAAAATTCGGAAACAATAATTCGTTTTTTTTTGGTAGATTATGACCAGTTTTGTCTTTTTTGAAATTTACAATTTGAACTGGGTCGACCGTGATTTGTTTGTGGAAAAGACAACGGTTGACTTAACTGTGACGTCACACTAGGTGTGTCCGTTCTAGTTATATATGGAGATTTTTGTTGCGTATTTAAGGTTGCCGGGTTATTTGAAATACGCACTAATAACCAACATTAATTTGGTTAAATAGTTTTTTTTAACTACCAAGAATTTTACACGTTTGGCCACAGACAAATTCCCAGAACTCTAGCTTCTATTTGAAAAGAGCGCTAAGTGAAGAAAATGTAAACCTTAGAAAATGATCTTCAAAGTTTTTTATTTGCACTTAGATACGTTAAAGACACATATAAATAAAATAACGTACTTGAAGTTTATGAAAACGGGGGACTCTTGTCTTTTAGGAAAGGAATAACATGTTTACCGACATGAAATCCATACCATATTGTTTGATAGTTGATATTCAACGATTTTACAAAAGGTTGAATTTTGAACCCTTTATTTGAAAGTAATTTATTTAACACTTCGGATGCTGAAGACGCGCCAGCGCGTCTTGCTTTTCCGATTCATCGATAACAGCACATTCTGATAAAATTCATAGTACTATTTCGCCAACCGTTCTTAAGAGTTCAAGTTCGTTTGTAAACTCGATAAACGTGATGGTCTAGTGGTTACACAAACTACATGATCTAGCTCTTTCATCTACCCTTTTGTATGATATTTTATTGACACCTATTAATTCCAGATGTGTCTGATGAATTTCCGTTCATAGATTTTAAAGCTTATGAAGTATTTGCGTTATTTGTCACCTATTTGAATTATGTTTACCCGGGAGCAGGCGCGGGCTATTGACGACACATTTTGATGGTGATTATTTTTAAGGGGTATCTCTGCAGTAGATAAATTTAGAACATAAGTAGATCGAGTGAATTTCTAACTGAGTCTAAACGTTTGGAGAACTTTGAAAAATATAAGTAACATAAAAATATTAGTTGTAAAAAAATGCTTGAGTATGTTACGCGCACCCGTTCCCTGGTTCACCTCAAGCAAATTTAAGATTATTTGATGATCAATTTGAGGATATAGAAAGTAGAATATTAGATATTACACTTTTGCAACCGATCCCACTGTGCTCAGAATAATACTTGAGGATTTCAAAGAGTAATTTCAATTTCAAATTACGAGGAAATTAAATCTTTCGGTTCAAGTAAAGGGCGACCAGACATACTGCATTTCGCAGTGCGGTTTAGTTTTTTACTGAACCATCTAGCTATTAAAAATTGCAAATAGTCTGTTTTATTTTTGTAATTTTTTCAAACAAAAACAAAGCAAAAAATATGAATTATGAAAATTTTGTGATGATTTCATAGCAAGTTAATCACTGAAACAAATATGGTTATTGGCTTTTAATACAATGATTAGTGAAAGTTGATGAGTTATTCGATCGGAAAAGGCCAGCAACATTTCCTCGTATTTTTACGACTACTTGTCGTGTAGCTTCAGTTAGCGACGTTATTTCAACCAAACCTTGTAATTTTACGACCTCGAACTAAGATTTTTACTTTTTTGAAAATGAAGAACTGATAGTTCATCTCGATTGTAACGAACAGGTTTAAAAAACAAGATGATCTTCTACTTCACATCAGCCTCTATCGATGCCAATTTTTAATCTCTATCGCCGCAGCCAACGTGTTAACAGAAATACTTTTGTTATTTTTTTAATATATTTGCTTCAAATAAATAACCCAAACATGTTCTGATCCAGCTACACTTTGTTTCTTTTTAGATGCTGCGTCAATTAATAGATAACAGTGACGACCGAGCAGAGAGGATTGCTAGGCTGACGCATCGACTGGCAACATATGTCCAGCGGCACGCCTACCAGGCCCAAGATCATGCATATTACGCGCAGAGGCACGCACGAGAGGCTGTGCGATACGCTCGGGCAAACCACCAGTACGTCAATGAAGCTCAGCGGAAGTCTCTGGTAACCCAGTGGCTGGCTCGAGAGGCACAAAGACAAGCTAGAGAAGCACTAAGGCAGGCACGGGGAAGAGAGGCTCGCGAAGCTCTACAAAGACAAGCAGCGCCTCGGGTACTTCCCATCCAGCGGCACCAGGATGCAGCAATGCTGCCTTCAATACATCTTTTCTCCCGCCGACTCCGGGCTAGAGCCGCGGCCTATGAACCGCTTGGGCAAACCGCTGTGAGATACGCGCGTGCGGACAATCAATACGTCGATGAAGCTCAGCGTTAGTCTCTGGTAGCCCAGAGGAAGGCTCGAGAGACACAAAGACAAGCCAAAGAAGCACCGAGGCAGGCCCGGAGAGCGAGAAGAGAGGCTCGCAAAACTCTACAAAGACAAGCAGCTTCCCGGGTACTTCCCGTCCAGCGGCACCAGGGTGCAGCAATGCTGCCTCCATTACATTTTTTTGCCCGCCGATTCCGGGCTAGAGCCGCGGCCAATTATCTACCCGTACGAATGCAGAGCCCCATAGATCTTTTCTTCGCCGACTCAAGGCGCAGCGCGGATAATGATCGACTGCTTCCAGCCCGGCGCTATAAAGACCCACCCGCTCATCCAGTAGCCCAGCTGGAGCGACCACCCGCCCAGCAGCAGCAATATATTGAAAATTTAAAAGGAAACTTAGATCCATGTATAACTCGAAATGTTGAGAAATTGACCAGAGTTTCTGTCAAACCTCATGATGGAATATTTTCTAACGAAGGACTGAATTGCGTGTTAATTTGTGTATGAGGACCGTCTCAAATCATTAAGTGAAGAACCATTTTTTAAAATCTATTACTGACCAGGGCTCTATATATGTAACGGTATACATTACTAAGAAAAAATACTATGCACCAAAGAGTAGAAATAGACTGTTCCTTACGCTGATAGCGAACACATATACATACGGACATACATTTTTGAAATCTGAAACTGCTTTGCATAACTGTCATACATCATGTCCACATACAAATAAAGCTGTCACCGAATGTGCCATATACGTGTACCGAGCACGCATTCATCATACATTCAGGTAAACAATAATTCGTTGTTTAACTTCATTTGCTCTTCTTGCAAGAAATAATGTTAAATATGTAGGTAAATAATATGTCAAATATGTAGTTTATTTTCTTTGATAAATATCAAATTTTGCATTTAAAAGTTCACATTTTATATTGGAGTTACTATGTATACAATTTGACTGTCTATGTGAGAAAAATAATTTGAATCATGAATTTTATGTCGTTCTATCGTTTATTTGGAGAACAAATTATGTTATAAGAAAATTATATGTTGTGACCATTGTCATTTTTCTAAATCAATCATTGACCAGCGCTCTAGGTTTAGTTTGAATTATCGTTGCACTAGAGCTACACGAGGGCTATTGGTGACGAGCGTCTTATTTTCGAACCACAATCAAGTGACAAGCCGACACCTGACTAGGCACTCAACGCGTCTGTTAAGGGCAACATCGTTATTATTCATCTTACATTTTGGCTGCACTGGCCGTTGAATGGTCGGTAGTTATTTTGGCGATGCCCGGACCCGAACCCAGGACTTTTCGCATGCTAGACAAGTGCCTAACCGACTGGGCCTCACAGCCCCCTAGTTAAAAGTAAGTTATCGAGCTTTTTTTATCTCAAGCAAACGGAAAGTAGTGGAAACAATGCACGTAAAAATAGACAAAACTGAAGATGTTTTAAGAGTATTTGGGCAAAAAAAAGATTGAAAATGTGTTGTGAACTGGAGTTACGCATGTACTAAACTGTCTGCGCAGGTGCGAGCTTGTTGATGTTGATGCGATATATAAGGAACTGACTCAATAGAACCCACAGTCTCGAGTTCTGTTATGTCCTGTCGAGTTCTATTGTTTATGCCACCCCTTTTAGCGATACTCAAGTTATAGTTATATTAAACACAAATAAATAGTTATATTTATGTTCACCTGGCATCTTCCTTATTCGCCCACAGTACATCAGAATAACTGGCGACGAGGAAGTACTATATATGGGTTATAATTATTATTCTGAAAATGAGGATATAAGTATATTGAAAGACAATAAAACTATAGCAGCCATAGACAAGGAAGATGTCTGTTTACCTAGTCTGGTGGTTGTTGACTAGGCTAAATGGTCAAAAGTAGAAATAAACCATAAAAGCAGCCCGCTCATTGATGTATAGTACTACCTTCAATCCGAACAGCTTTTAATGTTGCTCAGAAAACGGCAGATTACTGTGCAAAATTAAGGATCAGATTTTGAAAACGAAATCTTTGAATTAATACGTACAAGAGAAGTATCCAAAAACTAAAGTTAGACTGATCGTCTAATAATACAGTTCCATTAGTGAAAAGAAATTAACATCCCGGAAAGTGATTGCTTTCAAAAAAGATATGTAATATATCGAAATATCCAAAACTCGTCCACCGGCACCAGGGTGCAGCAATGCTGCCTTTTCGCCCACCGACTCCGGGCTAGAGCCGCGGCCAATGATTCGACCGTACGAATGCAGCGCTAAATAGATCTTTCTTCCGCCGACTCCGGGCTGCAGCCACAACCAATGATCGACTGCTTCTAGTCCGGAGTAATCGAGATCCACCAGCTCATCTAGTAGCCCAGCAGCAATGACCACACGTTCAACCTGCAGTGTGCAGCCTGCAAAACTGCAACAGAGTCGATCCGCTCATCGCGCCGCCCAAGACAGACCTCAAGCGCAGCCGGCCATCCAGCAATCTCAGGTACCCGCTGCTCCCTTCCAGCGTCTCCCTCTCCTTCCATCCAACCCTCTAAAGCAGCCCCAAAATCGCGGACGCTCCCCCTCCCCTGCTTGGCGGTTCAGTAGGAGCCGAAGTAGGTCGCCCCCGGTGAGGATTAGGAGCCGAAGTAGGACTCTTCCAGTAATTAATAGAAGGGAGCAGGTCCCCCCCCGGGTCCGGAATAGAAAAATAGACTCAATAAATGACGTAGACCAAATTTCAAAAATAGGAGCCGTAGTAGTTCAAAGTCCGCTCCGTTCCTGCTTTTGACGCTTACCTTTCCGCCGTCATTGCCAATAGACCGGCCTGGTTGGCTGGAGCCACGCCCTCCCTCCCCCCCCCCTTCGCCGCCTGGAATTCGACTTCTTGCCCGCCTCCTTCGACCAGCTGCAGGGTCCCAGGAGGAGTGCACGATTGTCCTGAAGGTCGGTAAGTCCGGCACGAAAGCTCTGAAGCCATATTTTGATATAGGGTAAGGTGGGGTAAGTGGGCCATTGGGGCAAGTGGGCCACCCCCCTGGCATTTCCCGAATTATGGACGTAAAAAAAATCTGTTGCAATATTTGTACGTATTTACCCCAATAGATGCAGGAAACATTATGGCATCATTTTCACTTAAGTATGTAATGTCATAATGTGCCTTTATGAACTTAATTTTTGAAGATTTAATTCTCTCTGTAACATTATAAAATGGCCGAAAATACGTAATAGGGTTAGCCCCAATGTAGTGAAATTATAGAAATATGAACCAGCATGAAGTATGACACAGAAAGAAAGATATGACAAATTAATTTTAAAAATACATATATTTATTTTGGACAATAAAATACATGTTATTGCTAAGGACGATATTTATGGCAATATTTCAAATAGGGGCAATGATATAAAAATAATTAAAATACTAAGATAATTTTAAGAGGGTTTAGAAGTCAATTAAAGAAATTAATATGTATAAATATATATCGAAGACAAATAAAAGTATAATAAAAATTATGTCAAATAACTTGTTATGTAAAATACAACTTTGTGTATGCCAATTAAATTCTGACAGGAGGAGGACTTCAAATACTTCCGAAAATTTAAAAAATCAAAGTTATTGCCTTTTGGGATCTTGCATGAAAGTGAATATAACAAAAGCTTTTTCCAAACTTACTACTTTCCCGTTTCATCGGCAGGAATGGCCTTGGGAAAAAAAGTTCACAAATTGTCTCTACAATAGTCCTGGGCACAGTGAGATGGAGGCTGGGGGCTGCAGAATCTCGGCTTTAGATGCTGGGGCCTGCGGGACCTCGTGAATGACATCGGAGTTAGGCTGCTGATGGGGCTATGCTGGGGGCTGGCGGTTGTGGGATCTCTCGTCCGAGATCGCAGGGGCTGGCGGTTGTGGGGTCTCTCATCAGCGCAGTTGGGGCTGGCGGGATCTCTCCGTCAGAATAGCGAGGCTTGCGTTATGGGCATCATGTCAGCACCATGCTGGACGTTGGGGATCAGGACGGAGTCGGGATCTCTACGGGGCTTGGGGTGATGTGGATGTTGGCGTCGCTGTTTCTCCAGACGGGGACTTCGGAACTCCAGTCAGAGATCGCGGGGCTGGCGGTTGTTGGATCTCTCTCTCTCAGAGATGTAGAGGCGTAGTAGGTGCGGGATGTAGACCACTCAGGCCAATGTTGACTCCGCCATCAGTTGATCGACTCGAAGTCTCTGTAGTTGTCTCTCAGTCATTTTTTTAGCATGTGGACTCTCCGTGCATTTTTTTGGCATCCAGTCTGGAGGTGGAATCTCTATCTCTCTCCGAATATTTTCTAATATCTCCCCTCTCCTTCAAAAAAATCATCTAGATATCTTCGTCCGTTTCTCACTTCCCCTTTTCTCTCATTGGTTCAACAAACCACAAACTCCCCCCTCGTCCAAAGATAGGTTAACCAGTCTTTCTTTGTCACACCCCTTGACCAATAACGTAACCTGGGAGAATCCCTCCCTCGTACAAAATTTCCTGGAATCTTTTACGACACCCCCCTCAGTGTTAGGTCATAAACGTGTCATCCTGTGTGGTCCATCTCAATGATTTGCCACGATTCTTGGCGACAGCAGTCTGCAGAATCTTTTAACAATGGGGTTTTACGACACTGCTTCTTAGAAAAAACCATCGCTGAGGCTGGGAAAATGGTCCTTCACTTAACTCTACGATAAAAGGTTCTCACCGAAAAAATCCAATTAGGCGAAGTTGTCGGAACGTAAACCAACGATTCGACAAATTTTCTCTTCTTCCCTCAAAAAAAAAGGGAATGATTAAGTCACTTTTTGAAATTACCTTTTTTTTTCTTTGTCTGTTCTCCTCAGCAGCACTAAACAACAACAAAAAAAAAAAAACCTCCTCTAAAAAAAAACTACATCCTCTCCTCCTGTCAAAAAAATCAGTGAACCTATAACCTAAATAAATTTGCATGTGTTATAAGGTATATATATATATGCATACAATATGTGTTACAAATCATT
The DNA here is from genome assembly GCA_023701765.1 of Hylyphantes graminicola. Classification (NCBI taxonomy): domain Eukaryota; kingdom Metazoa; phylum Arthropoda; class Arachnida; order Araneae; family Linyphiidae; genus Hylyphantes; species Hylyphantes graminicola. The sequence continues at coordinate 20,426,382 of CM043111.1, forward strand.
TACATTCAATGCAATGTGATAAAATTTTGACAATATCATGTGATGTAAGAATCTGTGGCCAAAGTATTTTGTGAAGTTCAATTTTTCAATGGTCTTTCGGAATGTTCATAACTTTCTGTGTATTTTACCTGTCCAATTCTTTTTTTCTTCTTCTTGATATATAAAATATTTCACAATCACAAAATCAATGTTATTCTCACAAAATCAATTCAGAATCCGTCAGGCAGTTTAAAATTAAAACCAAATCAAAAACCATTTTCCGATATCTCGAAAAAATAAACAAACCAAAAAAATTTTTATGCAAACCTAATTTAGTCCTAACTCAATTATAAATCACTTTAAAAAAAAAAATTGTCTATCACTTAAGATAAACCCAAAATTTTTGTATCATTCTCTGAGCAATTAATTTTGAAATAAACAAACAATAGGAAAAAAAAACATTCCATTCCTTACAAAAACCTAAACAAATCTTCCTATTTTTCACAAAAACAAAAAAACTATCTCCCAATGGATAAAGTTTCAGAAACGCCAAAATAGTTTTTAAAAAAATCATAATTATATATAAAATAATACGTACTCAAAACCATCCTTCGTTTAAACTTTAAATCTTGTCTGTTTACCTAGACCCGGTAGACATTTTCCGTTCAAAAACAAACCACGAATTGATTTCGTTGTTCCAGACCAGTAAGTAATCCCATGATTGCCTTACGCTAGAACCACAGCCTCAAAATTAATATTTAGGCATCGCTTAAATTCTCCAAAACCCTTCTTAAAATTCTATACATAATTTTAGTACTCCAACACATTTTTTTTTCTCAAATTTATTCCAATTTAACAATTTTATCTCTTTCAATAAATCCGCTTGTGCTAACAGCCAAGCCTATATCGTAACCCACCGAAAGAAACTGCATCTGGCAACTTGTTGAACGTTGAACCGGCCCAAAATATAAACAATAACATGTGCTCGAATTATTTACAAGGTAAGTTATTTCAATGCAAAATCACTTTATTTTTTCAATTTCTAATTAAGAATGTCTTTGTTTATCCATACCGAAAAACCTATATTTGTTTTTTCTTTCTCTAGCTCTATCCTATATTCTATCGTTGTCATGTGACCGGTCAAAACATCTGTCCCGGAGACCATGCCTAAGGCTGTTTCTTTGACCAATGGTAAGTGCCTGCTTAGTAACTACTCCGGTGATTAATCACTTGTCCGGCGACAAAAAATCGCGACTCGTAGTCGCTAATTAGTAATGAGCGTCCCTGCTAAAAAAAAACGTGTTGGGAAAACGCTCGGCTGAGTATACACTCTTTTTTCTATGTTTTAACAGCAATTTAATAATGTAGATGTGTTTATTTACTATTTTTTTTTTGTGTGTGTGTTTGTTAATTGTTGGTGTAATCTGTTTTGAAAATTTTAAACAGAAATCAATTTTTTTTTCTGCATTATTTACAACATCCAAAACAATCAATTACTGCCAGTCAGTTTACTTGACCAGCCTAAAATACTGCCAATGTCTTTATAGATCATTTAAGGAAAATTTTAGATCAGTTTCAGTGATATACTTTCACTAAATTAAAACTAAAGAATAATAATAGTGCATGTTTTAACTAAGCCATTTTTTCCTCGTAATGTGTAACACATTTTAACCCTGCCAGAAATTTCACCAATCCTGACCAAAATATTTACTGTTATTTATGTGTATGCTATTTATGTGTATGTTATATAAAACATAATCTGTCACAATCGTTTTCCTCTTTATAGGCAAGAAAGAAACAAGAAGATCACCAGGAAATTTCCATAGCTTCCCTGTTGGTGTATATCATGCCGACTCTAGTATCGACCGTCTGTTCTAAGGTAAAAAACACTACTGATTTGCTAGTTTTATGAAACCTCAAATGATTAACCTCTGTGTGTGTGTGGTTACGTCTTTTAGTTTGTGTGTGTGTGTGAATCCATCTTAATGAAAGAAACAATTTAATCTTTTGATTATGCATGTAATTTCTCTGTTTTTTCGCTATTAGCCAACAAATCATTTTCCCGCTGTACTCGAGTTTAGCGAGAAAACTACCCTGTTGCCAAAAGGAAAAAAACAATCAAAAATCGCAGGAAATTCAGTCCAGCTGAAAATCTCCTTGATCCAGGTTTGCCCGAAAAATCTACATGCAGTGTGCAGGTTGTGCACAATGAAAATTTAAACCAAATCTTTAAAAAAAAAACCACAACAATTTATTTTTAGAATAAAAATTGCAAAAATTTTAACTCGACAGTACCTTTTACCTGTGTTTAATTGAATGTATACATGCCTTTTTGAACAAAAGCTAATCTGTTGTTATTGTTTTCAGCCAACATCAAAAAATCTTTTATTTTGGGATTCGTCGACCAAACTCCTCGATTCTGCTCATCTCCTGGTAAGCTCCACTCTCTTTAGCAATTTTATGTTTTGTGTTTTTTTGTGTTTTGATTGTACCTGTATATATATATATATATTTTGCATGTGTAGTGTATTAGAGTATATACATGACATAATATGACATATCGTAATTTAACCTCCTCACAAACTCATTTTTTGTTGCTTATTTTACATACATATATATTCCTTGCTTATAAAGTACACCTTTTTGCATTTTGTACCTGTGAATACATTTGTTTATTTATTTACTTTATTCATTTTTTCCACTGTTTTCACCTTTTATGTATTATTATTATATTATTATTTGATGACGTTTTTTTTTCTGATTTTTTTGAAATGTTACTATTTTTTTTTTTTTTTTTTTTTTGTATTTTCCGTCTTGTTTATAACACGTTGGTTGTAAAAGTCGTTTTTTACTCGTTGTTTAAATTTTTCATTTTTTTTTTTTTTTTTTTACTCTGTCGTCATTTTAATAGCCAAATCAAGTAACGCGATATTCAAGTTTTGTTTAGCTCTGCTTCTCAGATTATATCGGCCTTGTGTTGAATTGAGCTCTTGCTGCTCAGTAGGGTCGTGAATCACAGTGTCAGCGTTTCCCTGTGAATCGCTGTCCTGTGTATCATTTTCCTGTGTACATTGCACTTGAGTGGTGGTGTCAACAACTCTCCTTAGGTTGTCGTTTCTTATTTCTGTGTTATTGTCTCCTTCGTGTATGTGTGAACTTTCTGGATGAACAGTCCCTTGATTTGGGCTGTGTCTACCTAGTTCTCCCCTTTGTGTTTGATTTGTGTTATGTTGTGGCCTTGTATTAGAATTTTGGCTGTAAGCTTGTGTTTGTTGTAACAGGAATTCCAATGGTAAATTGTCGTCAAAGTCATCATCTTGGGTGTCAATTTGTGTTTGCACGTTGGCTTCAATGCCATCGTCTATAACTTTTGGCAACGTTTGGTGCCTATCCTCTGGCAAATTCAGTTCTGGCAATCTTTTTGTATATCCAAGCAGTCTTCGGACATGCACTCTTTGCGGTTTACAATTTGTCTTTTCCATGTGTTTAATTGTGTAATTTACATCTGTTTCTCTTTTGAGAATGATATATGGTCCATCCATTAAGGGTCTTTTTACAACATAATTACTCCTTTCCAGATTTGGTGTGTGTAGGAATACTTTTTGCCCCACTTTAAATTCCCGTAATTTTGCACCTATTGATAACCTGTAATTCTTTTGGGTCTCTGTAGCTTTAGCTACATTTTCTTGGACCAATTGCTTTATTCTATCCATTTGATTTAACCGATTATTTACATAAACAGGTATTTCTTGTCGCTCTTGTCGGGTTTTGGGAACGGTTGTGTATGGCAAAATAGGTTGTCTCCCGAACATAAGAAAATAAGGAGTGTAACCCAACGTTGTATGTTTTTGTGCATTTACCAAAAGCTGCAAATAATTTAGTCGTGTATTCCATGCACCGTCCTCTCTAGCAAAAATTGCCAAACACTTTTTAATATTAGCATGTGATTTTTCGTTGATTCCATTCGTTGAAGGTGAATATGGTGTTGTTCTTAACTGTTTAACACCCATTTGTTTTGCTAATGATGTTAAAACTGCCCCTTGAAAATTTGTGGCACAGTCTGAAAGCAATTTATCAAAAAGTCCAAAAACTGACACATAGTCCAATAATCTGTCTGCGATTTCAGTTGCTTTCTGAGTTTTTAAAGCATACAATTGTATGAACCGAGTATATAAATCAACAACCACCAAGATATATTTAAAACCAGTACTAGTTTCGTTCACCGGACCAACAATATCAATGGATATAACGTTCAGTGGTCCTTCTGGCTTGATATTATCTTGTAATGGAATTTTAGCATATCTATTTGGGTACTTATGTTTATTGCATGGTACGCAACTATCAACAAAGTTACGACAATGTGCATACATGCCTTTCCAATAGAAATACTGGCACAAATTATCATATGTACCTTTTAATGCATAGTGTGCAGCATGGCACAGGTTTAAGAAATGGGGTCTATATTTACTAGGAATTACAATTTGTTTTCTTTTTAGTAATTCCCCATTTTGTGTGTGTTCCCATAAATAAACCAAGAGTTTATCCTCCAATCTATATTGGTGGTCTGCGTTGGACAAAGTATTATTTTGTATTCTGTCAATTATACCTTTTGTTTCTGGGTCTACCCACTGTTCATTTTGTATTTCTTGTAAGGAAGGTACTTCCATCTCTATATTGTTTATTTGGAGCGTGTGATCTTGTATTTCTGATTTTTGGTCAATTTCTTGTCGGCTTAAAAAGTCAGCAATTAAATTTTCTTTAGATTTTACGAGTATGTATTCTATATCATACTCCTGTAGTTTAAGTATTTGACGCGTAACTCGATTACCCGGGTTTTCTACCGTTTTTATTTGGAATAGTGCCTCGTTGTCGATTTCGACCTTAAATCTGCGTCCGTAAACGTAGTGTTTGAATGCACGAATGTTTTCCGTTAAAGCCAATAATTCCAACTCGTAAATTGGGTACTTTTTCTGATTATCATTAAGTTTTTTAGAATAGTAAGCTATCGGCAATTTCACTCCAGTTCTCTCGTCCATTTGGGACAAACAGCCTCCTAATGCATTTGTCGATGCATCGGTTGACAATATGAACTCCTTGTCAAAATTAGGTTTGATTAACACCGGTGCTCTATCCAGTCGCCATTTTAACTCCTCGAAAGCTTGTTGTGCTTGTGGGGTCCATTGAAATCTTCCCCTTTTCTTTGTTAATTCTGTCAAAGGTGCGGCTATTTCTGAAAAATTCTTAATGTAACGACGAAAATATGAACATAACCCGAGCATGCCTCTGACCTGCTTTACATTTTTAGGGATTTTAAACTGAGCTATCTTGACTAGGTTTTCATTCGAAGGACGAGATCCATTTTCGTCAATCGAAAAACCCAGAAAAGTTACATTTGTCCTGCAAAAATTGCATTTTGATGGACTTATAGTAAGATTATATAGTTGTAACTGTAAAAAGAATTTCTCCAATTTAAACAACATCTCATCTATGTCTTGAGCCCCGAAGGCAAAATCATCGACAAAATTTGCTATGTTTAATTCTTTTAATGGTGCCAAAATTTTGTCCGATAATTTTTGTAAAGTAGCAGCCGAAAAAACTGCTCCCATTGGTAGTGATTTAAATTGAAAAGCACCAAATGGAGTTTGAAATGCAGTAAATTGTTTTTGTTCGTCTTTTAAGGATATTTGGAAGAAAGATTGGCTCAAATCGACTGTACTGAAATATTTGGACCCGCTAATTTTATCCACCTCAATATTCATTAAGGGAAGTGGGTGTGTACTATAAAGAACAATTTTATTCAGAGCACGAAAATCTACACAAATCCTGTACTGTTGTTCTGTATTTGGTTTAGATTTTTTCTTTACCATTACCAGAGGGAAAGTAATGTAACTGTTGGAAGGTTCAATTATCTGTGCCTCCAACATCTCATCCAATTGCTCTCTTAGTGTCTCGCGTAATGCTTGTGGAACAGGAAAATATTTAGCACTATTTAACTCTTCAGTTTTTACTGAAAATTCTGGTTGGACACAATTTGTTCGACCAATAGTGGTTAATGTCGTGCTAAAAACATCCGCATATTCTCTCACCAATCGTAACACCTTTCTTTTTGTATTGTTGTCCAAATGTTCTAATTCAAAATCCGAATCTTTTAAGAGTTGTCTACGTTTTTCTCTTATGTTTTGTGTTTTTACATCTTCCATGTGCTCTTGTACCTCTGCGATTATTGTGTTTTTATTTAATTTTACTTGTTGATGTGTAATATTAGAAATTAAAATTTGTGTGTGACCTTTATTATTAGTATTTACAATAGCTGGGTTAATTTCTATATTAGTGTGTTGTATGGGAGTTAGCACAATGTCTGTCTCTAAAGCTGTAAATGGGTGTATTTGTAACTGTATCATTAATGTCTCCTTGGGTTTTAGTGTATAGTCCTCTGTCAATGTGGCATGCCTTACCACTTCAATTTCGTTAATGTAAGAATATGCTGAGTCCAAAATATTTAATTTTAAATTTTGTCCCACTAATGTATTATCAGTGAAACTCATTGTCATTCCATTATTTCTCAAAAAATCTACCCCTAAAATGATTGAATAATTATTGCCAATGGTGCCATTAACAACATAAAAATTTTGGTTAATGTTTTGCCCATCTAATTGAATAGTTAATTTAAAAAATCCAAAAATGTCCAAAGGCTGGTTTGTGACCGCTCTTATTGTAGCTTGGGAGGGGATTCTTTTAATGTCAATGTCATTTCTTAGTTCGTCAAACAAATTTTTGCTCATTAAGGAAGCAGCAGCTCCGCTATCGACCAAGCCAAAAACTGTTTTGTCATTTATATTTATTTCCACTACTGGCAGACAGCTGCCTCTTGTTTGTGTTTCGTCCAAATTGTTATTTGTACCCCTGTTTTGTGTTTGCACAGTGTTATTTATGTTGATATCTAGGGACTCTCCCATTATTTGGGGTCTGTCTGTTTGATGGTTTTGTCTGTGTGATGGTGAGTCCCTTAGTAGTTTAAATGTTGGTTGTTATGATGATGGTAATTTTGGCCTCTTCCCCGGCCTCTGTATGCCTGCCCTCGTGTTGCAAAATTATTTCCTCTGTCTCCGAAATTTTGTGTCATGTCATGTGAAGTGTTTCTGTTGTTAAATTGCCCTCTACTAAAATTATTAAATTGTCCTCTGTTGTTGTTAAAGTGTCCTCTGTTGTTGTTATTAAAGTGTCCTCTGTTGTTGTTGTTATTAAAGTGCCCTCTATTAAATGAATTAAATTGCCCTCTGGGTCGTCTGTAATCTGATTCCCTATTAAAGTGTTGGGTGGGCTCATATCTTGGGGCATTTTCGTAATTTACAGTGTCCTGAAAATTTGTGGGTCTGTCTCTGGTGTCAAAATTTGGTCTTCTGTTCTCTTGTTGTTGAACTCTTTGTTGTAATTGGTGATTTTGAATTGTTAAGTCTTGTAGTTGTTTCTGTATGTTTTGCAGCATTTGATGTGTTGAGTCTGTGTGTGTATTTGTTTCTTGGGCAGTTCTGATGACATTTACTGCTTGTGTGTCGATTAATTGGCGATTTGCCTGCAAAAGTTGGATAAATTTAATTGCTTCTTCGAAGCTTTCTACGTCCTTAGTTAACAGTTGTAATTTATATGTGGGGAGAACGCCATCTATTAGCCGCGCTAATCGTGTTTGATCGTATATTTTCTTTGTGTCCTCATTCTGAATGTCGATGTTTCCAAAAAATTGCCTTATGGCTTGCGTTAATCGTGCTCCGAAACTTTTTATATCTTCATCAGGTTTTTGTTTGCATTCATTTAATGCCAATTGTCGTAAAAGTAAACTATCGTTTTCGGAAAAAAAATCTAAAAATCCGTCTTTGAAATTTTGAAATTGTGTGGCTTGAATCAATTCGACGTTATTTATAATCTTAGCCAATGGCTCTCCTTTGATTTTTGATATTACAAGTTGTATCTTTTGGATATCTGGTATTGTTGTGTCTTTAGTTAGTTTCTCCACCAATTGAATTAAGTATTTAGGTGTAACTGGGCTTAGTCCATCATAAATCGGAATCCACGTTTGAATAACCGCAATATTTGGCGCATTTCTGTCTACAGGTGGGGTGAAAGTGTTGTCATTCATGTTTAAGATTTGTGTGTCTTGTAGACTCGTACCGTTACCAATGTCACCGTTATTAGCCATGCTATCCCTCTTAAACAATACAAAAAAAAAATCTCTAAATAAACACGTAATAGCAAAGAAAATTAATCAATATTAGTGTTTTTAGGAAACCAACGTAAATTACGGTCAAAATACTCTTATTAAAATCAAACAAATCAATAATAAAAAAAAAAACACATATGCATAAAACCCATCAAAATTTCAAACCAAAATTTTACCCGCAGGTCCTAAAACTCAATTTAAAAAAAAAACCAATGTGCTCAGAGTACGATAATAAACCCAAAATAACCTCCTTTTGTTTCAGTTTAAAATTAAATCCTCCTGTCATAATGTCAAATTTCTCTTTCAATGCATACATTTGATCTGGTTCTATTTCACTATTTGGTTCCGAAAGGTCATGGCACCAACTGTCATAATGTGCCTTTATGAACTTAATTTTTGAAGATTTAATTCTCTCTGTAACATTATAAAATGGCCGAAAATACGTAATAGGGTTAGCCCCAATGTAGTGAAATTATAGAAATATGAACCAGCATGAAGTATGACACAGAAAGAAAGATATGACAAATTAATTTTAAAAATACATATATTTATTTTGGACAATAAAATACATGTTATTGCTAAGGACGATATTTATGGCAATATTTCAAATAGGGGCAATGATATAAAAATAATTAAAATACTAAGATAATTTTAAGAGGGTTTAGAAGTCAATTAAAGAAATTAATATGTATAAATATATATCGAAGACAAATAAAAGTATAATAAAAATTATGTCAAATAACTTGTTATGTAAAATACAACTTTGTGTATGCCAATTAAATTCTGACAGGAGGAGGACTTCAAATACTTCCGAAAATTTAAAAAATCAAAGTTATTGCCTTTTGGGATCTTGCATGAAAGTGAATATAACAAAAGCTTTTTCCAAACTTACTACTTTCCCGTTTCATCGGCAGGAATGGCCTTGGGAAAAAAAGTTCACAAATTGTCTCTACAATAGTCCTGGGCACAGTGAGATGGAGGCTGGGGGCTGCAGAATCTCGGCTTTAGATGCTGGGGCCTGCGGGACCTCGTGAATGACATCGGAGTTAGGCTGCTGATGGGGCTATGCTGGGGGCTGGCGGTTGTGGGATCTCTCGTCCGAGATCGCAGGGGCTGGCGGTTGTGGGGTCTCTCATCAGCGCAGTTGGGGCTGGCGGGATCTCTCCGTCAGAATAGCGAGGCTTGCGTTATGGGCATCATGTCAGCACCATGCTGGACGTTGGGGATCAGGACGGAGTCGGGATCTCTACGGGGCTTGGGGTGATGTGGATGTTGGCGTCGCTGTTTCTCCAGACGGGGACTTCGGAACTCCAGTCAGAGATCGCGGGGCTGGCGGTTGTTGGATCTCTCTCTCTCAGAGATGTAGAGGCGTAGTAGGTGCGGGATGTAGACCACTCAGGCCAATGTTGACTCCGCCATCAGTTGATCGACTCGAAGTCTCTGTAGTTGTCTCTCAGTCATTTTTTTAGCATGTGGACTCTCCGTGCATTTTTTTGGCATCCAGTCTGGAGGTGGAATCTCTATCTCTCTCCGAATATTTTCTAATATCTCCCCTCTCCTTCAAAAAAATCATCTAGATATCTTCGTCCGTTTCTCACTTCCCCTTTTCTCTCATTGGTTCAACAAACCACAAACTCCCCCCTCGTCCAAAGATAGGTTAACCAGTCTTTCTTTGTCACACCCCTTGACCAATAACGTAACCTGGGAGAATCCCTCCCTCGTACAAAATTTCCTGGAATCTTTTACGACACCCCCCTCAGTGTTAGGTCATAAACGTGTCATCCTGTGTGGTCCATCTCAATGATTTGCCACGATTCTTGGCGACAGCAGTCTGCAGAATCTTTTAACAATGGGGTTTTACGACACTGCTTCTTAGAAAAAACCATCGCTGAGGCTGGGAAAATGGTCCTTCACTTAACTCTACGATAAAAGGTTCTCACCGAAAAAATCCAATTAGGCGAAGTTGTCGGAACGTAAACCAACGATTCGACAGTAACAAGGTACAATCCTTTTTGTGAAAATTTTTAAAATTGCATCTTTTCGTAATTCACGCCATCATACTATTTTTAAATTTATTTCCAAACGGTTCATGATACAAAACAAAATGTTATATATTTTGAAAGTGTATAAAACATAGTATCTTTTTGTCGTGTCATGTACTTGTGATCTTGATAAAGTTAAAAGAAAATTGGGGTGGCCCAGTTGCCCCGCGTTTGGGGTAAGTGGGCCACCTTAATGGCGGGGTAAGTGGGCCACCCCTGGCCCACTAGCCCCAACTCTTTAATATACTTAAAAAAAGTCATATTTACTGATTCATAGGTTTAGTCATATACACTATTCATAGTCCTATTCATTGACATAGGCCAGTTTAAAATCTGTAGCCCTAACATTTTTTTTACACTACATGCAAAAATGACAAGATGAAAATTAACGTATTTTTTCTTGTAGTAAGCTTGCAAGCCAGAAAAAGTTGCTATGGGGGAACTATTAAAGATACATCATTACTTTTTTTTTCAAACACTCAAAAAATCATGTAGATTATTCCACTTGCCCAGCCTTATCTCTACCAGTTATGTGTAAAAATATATTAGGGGGGTGGCCCACTTACCCCACCTTGCGGGGCAAGTGGGCCACTCGGATGACCAAAATGAAAAACATACTTTTTATATTTATTTTTTGCCAATTTGTGTTAAGGTTGTCATGGGTACAGTAATAACGTATGAGAGAATGGACCACAAAAAAAAATAAGTTGTTAGGCCGATTATATCCAGTGGTATGAGGGTCTAAAGTTGAATTATGCCAAAAAGGTGGCCCACTTACCCCACCTTACCCTATTTAAAAAAAAATCATTTAAGAGATTAGTCTGCAACGAAAACATATTTTCCTTAGTTTCCGTATCAATTTTCTTTTATTTCCTTAATGGTTATTCTAGTAGTTTCCTTTTTTTTCATTTCGCATCAAATTTTCTTTATTTAAAATATCGTCAATCAGCAATCGATCAGGTCATCATCAACAACATCAATCAGGTTTATTTAGTTTAGTTTAATTTATCGTCGCGCTCGAGCTGCACTTGGGATATTGGCGAAGTGTGAATATTTGTTTCATATATAATAACCAAGAACATGTTTTGATCAAACTACACTTTTTTCTTTTTTGATGCAGCGTCAAAATAGAGACAACAGTACCGACCGAGCCCAGAGGCTTGCCAGGCTGACTCATCTACAGGCAATATATGCCCTGCGGCACGCCTAACAGGCCCAGAAGCATGCATATTACTCGAAAAGGCACGCACGAGAGGCTGTGCGACATGCTGGGGCAAACCACCAGTACGTCGATGCAGCTCAGCGGCAGTCTCTGGTAGCCCAGAGGCAAGCTCGGAAGGCACAGATACAAGCCAGGGAAGAACTAAAGCAAGCCAGGGGAGCGAGAAGAGGGGCTCGCGAAGCTCTATAAAGACAAGCAGCGCCCCGGGTACTTCCCGTCCAGCGGCACCAGGGTGCATCAATGCTGTCTCAAATACATCTTCTCGCCCACCGACTCCGGGCTGGAGCCGCTGCCAATGATCCACCCGCACAAATGCAGCGCCCCATAGATCTTTCTTCCACCGACTCTGGGCTGCAGCCGCACCCAATGATTGACAGCTTCTTCAAGTAGCCCAGCAGCACCGACCACCCGCCCAGCCTGCCGCCCAAGACAGACCTCAAGCGCCGCCGTCCATCCAGCAACATCAGGTACCCGTTGCTCCCTTCCAGCGTCCACCTCACCTTACACTCAAATTCCAGCGCAGCCCCAAAATCGCGGACAATCCCCCTCCCCATCTCGACGGTTCAGTAGAAGCCAAAGTAGGTCTCCCCCGGTAAGGATTAGGAGCCGTAACAGGCCCGGGGAGTGATAAGAGAGGCTCGCTAAGCTCTACAAAGACAAAACCAATTTAGACAAGCGGCGCTGGAAGGATTACAACAAGCCCAGCAAGAATACAGCTAAAGGCTGGAACAACAGAACGCGGCAGCACCAGCCCCCATGAGACCACTGTGAGGTTTCAGTTGCCTGGATCGATTTTCTCGTATATCTGTGCTCCATGGTCTGCTCCTGTGCTTGCATAAACCAACCTCAGAGCGGCACATTGGCTGTAATCATCTGTGTTCCAACCTGCGGCAGCTGTTGCGCAACCGAAAGGCATACAACCTACTCGCGCGGCGTGCCTCGTGATTTGGATCTGGCAGCACCGAGATGTATATGTGGAATCTGGAGCTATATTAGGGCTGAATGCGACATATTGTGGTGGCGAGAGTGTAACTAGATGCTTCAGTTTTGACTTGTTGGCTTTTGTCCCGAATTTTTGACAGGATTTTAAAATGTTCTTAATAAATAGATTACTTTTTTCCTCCTCGGCGATTTCTTCTATATAAACTCTACACTCGTCACGCCACCAATAGCCTGAGTCCTTCCAGTCGCGTTCCCTCAGCCAAACGGCGGCGCCCACAAGAATATGCTATAAATTCTATGTCTCAGTTTAACAATTGCTATACCCAAGAACATTGGGAGATTGTTGTAAATAAATATTTATAACTATGATTGTAATACTAAGGATTTTAAAATTAATTTAACGTGTATTTGATTCCGGATTAGTAGCATTTTCAACGGCAAACTAAACAGAAAATAGCAATCATCTAGATGGAAGCTGAACTTGTTGCATGTACAGACAGTTCAAATAAACTTTCCAATTATTATTGAGATGGATGTGCTGAAATTCTAAAAACTGATTCAGTTACGAGATAACCAAGCAGCGATGCATTTTTGTAAAAATATAATGAAAAATCTAAAACCATACACATTGACATTAAATTAGAATTTGTCGCTAACTTTTAAGTGAAGAAAAGTTTACTTTGAAATTCGTAAGTTCCAAAAGTAACTTGGCCGTTATTTAACTAAGCTATAACCAAAAGAAATGTTTACATACTTTAAAAAACTAGTATCTGGTTAAGACCTAGAAATTATATTGTGATTCGGGGAAGATGGAGCCAATTGTTGGGAAATCCCATTGTACGACCTCGTAATCTAGTTTAATTTCCTGTGCGGTACAGATAACACTTTACCGACAGTTCGTCGATTAGTCGACTATTGATATTTCTGTAATATTTGGTTAGGTTAGGCCATGTTCAGTGTACGCCTTGATCTACGACCGATCTGACCGCACTGCCTCAAGTTGTTCAATACTCTGGATCGCTCTAGACCAAAAGCGTTTAGTGGCTTAGATCATTCGGATCGAGTCACGACCGATCCTCTTTAGTTTAGTTCGGAATTATCGTCTCACTAGATCTACACGAAGGCTATTGGGAAAGCGGTGAAAGGCATGTTAATGTTCGAACCACTACCGGTCTTTAAAGTGTTAAGTATGGCTTATTGGAAGTATATTTATGAGGATTTGACTTTCAGAGATGGAAAACAAGATTAAAAAAATAGGAAAAGGAAATGTAACTGTATAACAAACTGAATAACTTGTAAATTATCATTTGAAGATGTTCAGTGTAAGTTGGTCAGTGAGTTGTCTGAGAGATGTGTCTCTTGAATACATATTGTGAAGCTTATAAGTGGACTCTTTGTTTTTAGCTTCCTCGTAATTCCTTCATCAACAACGCACTGAATTCACAAACATAATCACACAGTTAAAATACAATCGCCATAATATTTTTTCCAGAACATATGAGGCACAAATCGACACTGCAAGTACGAAAAGCCATTGTCTGCAATTACTCGAATCGCAACTCTCTGTGCAAAAACACCAAGAGCACATTCTATCAACTAAAACTATTAACAACAATCATTGGTCATCACAAGAGCTACCGGAATCCACAACCCACGCTTCACTCCACCAAGATACAGGGTGAGGCAAACAAAACCGGCCCCGAGGCGGAGATAAGAATACGACAGAAATGTTGCCAAGTCAAAAACCAATACAAAAACAGGTTCGCTAACTGAAGCTTTTGATCGCTTCAATATTAAGCCCAAACAAACGCTTGGCGATTTATTTGCCGGCAACTACGCTATGGTTAGAAAAGCTAGTTGAAATTAAATATAAACAAGGTTTGTAGGCTGATAAAAAAACTTGTGATTATTTCGGTTGTTATTTATCCTAGAGAATCGGACCTTTTTTTTTTTTGGTAATACAAAATATTCTAAATTGATTGCAAGGCACAAAATTTGCATACGGGACGTCTTTATACAATGCGAACCAGGATATGAACTCACCACTAGTCAATGTGTAGCTCTAATGTGAAGCTAATGTGAAGCCAACCAATGCAAAAACAGGTTTCAGGCGGCTTCAAGATTTTTTCTCGCCAAGCATTTCTACGTATTCCCATCTCTAGATCGGGGCCGGCTTTGTTTGTCTCACCCCGTAGTATGCAAATTACGACGCAACTGCAAAGTGAACTGAATTAGCTCCAAGACTTTTCATTTGATGTCCGAGGTGGACGTCCCCCCCCCACTCTCTCGTTCACCCAAAAACTTTCGACTCTCGCCTTTATTCGAACTAACTTTTGCAATAAAAAGTTGCTCACGATGTTTGAGCTTTTTTATGTTTATTTTGGAATTTTATTAAAGTAGAAGTAAACTTAGCAATTTGTTTTCCTGCCATTTTCTTCAGAAGCACGTCTTACATCTCGCCCCTACCAATCATTGATCAGATTCTTTTTTTATTTCTATTTTGCATAGCTTATTATACAGATATCTTTTGAAGCAATATACGTTTAAAAGTAATGTACGAGTGACCGACACGCCTACAGCGACGCCCTAGCTACGTTAAACGTTGTCTTAAGGGGTCACAGGAGTCTTAAAAATGTGCAAGGAAGGTACTACAAAACAGTTTGATCTCTCATGTCATTTTTGAACTAATCAATGTATAAGTATAATTTTTTTATATGTAATTCTACGGGATTTATTTATAATAAAACAAGTTTTAAAATTTATGAAACTTTAGCCAAAACTAAAATAAATGATATTAAACATGAAGGTACTTGAACACACTGTGATTAGGCTTGCGCGGCAAATTGTGAGGTCAAAATTGAAAAAATGACCAAGAAATGACTTTATATTGTACAAATATGTACAGACTAGGACTTATACCTAAATTCTCAGCTCAATTTTAATTAGAAATTATTTTAAGAACTTTTTTCTAAAAAAAATTATTAAAAAATTAAAAATTTTGATTTTAAATTTAAAAAAAATAATTTCTAATTGAAATTGAGCTGAGAATTTAGGTATAAGTCTTTGTTTGTACATATTTGTACAATATAAAGTCATTTTCTTATTCATTTTTTCAATTTTGACCTCACAATTTGCCGCGCAAGCCTAATCACAGTGTGTTCAAGTACCTTCATGTTTAATATCATTTATTTTAGTTTTGGCTAAAGTTTCATAAATTTTAAAATTTGTTTTATATTAAATAAATATTGTAGAATTACATATTAAAAAATTCTACTTATATATTGAGTAGTTTAAAAATTACATGAAGGATCAGACTATGCTTTGTAGTACCTTCTTTGCACATTTTTAAGACTCCTATGACCCCTTAAACCCCTCTAACAAATCACATTTCAGCTGATTCGCTGAATTACAACATTGGTTCTCTAATCTAAGAAATAAGTTTAATGCACACTGAAACAACTCCAAGACATTTAAAAAACAAATTTCAAATAATTTTCATCAAATACATTAGAAACTTTTGCCCTAAAAACTATTTCAATAGTAACACGTTGACTGCCAAGCTACTAGATAACTTAGTGAGCACCTTTTATTTGTAAAACGGCCCAAGCGGCCGTACAACTGAGGATTCGATAATGATATTCCAATCACATATTAGGGGGAAGAAAAATTCCTCCGTAACGAAAGTTAAAACAATCAGGAGAGAGAGAGAGAGAGAGAGAGAGAGAGAGAGAGTTCTGACCGCCAATAGACTAGACTTTGATGGTTTGCTCCAAATAAAAGTTCAGTTTTTGAACCGCTTGAATTCATAGAAGCCCCAGTAACAAGGCTCTATATAATTAGATTTGATTCTTAACTACCAAATGAACATGTTGGTTATGTATCCTTCATTTGCCCAGGTCATGCATTCTGAAACCAAATGACGCAGCCCAAACGCGGTTTTTATGAAGTTCGAAGAGGCTATGGTTGAGGTTGAATTATCCTCACACCATAGCTACATACGGAAGCTATTGGCGACGGTCGTCATCATTTACAATCATAGTAAAGTGACGAGCTGACAAACGACTTAGCACTCAGTTCAGCTTTTAAGGTGTTCGGAGCATAATTAACGTGCACCACCTCGACTTGGACTACATTCATTGGACTTAATAGGTGCACAGGTCGTTTATAAGAATGGCAGTTATTTTATCAGTGCCGGGGCACTTTCGCATTCAATGCACCCAGCCCTCAAAAAGATACAAAAACCGTAGTGAAATACGATTGTTGTGCACATGGTGAAATATAACACTATTTGTCCTAAAAGATCAAATCCCAACTATCGCATTTAAAAATGAAAATCTGCTTACCAGTTACTAGTAGTTGTAGGTTTTCTCGTCAGAAACAAATTAACTTCTTGCAGCACTTTGGAGAGAGAGAGAGAGGGAGCACTCATATCAGGATCGTTTAAAAACTAGGTAAAAAAATGCTATTTTGAGCTCATTGTTCAAGTAACTATTAACAAAATGTTTTAGACATTGGTTCTCTAATCTAATAAATAAGTATAATACACTCTGAAACAACTCCAAGACATTATTTTTTTTAAAGTCCTTATCGCCAAATACATCAGAGACTTTTGCCCTAAAAGCTCTTTCAATGCTAACACGTTGACTGCCAAGCTACTAGATAACTTATGGTGGTTTCGATTCACCGATAATACCATTTTACCTGACGCTCTTATGTTCAAGTTTTTTTGAAAACTAGATAAACATGATGGTCTTAGTGGCTAGACAAACCAACTGATCTCTAGCTACTATTTCATCCACCCTTTTATTTAATTAACCCTTAGTTATCCCAGGAGCGACTGAGCATGGAATATTTGGAGCTTTAGAATGTACTAGGGTAACGACTAACCTCACAGGGATTTTCCCCCTCATTCATTATTGAAAATAATAAGATATTAAAGTCCAAAATAGGTGTGACAAAGGTTTTTAAAATTCTCGCCATTAACGTTAGTCATGTTGGCAACAGTGCACCAACAATCGGAAAAGCAATATGGCCTCTACGGGGGCCTTAAGGATTGGTCTTATGAAGGGGGGGGGGGGGGCAATCACTGTACCTGTTACCCTACTACTTGGAACACTTAAAATACTCTCAGAAATAACACTTTCATTTTTGACGATTCATGAATCCTCAAGCCTCATTTCGTTAAGTTTGAGAATTGTTTCGTCAAACTATCACGTGACTTTTGAGTAAACGCGAATCCTCACTTTTACGATAGTGATTTGACGATTCTGAATCTTGATTTTGAGAAAACTGAATCTCATCGTTGTACTCACATGCTCAAATAATGACGAAATATTTCTTTAGATTAGACGACATTCAAATCCTCATAAAAATTACGATTCAAATTTCCTTACTTTGAGGAAACGGAAACTCTGAGCATTTGCCAGTAACGGAATCGTCAAAATTAAGGAAAATTTCGTCGTTTTTGAGCATTCATTTTTGAGAGTGTATACTCTTTCAAATTACGCTATTTCAAACTACGAGGTAACTAAATATTTCGTCTTAAGTGAAGGGTGATCAGACGTACTGCATTTCGCAGTGCATTTTAGATCGTTAAACAATCAAGCTAAAAAAAACCTTCTAAATAACCTGTTACATTTTTTATAGTTGATTTGGAGATGATTTAGACGTAATTGTGGAGATCCCAATGGTTATCAAGTGATTCAATTAAATAACTCGTCAAATATTCATCCATAAATAACAAAAACTTAAACATGTTAAGCTCCCTCAAAAACCTTTAAATCTGAGTTATTAAAATTGGATGTTGGATTTGAAAATTTAAAAGTCAGTTTTTTTATGAGATGCCCCTTACGCAAATTTTGTGTCATGCAATTTACTCAGAATGTTACTTATTTATAGAGTCAAAAAGGTTTAATTGTATTGGATGAATAACGGCCGAAATAATCACAAATGGGTAATTTTTCCCACAGCAATACTACCCGTAATAATTACATGAAATTAGAAAATAACTACAAGACGTGTTTAAAAAGTTTAGGGATTATTCTCATAACTAAAAAACCTCGCCGGTTAGGATCTTGCACTCACGGAGACGCAGTGACATTCTCTAGATGACATTTCTCTCACTGCGTCTGAGTGAGTGCAAGATCCTAACCGGCGAGGTATTTTAATTGTGAAACCAATCACCGAACTTCTTAAACACGCATTGTAATTAAATAAATTTAACAAAAAATGTTTTTTTTTTTCAATGAACGAGCACTTTTAGCTAACTTCCAAAAACATTTGGTCAGTTTATTCTTGACAATTGTTGCACAAGCTACATTAGGGCCATTGGCAAAGGGCTTCGTAAATTTGTACTACACTTAACTGACGATCCGACACCTAAGTAGGCAACCAGCACAACTGTTAAAGGAGACATCGGACGTCGCGTTTTGACTTTGGAGCATGCATAACGTGCACTCCCTCTACACGAGGTATTATTCATCGGACATTTTTGGTGCTGCCCGGACCCGAACCTGGGACCTGCCGCATGCAAGGCTAGCGCACATTCTACTGGAATACTTAACACGTTGGATGCCACTGACTCCCTAGGGAGTCGCGGGGTTCCGATTCACCGATAACAGCACATTCTGATGAA
The DNA here is from genome assembly GCA_023701765.1 of Hylyphantes graminicola. Classification (NCBI taxonomy): domain Eukaryota; kingdom Metazoa; phylum Arthropoda; class Arachnida; order Araneae; family Linyphiidae; genus Hylyphantes; species Hylyphantes graminicola. The sequence goes on from CM043111.1 coordinate 20,445,416, forward strand.
ATTCATAGTATCATTTCGCCAACCGTTCTTACGAGTTCAAGTTCGTTTGTAACTTTTGCAATCGATCCTTCTGTGCTTGGAATAATACTAGGTGATTTGAAAGAGTTCATTCCATTTAAAATTACGAGGAAATTATATCCTTCGTCTCAAGTGTAGGGCGACCGGACACCAGACATACTGCATTTCGTAAAGTGATTCAGTTTCTTATTCAACAATCTAGCTATAAAAAAATTGCAAATAGTCAGTTTTATTTTTTTGTATTTTTTCAAACAATAATTAACCAAAAAATACGAATTATAAAAATTTAATAATGATTTTTTAGTCGAAAAAATAATCACTGAAGCAAATGCAATTGGCTTTTAATTCAATAATTAGTGGTTAGGAGTTATCCGGTTGAAAAAGGCCAGGAACATTTCCTCGTATTTTTACGACTAGCTGTCGGCTGTCGCGTAGCTTTGGTTAGCAACGTTAATTCAACCTAACCTTGCAAATTTTACGACCTCGAACTAAGATTTGTACTTCTCTGCCTCACGTTGTCCAGAACTGTGGATCGCTCTAGACCAGAAGCGTTCAGTGGATTAGATCTGTACGATCGAGTCAGGATAGGTCGGATCGAGTCAGGTTAGGTTTGAATTATCGTCGCGCTAGAGCTACACGAGGGCTATTGGCGACGGGCGTCGTATTTCAGAACCACAGTCAAGTGACAAGCCGGCACCTGAATAGGCACCCAACGCAACCACGGATCGAGTCAGGACCTAGCTTGTTTAGTTTTGAATTATCGTCGCACTAGAGCTACACGAGGACTATTGGGAAACCGAGCGGTGAAAAGACATAGTATGTTCGAACCGCCAGCAGTGTAAGCCAGCAATGATGTACTGTAAAATATTCACTAACAAATACCGCCGTGGGTATGGGTAAGGTTAGTTTGAAATAACGGTGCACTAGAGCTACACGAGGACAATTGGAGACGGCGTAATTTAGACACAGTGAAGTGACCAGCCGACTACTTTATACCGGGGGCCCGGATGGCCGAGTGGTAAGCATCGCAGGCCAGCAGTCTGCGTGCTGTAACGGGCGCGGGTTCGATTCCCGCCTCCGCCCTGGGTGTATTTCCTCTCTTTGTGACAGTAAAAAATCTTTCTGTGTCTGTCTTACTTGACGAAGACTTATAAGCGGCTCACTGAGCAAGCACACAAGTCGGAATATATATGTAAAATACCCTACCCTACCCTACTTTATACCGAAAGAACTGCGACAATTCACTGTGCTAATTGAAGTAACTGAAAATCACGTTCACAGCACCCTCAATTAGTCAAAAATAAAAATAAAAAGTAAATATGCAACCGTTAAAAATGGCTTTGTCAAAAAAAAAAAATGTAAAGATTAAAAATGGCTTTAATCACATTAAGAACTGCATAATTAAACAAATATATTTAAATGCAAGTTCAACTTAAATAACTGGTAATAGAGTTTTAAAAAAATACTAGCTGTTATACCCGACGTGGCACGGGTAGAGGTGAAAAAATAATTTAATACTCAATTTGACCATTTTTTTTCCTTTTATTTGAGTTACATAAGATATGAAGATTAAACAGTAATTTTCTATTTAATTACCCATCTTGGATATAGTAATGATTAATATTAAATTCAAAAATACCTTTTACAAGAAGCTCAAATTAAAAATAATACATATTTAAGGGGGTATGGGACACTTTAAACTTTTTTTTTTAATATTGCAGATACCAATATAATTTTTTTCCATAAATGTATACTAAATATACTTACACTTTTAGATAGTCAAAGGTTTTAAATTATCACTATTTATTTTTTTAAAAAATAAAATGTGTCAAAAAGTGATGTCTCTTATTTTTGTTATAAGTCAAAAACTTATTTATTGGCAAACAAATATTTAGCATTTTTATAAACAGAAAAATGTATTTAACAAACTGTCTTTACCGATTTTTCTTATTTGCCATAGTTTTTTTTTTAAAAAATTATTGAAGGTTTTTATAATAATTTCACAGGTTTACTTTTTTTTATAAAAATTAATAAATAAAAAAATAAAGTATTTACAACTGATCCCTAAAGACAAATTAAATATATATGTTTGAAAAATATGAGTGGAAATTTTTGACACTCTATGGGCAGTAAATTTTGAGTTATATCAATTTAAAGTCAAAAAATCATCGAAAACACGATCAAGGAGAAAAACAGCTTTGAAGTTTATCCCTTTCCTTACTGAAGCTCTCTAAACCGACCGAACATCTAAGGATTCGATAACGTTATTCCTATCTAATATTACGAGGAAGCAAAGATTATAAACGTGGTTGGCCAACACAGATGTCATGACACAAAAAACTACACATCTCACGTTCTACTGCAGATATAAATAAAATTTTTTGTTTTAAATTATTCGAAAATATTTGTGTTATTTTTTATGATAATAACAATTTTTTTGATTTTTTTAGAAGATTTTGTGTCCTATACAAAATAATAACAAAGTACAAAATTAAACAGTAGTTAAGTACAAAATAATCAGTACTAATTAAAAATAAGCTACTCCAGCAAACAACAAACGATTTGCATTTTTTTTTATATATTTCAATTCAATTCATCTATCATTTAATCCGTTATAGAATAATAAGCTTATGTTGCTGATACCGCTCGTTATTAAAGTACAGAATTCCCCTACTTATATTACATTAAAAAAATCAAAATTTCAAAAACGCTATAAAATTCACCGATAAAGTCATCATAATTTCCCGAATAATTTTTTTTTAGCTCATTTGTCGCTTTTTGCAAATTTGGCGAGGAAAAGATATGGCTAGCAACGCACCCATTCAGCTCTCGTGCGATAAACTTCGCACAACCAGCTAATTAAAAAAAGTTGCTCATTTGGTACGTTTTTTGTAATAACTTGGCGAGTTTGGCAAAGTATTTGGCGGAAAAAGGTAGACATAAAACCCTAATATGCATCTGTAGTGCGATGGAATTCAAAAAAACAACACAGTTTAGTATAAGCTTAACTATGCTTTTAAAAATTCATAATTAAAATCATATATACACAATAAAATAATAGAATGGAGACTGGTAGGATTACGTAACTTGAAACATATCCAACTATTTTTTCAAATTATTAATTTAGTTTCTGAAGTCAATGAACAAATATTAAACAAATTAAACATTTTCAATTTCAATTGTTTTCTAAAAAGTTTTGTTTAAATTTTTCTGCCCAATGGCATCACGAAAGGGAAAAACATGATCGGATTTGAGCGAAAGTGGTGTATTTTCCCCCTTAAAACGTTCGAAAACGATAGAAGGAATAGTCCGATTCGAAAAATTATTAGCCTATGTTTGTTCCTGAGACGAGTTGAATTTTTGTGCCAAATTTCGTGACAATCTGTGGCGTGGTTCTTTAGATTTCGTGTCCTATACAAACAAACAGACAAACAGAAGTCGCCTTTTATGTATATAGATGACCAGTTATTTAAAAAAAAAATGTATAACTAATTATTCACCGAACCCTCAGTCAAAAATAAAAATATGCAATAATTAAAACTAACTTTAATTATGTAGTATTTAATGTGATCAAACAACTATATATAAATGCAAGGTCAACTTAAATAACTATTACTGAATTTAGAAAAAAAAAAACAAATTATAACATTGAAGTTTTAGTTCATGATCAAAAAACAAAAATAAAAAAATTGTGAACAGGTAAACTGCGGATTCTATGATGACTTGGACCGTTATGGTAAGGATTCAATAATTAACTTTTTAGAATATATACCAAAATACTAATTATTTCATTTATTAACAATGATTTTCAAAACTGATTATTGTATTAAAATGTTCTAGTTTATTGGTGGTGTCAATTGCACAGTTGACCTGAACACAGTAGAATAAAACAAGATAATAACAAAATACATACCTATTCAATTTTCAATAATCCTCAGTTTACATCATTGCACTCACTTCGTTTTCAATAAGTTTCCGCCCTATAATTAAAAAAAAAAAAACTTTAAAAACAGTTTTCTCTAAAACAATTAAATATATAATTATAACTTGGTTATATTCAAAAGATCCCATTTAAGAACTTTTGATATTCATCTCTTTAATTAGAGACGAAAATGTTGCTACTCTCGCTTAAATAGTTTTTTTTTTTTTTTTTACCGCGGGACATTTCATTGGAATAGCATTAGCCTCTCTAGAAGCGGATGGTGATTTACGGAAGCACGAACCTATGTTTCGATGATGGTGTTTCTATAAAATTTCAATCTATCTGCATCAAATCGATTTCGGAATATTTCGCGAAAAAATTATTTTAATATAAAGACTAGCATTTTAGTAACCGAAATATTGTAATATTTAAAGAAAAAAGGTGATTATTTTCGAATTTCAATCCTTTATCGAAAAATCGCAATTGTTATAGTTGCCCCCAAAATCCGTGAAATGGCTAAATATTCAACAATATTTTACGCAGTGGATTAGGTTAGTTTGAAAATATCGTTGCACTGGAGCTACACGAGGGCTATTGGCGACGGGAGTAATTGAGAACTACAGCCAAACGATGAACCGACACCTGAGTAGGCACTCAACGCAACCGTTAACCCGGCAGCACTCGCCTGGGGTCTAATGGACCCCAGATAGATTAAATACACTTCTAGATCTGAAACTCTGATTAGATTACCATTATAAGGATTTTCTATATTAAAATTGACTTAGACACTAACTCCCCCAATTGTGTCTAAGAGAACTAATGTAATGGTTCACGGCTGCCTTTTTCTAGCCTCCTTTAGGAGCTTTAGCACAGTCAATTGGGCCTCGTAATTTGGAACCCTGGTCAAGAGACAAGTTCCTTTTTTTCTAAAAAGAATGGAATCATAAAACGAAACTCGTTTCTTGACCAAAGTTTTAAATTACGAGGCACAGCCAATTATGGCTAATTACGGCCAACACATCCAATTACGCTAATTTAGAACCCTGGTCAAGTGACGATTTTGTTTTTTATGTTAATCCTTTGTTTTTTATCCCTTTTTGATTAGTAAGTGTCTCAAAGTTTTTTTGCGTTTGGATTATTCATTCAAGCTACAGACCACTCCGAATAGCAAGCGTTATTTTATAACCACCCTATACATTTCGAAGAAACAGTAGAGCTGCAATCGAAAGTTCAATTATTCCAATCACAAATCATCATTAATAGTGTATTAGTTCCGTTCGACACTTTGGGGGCGCTAGGCATCAGATTGAGTTCTCGGTTTAGAAGATTCTTAGTCTATGGTAAGTCAGCGCGAGTGCTGCCGGGTTAAGCTTGGCATTGTACTCAGCGTTGGGACTTAGAAGCATATTTAACGTGCACTCCGCCTACACAGGTTATTATTCGAATTGAACCTGCACCCGCTGACTGCTAGCGTAATGGTCCAAACCTTTCGGCCATCCGGTCTCCATAGACCACCAAAATAGTGATTGTATTTTCGAAACAAACTCAAATGGTGGAAACAGAACCTACACATCCAAAACCAACTTCGGGTTACAAAAATCACAGGCGTCGGCTTATCACTTGACTGTGGTTCAAAATTATGACACCAATATCCCTTGTGTAACTCTAGTGCGGCGATAATTCAAAGTTTAGTTTCATTTAGTTTGAATTATCGTCGAACTGGAGCTACACGATAGCTATTGACGATGGCGTAATATTGAAGCACAGTCAAGTTACGAGCCGCCCCTTAGTAGGCGCTCAGCGCGAACTCTGAAGCGTATTCAACGTGCATCACACGGGGTAGTATTCATCGGACATTTTTGGCTGCACAGGCTGTTTATAGGTTGTCAATCATTTCATCAAACAGATAAATGCCTGAGCCTGAACCTAGGACCTTCCGACGAGTTAATGGGACTGATGCATGCTAAATCCGTCCAAAGCCCCTACGCAACTTAAGATATTGTTATAGATTTGCGTTAGGTCCAATTTCAGTGCAACCTCGTCACTTGACCATGTTTAACCGTTCAATAGAAGAGGAATTTTGAAAAAACACTCATTAGTTCTCGTAATAAAAGCAAAACTATTTCTATTACTAACAACAAATAAAGGTTAGGCTAGTTATAATTCTCGTCACACTAGATAGTTTAGTTTGAATTATCGTCGCACTAGAGCTGAACGCGGGCTATTGACGATGGGCGTCATATGTTAGAACCACAGCTAAGAGACGAGCCAACACCAGAGTAGGCACCCAACGCAACCATTAAGGGGGACATTGTGCGCAGCGTTAGGACTTTGAAGGACAATTAAATGCACTCTCTCCACGCGGGTTATTATTCGTCGGACACACACTAGAGGGAGATCGACGATAAATAAAGCCGCAATAAGAGTTCCAACTTATTTTTATTTTACATAAATTATCATAATTTTTTATAACATTTTATGGAAAATTACGGATATTGGTTATAGTGTAAAAAATGTTTTTTTAATTAAAAATTTTGAAAAAAACCACTCCTAATTTATATTAAAATAACTACGATGATTCACTGTGCTAAAAGAAGTAACTGAAAATCACGCTCAACGCACCCTCAGTTAGTCAAAATTAAAAATATGCATATATTAGAAATGACATTGAACACATTATAGATACTACATAACTAACAAATATATACAAATGCAAGTTCAACTTAAATAACTGTTAATGAAGTTTAAAAAATCTAACCAATTATTACAATATTTATAACCAATTATTAAAAAAAAAATCTAACCAATTATTCACCGAACCTTCAGTCAAAATTAAAAATATGCAACGATTGAAAATGACTTGGATCACAATAAATACTACACAATTAAATTACATTTAAATGCAAGTTCAATTTAAATAACTATTACTGAATTAATAAAACAAACAAATTATAACTTATTTTTTAGATCATTATCAAAAACAAAAATTGTAGTAAACAGGCAAAGTGCAGATTCTTATTGAAATGATTCAATAGCATATATAACCAATTAATTATCGATAACCTAAAAGTCACTAACCACTTAATAATCAACCAAAAAATATAGCCAATCATTAAATTACTCTTTAAGATCATGGTCTAAAACAAAAATTGTCCTGAACAGGTAAACTAACTGTTTTATTGTTAAAGCTAGTATTTTAGTGACAGAAATATTGTATTATTTTAGGAAAAATGGGGATTATTTTCGAATTTCTATCCTCTTTCGAAAAATCGCAATTGGTATATTTGACCCCCTAGAGCCTTAAAATAATAAAATGGCAAAATATCTGGTATAGACGGGTTAAATCCGGAGATGCATCTCTAACATTTTAAATTTTCAAATGAACCAAAGCATCCAAAACACATAATTTATGTTTCATTAGAGTGTTTTACATTGAAAAAAGTATTCAGGCGACCCGAGTGGGTTAACTCGTAGTGCACGTAACATACGAGTATTCCCTGTTAGCCAGCATGATGTACAGATGTGGTCAAAAAAAAAGTAAACCCTAGGATTATTTCGGCAAATATTCATCAAAATTAATCGGACCTTTTTGACTTAGTTAATAAATAACATTCCGAGTTAATTGCATAACACAACATTTGCATAAAGTGCCGTCTTCATACTAAAAATGTTACGAAACAAATATATTTAAGTGCAAGATCAATTTAAATAACTATAAATGAATTAAAAAAACAAACAATTATTACACTAATTTTTGAGATCATGATCAAAAACCAAAATTGTAGTGAACGAGTAAACTGCGGAATCTATGATAATGACTTGGAGCGTTATGGTAAGAATTCAATAACATATATAACCAATTAATAATCAATAATCAAATAATAAACAAAACCAATTTATTATTAATAACCAAAAAATCAATAATTTTTTTAAACAAAACCAATTATTGATCAATAACCGAAAAATCAATAACCAATTAATAAACAGTAACCAATGAATTATCAATAACCAAAAAATAGAATTAATTTTTAAATTACTTTTTAAGATCATGATCGAACACCAAAATTGTCGTTTGCAGGTAAACTGCGGTATCCATCATAATTACGACCTCTTAACTTGGACCCTTATAGTATAAGAATTCAACAACATATATAACCAATTAATAATCAATAACTAAAAAAACAATAACCAAAAAATATCTAACCAATTATAACATTAAAATTTTAGATCATGATCAAAAACCAAAATTGTCGTGAGCAGGTAAACTGAAGAATATATGATGATGGACCGTTATGGTAAGAATTCAATAACTCTACTCTAATTTATGAGAAAATATACCAAAATACTAAATATTTCCGTACTTTAACAATGATTCTCAATACTGATTATTTTATTAAAATGATTCACATTCTTGGTGTCAATTACGCAGTTTTGGACCAGTCCACAGTAGAATAAAACAAGAAAAAAGCAAAATACATACCTTGTCAATATTATTTTCTTTCTAAATCCCAGTTTACATCACTGCACTCACATATTAAATTCTTCAATAAATTTGTTTAGCCTGACTAACTAAAAAACACAAAGAAATTTTTCTCTTATACAAACACAAGACTTCTCAAGACTTGCAAATATCAAATCTAGCGCGTCATATAAATTGCAGCATCAACTGTTGGAAGTTCTTTTATAGCTTCGCATGCCTACGTCACGAATGTTAGATTTGCATATCCCTGACACTTTGCGGCCATCTAAAAACTGTTGCGTTGATTGGTTGAAATGAAAACGCTGAACTAGACCTGCAAGAAAACTTTTCTCGATAGTTTTCCCCCGATCCAAACCCCACGATATTACCTCGTAATTTTTAACCACTTTTAAATTTGTTTGGTTGATCGAATATTGCTCTAGATATTCACAAATGACTGTCAGAGATATAATTTATAGATTATTTATGGAAATAGAACTTTAGAATCATTGGGTGCCAAAGTAGGTGTTGACTTCGTCTCTAGACCACGTTACAAAATTACAAGCTGACGTAGCTGTGCTTTGTTTCTGAAAAAATATTAAATGCATGGTCAGCTGGAATCAAGTACTACGTTTCTTTTACCTAGAGGGCTAGGGAGGAGTAGTGCGTTTGATCACAGTCAATTACGCTAACAGTCTGACCACTGTACTGGATGCGGGTTTGATTCCGCATGGGTGTACTTTCTTTCTCTTTGTGTCTGTTTTACTTGACGAAGGTTTATAAGCTGTTCTCTGATCAAGCACACAAGCCAGGAAATACATGTACCAACCTACCTAATGCGCGCTGTTATCGAAAAAAAAAAACCAGTTGGCTCGTTCAAGTGCAATGCCCATTAGGTAACACGTGATGCTACAGTAACACGTGATGTTACAGTCCATTTTAAACCGCCGTTGATCGTCTTAGGAAGCGCAATTGCAAAGTAGTCTTTGGTAACTTTTGTGATCAAGCACACCAACCGGAAAATACATGTACCAACCTACTGATATTTTTAAAAACGGAACGTGTTAAACTTGATTTTAATGTTAATTAGGAACAGTGACGTAATTTTGCGGTTAGTTACAGAATCAAATTGAGAACAAAGCCGTATTTTTTTTTAAAGAGGGAATCGAAGTGTATTTTGGGTTTTAAATAAGTTATTTAGGTGGGAACAAGAATACATTTGGATCACTCTTAAAATCACTAGTGTTCCCGGGTACACTGCGATATACCTGCGATGTATATCGAAAGTCCCGACGCTTTCTTTAGCGTAAGATGTCGCTCGAAGTTCAGTTGGGGCTCGTTCATCTGATGGCATCACTTGACCAGGGTTCCAAATTATGGTGCATATTCGGCTGTGTTAAAGCTTATAAGGGAGGATAGTTTAGTTAAGTTTGAATTATCGTCGCCTAGAGCTACACGAGGGCTGCAGGTAACGGGCGTCGTATTTAAGAACCACAGTCAAGTGACGAGCCGACACCTAACAGGCACCCAACACAACCGTCAAGGGCGACATCGTAAACAAGAATTGTTATTTTGGAAGAATATTTAACGTGCACTTCCTCTACTCGGGTATTATTCGTCGTACAATTTTGGCTGCGCGAGTCGTTTATAGCTCGGAAGTTAGTTTAGCGATATCCGGCGTGTCTTCTTTGGATAATTTTGGGGGTAGCCTAGTCAATTTCAGCATTCGCCTAGCATGCGGAAGGTCCCAGGTTCGGGTCCGGTCATTGCTAAAATAGCTTTTGAGCTATAAACGACTCGTGCATAAAAAATTGTACGATGAATAATACCCGAATAGGGGAAGTGTACGTTAGATATCCTTTAAAGTCCCGACGCTGCGTACGATGTCGCCCTGTACGGTTGCGTTGGGTGCCTACTAAGTTGTCGGGTCGTCACTTGTGGCTCAACTGTTATTCTAAAATACGACGCCCGTCGCCAAAAGCCCTCGTGCAGTTCTAGTGAGACGATAATTCAAACTAAAACTAAATTTTTGTTAATTTTATACAGAGATTTGTTACTTTGAATCACCGCCGCACTGGAGCTACACAAGGAATATTGGTGTCATAATTTTGAAGCACAGTCAAGTGACGAGCCAATACATGTGATTTTTGCCAACAGAAGTTTTCTTTCGGGGCTAAGGTTCTGTTTCCACCACTTGACTTTTTTGAAAATACAAGCACTATTTTGGTGTTTCATTTTTAGGAACGATTTCAAATCAAGAATATTTATTTTGATTTGTAGATTGTGTTAGAAAGTAGGTAGGTAGGTTAGTACATTTATTTTCCGGTTTGTGTGCTTGATCAGAGAGATCACTTGTTAACTTTTGCCAAAGAAGAGACAATTTTTACTGAATCAAGGCGCATTTACATGCCATCGAATCCATGGAATGAAGAGTCAACTCCGCAATTTTTCCCTCTTGGGGATTTTTTCTCAGGCAGAACCGGAATCGAAGGGTTCATTGGGGAGGTTCGCAAACCCTCCAATGAAGGAGGTTTTGATGTTTCATTCCATGGATGATTCGGCCACAGTCTATCATTTAGGTTAGAAATCCTGCTTCGACCACTTTTCCCCCTAAAGCCTCGGTTTCTTCGGAGTCAGTCAACAGATTTAAGCGGTCTTACAAGTGCGGTGAGTGGCGTCATACAAACTACTGACATAGATTACGCTAGAGTGGTTTCCTCGGGAGCGTTGCCGGACAACTCAACACGACCGCCAGATTGAGTTGCTGTTGAGTGCGTTGGGGAAATCCTGATGACAAAACTTTTGCTGTTGTCTATTGCGTGGTGTGCTTGCCAAAAACTAAAAATTTGAAGAAATGACGGAAGGCGAGAGTTGTTTTACGCTTGCCAAGGAAGAAATGCTAATTGATTTTGTGAGAAATCATGAAGAACCTGAATTTTCCATTTTTTACATGCAAAGACGAAAAACAAAACAACAACAGAAAATAGTTGAGTTAGTTCGCTAGGTTTCCAGTTTCGTGAAAGCGTGACGTTCCGATGAAGCGGTGCCGTTAGGGAGACGTCATCCACGTATAATAGCTGTCGCATTTTTCTGGCGAAAGACTCCGAGGAAACCAAGGCTTTATAGTGGCGTTTACATAAGCCATCAAATCCACGGAATACTTTTATTAAAAAAGTGGTCGGGTATTGTTTCAAATAGCAATATATGAAATGGCGTCAAATATATTTCACTACGCGATTCTTTGTATGTTTATATGATATGGTTTTCATTAATTTTAAAGCGAGGAATTTTAAATCGGATTGGTTGTGCTGGTCATTAAATAAAATCCAACATTTTTTTTTTTTTTTTTGTAGAATTTACATATAATGACAGCTGTGTTCACATTGTCATAAACCCACGAGCTATATTTTTTTGAATGTATGAATTTTCTTTAAACAAATTGTGCTTAAGCGTTCATTCACTGGTTAGTCTACCCAATAAACAGTTGTTCAAGTGTAGCACAGTTCGAACTTACATGGGGTTTTCTATTACTGCACAGCTGTATTTTGACTGATAGCGTTCCCCGAGGGTGTTAAGTACTACATACTACAGTTTATTACTCAAATATATTGACGATTAAATCGAGACAGAAAATAAATCCATGTGCAATTGATAATAAATATCAAAAGTAATTAAATACAGTTATTTTTATAATTTTTTTTAACTTATAAGAAACCAACAGTTTAACCATCTTACTGTTTTTCATAGAGAACCAAGAATTTAAAAATAGTTACAATCGGAAAAAGCTAATAAAAATTTAACGTCGTTAAAAGTTAAACTTTTAGTAGTTAAGTTTAATAAAAGAACGCCAAGCTACCATAAAGATGCACGTGGAACGGCGTGAGAATTAACGGAAAAGTACCAAAATTTTTTGTAAGTTAACACTAAAAGTAAACAAAACCTGTTGATATCTTTTACAGTTCTTAGGAAAAATTTGCCTAACTGTTGAAATACCTTGTATTTCAGGATAACTTTTAAGTAAGAGCTTCAGGATAACTTCTAAGTTGCCGTTACATTAACACTCTGTAAAATCTAACGACGTTACCGAAAAAAAGTAACTGTTTACAAGTAACGTTTTACTCCAAGCCCTCGTTGCTTGTTTGTTTTTGTTTTTGCTTACAGTAGAAGCAAAGATTGAAGAAATTTAAGGTCGCTCAAAAATAATCTTTATTTTGGAGAGATTGGAGATCCATAATCACGTCTGGCCGCATTTGCCCCTGTTCTGTCATTTGCATGGGACAATCATTTAGTGGGAAAAGTCATTGGCATATATCTGCTAATGAAAGGCTAAAAGTCTTAAAACTAATCGCTAAAGTCGGACGCAGATGGCTTTTAAGTCACAATCTTTTATGCAGACAAAAGGTTTGTTAAACCCATTTAACTGAAGTAAAATAAATAAATAAATAATATAAATAAATAAATAAATAAATAAATAAATAAACAAACAAACAAACAAACAAACAAACAAACAAACAAACAAATAAATAATAAATAAATAAATAAATAAATAAATAAATAAATAAATAAATAAATAAATAAATAAATAAATAAATAAATAAATAAATAAATAAATAAATAAATAAATAAATAAATAAATAAATAAATAAATAAATAAATAAATAATAAATAAATAAATAAATAAATAAATAAATAAATAAATAAATAAATAAATAAATAAATAAATAAATAAATAAATAAATAAATAAATTTTTTAGAGTAGATGTAAACTGAATTTTTTTAATTCTCTTTGTAGTAATGTGATAGTAGAATAGAAGTACAGTTAAAACAGCAGCTGTAGAAGTTGTTTTTCCTTTGGGGTATTGTACTAGCAAAGAAACAAACTTAAGGTTAGTCGGATGTTCCTATCTCGGTCATGTTAATTTTCCTAACTTTAGGAACATTTTCCAAAAGAACTATATAAGATATCATCAAAAACTTTTTAAATTTTTTTCCTTACATAGAGCTCTATAATTTAAAATGAATATATTCAAAAGTATAAAGAATTACTTTTACAGTGATTTTTTTAAAATATGAATTTAAATACACAAAAAAAAACAGATTTAAAGTTATATAATTTAATTGAGCAAATATATTAATTGTCAAAAGTCCACAAATAATTCATGAATTATTTTATGTTTCAGAAGAAAAATATATTAATTAATCTTTTTTTTCCCCTACAATCTCGAAATGTCATCATCGGAAAGAGAAGAAAAACTTTCAAAACCACAAAAGAACATTACGACCGACACACTTGTACCGACAAGCAAGGGATAAAATGTACTGCGACAGTTTCCCACTACATTAGTTAGCTGCTTAAATTACTTTCGAAAGCTAAGTAAATTACGGTATAAGAAACACTTTTAAAACCACAAAAAGCCATTACGACTGGCATAACACCCACCTCCCCTTCAAAATTTATAAAACTCATCAATTAAAAAAGATTTTAATAAAAAAAGCTAATTTGAAAGTATATATAATACAATGGAAACTTGAAACTGAATGATTTACATTCGTTTGCGTTTTTCACAATTAACTTTTTAGCAGATAAAAAATCGAACCTTGGGATATGTACTATGCATTTTTATACTGGATACATTGTATTTTAAAACGAGAGTTTTTTATACACTTTTGTTGTCGTGTTTTAAAATACATTGCTCCATTTAAATCTTCAAACAACATATTATAAAATTGCAACATTATACTATCATCATACGATTTCAGTGTAAATCCTAAATACAGAAGAAAATAATGGGAAAGAAGAAAGAACCGTTATAGTGATAGAAATACAAAATGGAGATCCTATTTAAGCGCATCTGTTAGAACAAAAACTACACACTTTATTAATCAAACCAAAGATTCTAACAATGAAATTCTATTACAACTTCGCGTTGTCTAGGAAGTATCCGAAACTACTTGGTTTCAAATAAATGACACTTCAAGGGAAATCAATAACAACATTGCAGGATTTCTAAAAAGCATTAGATCTAACTTTGAACAAGGGACGTCTTTACCCATTGAGTTCTGTATCGTCAAGAAACACGAATTGTTGAATTAATAACATCATTAAGTTTTTACTTATTTATTGATTCAAAAGGTTAATGTTAATAGAAGGATGAACAGACAAAACAAAAAAGTAGGTGAATATAATTAGTTAATAGGAAGCAATAAATTATATAACAGCAATTGAAAGTTTATTATGGACAAAGATTCATAGAACGGTCTTTTGAATGAATGTACCGCAACTCTAGATCCCTGAACCTGCTAAATTTAATTAAATTCAAATTTTCAGATGGCTATCTATGCCTACTTGTTATTGCATTTCAGATAGAAAACACTTGAAAGATTCAGAGTATGTCTTTGAGGATGCTTTTATGGGCATAACAACAGCCGAGCTTCAGGATTTGAAAGCATTCATAGCTTTGTTTTAATTGAAAATTCCCAGTGAAAGGTATATTTGGTTCAGTGGTTTCAGTTGTTCAAATTCCAATAACGCCAAATGATGGAATATTTCTAAAACATAATATCAGGGGCTGGGGAGCCCAGTTGGTTTGGCATTCTAATAGCATGCTGAAAGTCCCAGGTTCAGGTCAAGGCATCGCCAAAATAACTGCCGGATCTATAAACGACCGGTGCAGAATTTTTTTTGAAGAATAATACCCCGTGAGGGGGAAGTGCATGCTAAATATACTTCAAAATCCTAACGTTGAGTATGATTTCGCACTTAACGGTTTGAGTAGGGTGTCTACTCAGGTGTCGTATCGCCACCTGACTGCGGTTCTAAAATATGACGCCCGTCACCAATAGCCCTCGTGTAGCTCTAGTGTGACGATTATTCAGTCTAACCAAATCTAAGATATATTATCCCTCTGGGTGAAATTTAAAGTGCAAAGTAGGTGGTATGTAGATAAAAAAAATTAATTAAATATATTAAAACAACTAAATTATTAGATTATTACATTATGAAATATAGAAAGCGATATTATTAGGGTTAGTGGGGAAATATCCAATTTTCAATCAAGTGACTATGAATATATAAGTGAAAGTTTAAGAATACCCTTTATTCAAAAGTTACAAAGATATTTTTTTAAAAAATTCTATATTCAATACTGATTTCTATTGTCTCTACACAAATTTGTAATTTGAATTGATTAACAAAAACTGAACCTATCTAAAAATGATTTTCTAAATTTTATTAAGTTGGAATGTGTATTTTATCACAATTTTTGCGTCATATTATAAAGGAAATAACTATAAAAAAATAACTATAAAAAAATATAAGACTTCAGGAGATGGCGTTCTTTGACACTCGTTTTGAACCAATATTGTTAAATGAATTACGCAAAAATACATAAACTTTTTATTTAAAACATGGAATTTTGAAAGGCGTAGTAATAAGAAAAAAAGTATTAAATTAAATTTCCAAGTTTTAAAAATTTATACGTTTTAATCATTAGTAAAATACATAATACAATTTTATAACAATTAAAGTGTTTATACATAAAATGCATTAATTTAGCTTAAAATATATTCTTTTGGTCTGGATTTCATAATTTTTATATAAAATCTCTTTGGAAATCCATTATAATAAATTTAACTCAAAACAATTAATGACACACAATGCCTTAATGTCTCATACTTTTTAAAATTACATTAAATTCATCAAAAATTAAGATATTAAACGTATTTTTAAATAAATATTTTAATAAACAACTTATATAATTAACATGTATAATTTCTTTTTAACTTCTCTATCATAATTCTTATCAAGGTTACGAACAGCACCAATTGCCAAAGAAAACCTTTTTATATCATCAATTTCTATATTTTTAAATCCTGTGTAGCACAGGTATTTTAATTATATTTACAAAATTAGACTAACCTGGATAATATTGAGATTGCATCAAACGCATATTTAATTAAATTTTTGAAGTATAGTGTTTTTTTATAAACTTATTTAAATGCATTTCCTTAATAAATGGAGGAAACAGTGATTTGGCTAATTAAAACATTTATAGTCAGAGAATATATTCTAACATTTTTTTGATGAATTTAAATATTTTGATTCCAGCTTTATCTTCGATTGTCATCGATCGAAATTGCTTTACATATAATGGAACACTTTTAGCAAGAAACGTTTTAGCTTGTGAATTTTAGTAATAATTCAAAATGAATATTTTATATTGAAAAATTTCCATTCTGTAAACAAGTTCAAAGAAAACTATATGAAGGAACTCCTATCGACTATATTTATTAAAATTCTCTTCTATATTTTTTTGAAACAGACTCATTTTTCGTGTCACATATTGAACTGGCAATCATGTTTTCTTCTGACAATAAATTCTTTCTGTTTCATTTCGTTCTTCAATATTTTTGAAATTCAGGATTACGCTGTTAGGGAATGAAAATACTTTCCATTGAATAAGTGAAAAAAAAAAGTACGTTGTGTCAATTTATATTCTTTATTCTGTATTTATCTTATTCAGTGCTTTAATATAAATTTCACCGTATCTTTTCCCCAAACTACTAGATTTTCTATTAGTAGTTGCTTACACTTGATCAATATTTTAAAGTTGGTTGGTTTTTAGACATATATTTTCAGGCTCATGTGCTTGGTCGGAGATCCGCTTATAAACCTTCATCAAGTAAGACAGACACAAACACAACACACAATATATGCGACTGATGCTACCATCTATCGCACGCAACCTCCACAATTTAGACATGACCCTGAAGGGGTGGGAAATCCTGTACCCGTGGGAAACTGTACAATTATCACCCACAGGACTTTCGGACCCAATAGATATTCATGGTTTGCACTGAGAGTTGTTGGTGAGAGGGCGCTACGGTTTGCGTTTTACCGGAAGACTTCACCTCGACTTCCGGTTTGCTGTGTTTGTTTGCATTTTCCAGCGGCCATATGTACTTTCGTTTTCTTTAAATCAGCATAAGTTAAAAATAAAAGTAGAATAGACACTTGTTGCTGTGTTCCTCAATGCTCAATGAGAGTAGGAACCAATATCCTTTTATTAATTAAAGTGTATAAATTCCCCAAAGCTTTAGAGCGACGTGGATATTCAAACGATTCGCCGTGACCAACGGTCTCCAACTTTAAGTAATGTGATGTGTTCCAAACACTTCATTGAATTTAAATATATTTTATTTATACAATATTGTAAAAAAATAAATAATCCATTTTCGATTTCCTAGTGAATCATTATTTAAAACTAATTTTTGACTGTAAAATAAGGAATCTGCACCGTCGAAAAGATTTTGAATGAAGAACTGTAAAATAAGGAAGCCACATTTTGATCTGTGTGCCCAAATACTCATAGAAATTGACAGTGTAACACATCAAAAGATTCGTCTCTGCCTAGAGAACAGGAATACTACAACAGTTTTGGCAAAATATCTCCCCAGTCATGTTTGGGTCCCCTTGTGAGATTTAACACAGGGCATAAATAAAAACCAAAATTTCAGCTGGATGCTTAAATACTAACTCAAATTGATTGTGTTTGGTATCAATAGAAAGGTTTCAGGCTCTAGAAATAGAAAACATCCAAAGTTTTGGCGCCACATGTCCCCAGAATGTTTTGGGAACAAATGTGTCATTTGACCCGGCCTCGTCAAAGGACGGGGCTTTTCGCAGGGAAACAGGCTTGGGTTTTAAAATATACATGTACATGTGCCAAATCTTGTATTAAAAGTTAGCTCTTGTCTAGGTGGTGGTGTACAGCTTAAAAAACATGACTTTGAAACAACAAATAGGGTCTCAGGAGTTGGATTGTGGTTTTTTCATGGACCGTCTGTCACCGTCGAAAAGATTTTGTGTATTTCTTGTAGTCGACAACAAAGTTTGCAACCACTATAAGCTTTTAAAAGTGAGCAATGCTTTGTCATAAATGGTATTAAATCAAAGCTAGTTTTGTAATATGTTAAGATCGTACTGTTTATCTGAAATTGATATTTTTATTATCACCTATACCTTTTTCACTGGTGATTCCAAATGAAATCATTGGGAATAACAAGGTTAATAGAATGAATATTACTTGTCACTTGTTTAATAAACAAAAAGGAGTGGCAAGTGGTTTCTACAAGGTACAAATATATGTCTCCAAAAGTTAAATCGGGCCTCTCGTATCATCCGAAAAAACACTATATCTACACCAATTTCTAAAGGATCAGGTAGATCAATGGATCCGATTTTTAGCTTTTCTGTATACCTGATCGATGTCAAAAAGTCCAACTTTTTAAAAGTAGTCGCTAGACATTTTCAAAAATTTTATACAAAAACATAAAAAGACCGAAACTAAAATATATAAATAAACAAACTCCTCTCGTGCATTCTCTACAGCAGAAACGGAAGTATGAAACCGGAAGTGACTGTGGAAGCGAGTTTTCGGGCCAATCATCAACGGGCAGGTTTGTTTCCAAACATCAAACCATGAATAACGAGCACGTACTCCGCACATACTCGACAAGCACAAACATCTGTGCCATCGGGATTTGAGCCCGAACCGAGAGGCTCCCTAACCGTTGCGCAGCCGGGTCGGCATTTTAAAGTTATTATGAAACTTCTTGTAATAACTTCGCGTGTAGTACATAGGGCTTTTGTCGTGCTCCTAGTATCTATGTGCTCCATCTGCATTTATCCGGCAGTATGTGTGGTAATCACCACTTCATATTTTTATCATTTAACGCCTCATATTTTTAAAAAACGGTTTTGATTTTTTACATTAATATAAACTACAAAATAGACATTATTAAATGAAGTTTTTCCCTTTTAAAACAGCAAATCCTTTTTTCATGTAAAAATGTTATTTTGGGGATAAATGTATTAATACGATGAAATTGAAAAAGAAAAAATAAATAATCATTTTGAAATTTCTCTTTCAGCCATAAATAATATTTTCTATAAATAATTTGAGAATCATTAGTTTTGAATACTATTCTACTCATAGATATTTTTCTTTAAATTCAAGACTTATTACTCTTGCAAGAGTTGTAAGAGGTTCAAGAAAGAATTTTCACTCAAGTATAAAAAAATACTTCGAAAGTCCGATAACGCAAATGATACTTGCAGTGCTAATATTTTTCCTTCTAAAATTTAATGTAAGTTAAGCTATTATAAAACTTTTGAAAATTTTTGCACGAGCTCTAGCTTAGGGGTAATTTATACTTAAATTTCCTTTTTGCACGAGGTGAGTAATGACAGGTTTTTTTAAAGATATAAAACTACATCGTAAAGGTTTCCAAAAAAATTATAATAAGAATTCCATCTAGTTTAGAATTAATATGAATACTTTTATAGTCATTTCTGCTATGTATCAATTACATGATGTGCAATATTGCCTATTGCAACCACTAATATTAAACCAAGATGACCTTTTCGTCTTAATAACCGATGGTGTCATGGTAATATTCTTAAAGTTGGACCACAACCGTTGTATGTAATAAAAGCGCAAATTTTATAAAAACACAAAAACGAAATATGCTTCAATGTATGATTCTTTAAAATATATTTTATACTTTAATAAGAAAGAAGTAGTAAGGTATAAACATTGAGCTCCCTTCAGATTAATTATTCAATATTTTTTTATTTAATATAAAGGAATTTTTTTCCGTGACCGCGACCTTTGTTGCATTTTTGTCGGAATGATTGAGATATTTAAGGCTGCCTTTTAAATTATTGCCATGCCATCTATTTTCGATGAAACTTAGATTTTTCATCGATAATAAGTTATGTTTTCTTTTATCATTACGACCAACTTAGTCTGAGAGAAAGTAAGATATAGATTTTTTTTTTATCACAGTCTCGCTACGTCACTTTTAATTCATAAATTAAAAAAGTTTTCAAGAAAATGTATAATAGAATCAAACCATGGAATATAAATTTTAATCCGAAGTTAAACCCCTGTTTTCTGTAAAGAGTTGTAGCAAATAAGGAAAATTTAGCAGATGACCAAAAATAGTAGATAATCTTTTGGGAAAAGTTCCTTTTACTCTCCTTTATTACATTGGACAAATAAAAACACGTTATTTTTATAAAACACTGCTAGTGCATTTATGTTGCTTAAAATGTTCCTACAACCAATATTTTTATTTTTGATACAAAAAATGTAACTCACTTTCATACAGCAAACTAGGTCTTATGCAAAATTCTGGTGGAGAATAAAGCAAAAAAATTCTTACGGGAATATTTCCAGAGCCTTGTAGTGTAGTAGCGTGATCAGAAGATAACTGAACTTAAATAACCAACGATGAAGTGATGATATGTTTATTAATGATTCGAATCACGATGCATTAAAGTTTCATTTATTTATTATAAACAATTTACATTTAAAACCTAAATAAACCGGGTTATCTATCTAGTATAATCTCGTCCATTTCGAACACAGCTCTCTATTTATCATTTATTTAATTCAAAAAATAGTTCTGTTCTGAACTGATGCTGCAGTCAGGGTAACTTCCAAGGTGGCCGGTAGAGAGCCGCGGATCACGACGCTACAGACTAAAGTGAAAAGGAAATAATTAGAAAGCAATTACATGAAATTTAAAATTGACACATAGTACTTAAGTTAGGGACTGTGAACATATTAATACGTCGAACATATTTAAAATTTGAGCAAATATTTATTCCAACTGTACTGGGTAAGAACCCTTTATTGACTTGGAATCTGTCTGCATAAGGTCTGCTTGGCGAATCTATGGAGTCATCGTATAAACTGGTGTGAAGATATTAATATTGCTGAAATAGAAAAGATAAATAGAAAAAAAAATAACAATATGAAGATGCATTTCTTACACAACGTCACGTGTTGATACATTAACGCAACAGTCACAGGTTCATATTTTAAATATTCTAGGCATTACTCAACGAATTACCGTCGTCACATCTTTGCAAGAGCTTTCTTGCTTTTTGTCCACTGAACAACACAACTTTTTCTTAGAACAGGTGAAAAAAAATTAAAAAATTTCTTTAAAATTAACTTTTTTTTTGCCTATTTCAGACTGTACTCAACGAATTTCCCATGCATTTTTGCTCGAGTTTTCTTGCTTTTTGTCAACTGAACAACATAACTGTTTCTTAGAGCAGGTAAAAAGATAAAGGCACATTTTCTTTAGCATTCACGTTTCATTGACAATTCCAGACTCTACTCAACGATTAATGGTCGCCACATCTTGAACGAGATTTCTTGCCTTTCTCCTCGGACGTTTGGGTGACAGTTAAAGCCATACATTATAGATTTTTTTCCGGAGAGCTTCGTTAGGAATTGAAAGCCAGAAAATTCGGCCACATATTGAAATTGATTCGTAATTGTTTGTAAAATGTATAACAATTAATTTATTCGTGATTGTTGATAGTGAATGTATTTGTGATTGTTAACAATGAATTTATTCTTGATTGTTAACAATCAATTTATTCGTGATTGTTAACTAGTATAAATTTATTCATGTTTGTTAACAGTGAATTTATTCGTGATTGTTTATGGATTGTAAAAGTTTGTATTACATAATTGTTTGACTATAGCTAAACAATGCAATTTAGTGAAATAATAGTTAAATTTGTTTGAGAGTTCCTATCTTTATTGTTTTAATATAGTTGCTGAGAACATTATATACGGCTATTGACAAAATGGTATCGGCATTATTTATTTAAATTATTATTTTGACCATTGTATTCAAATTAATATTTAGGAATTTGTTAAAAGGTTGGCAGCTGAACGTTCAGTAGAAGTTTCAAGCATTTTTACAGCTGTAAATTGGGGACAGACAGTAAGTGAATTAAGCTTGATTGAGATTTTTAGGTTCTTTTACCTCTGATTGTAATTTTAATATTTATAAATACGTTAGCAACGTTAGTTTTAATTTAAATTTTTTTGTCTCTGTTTAAAAAAAGAATAATATTAAAGTCAAAGCAATTTTGCTGAAGCAAAAGTTTGTAAGAAAAAATAAATCGTTTGGTATTGTGAAATCGTTTGGTATTTGCTTATATACATTTTTCACAATTTCATATACATATATCTTATAATAAGTACCCATAACTGACAGCTATAATGTGAAACGTGATTTTATGAAAACTCTCTCGTAATGTCGCGCATTCAGTTAGATCGCGGTTTTTTGCCTGTCTCCTGGGAAGCGCGATATAACAAGGGGTTGCTGTACTACTATATCACACATGTGGGAAGGTAATACTTTGTTAATAGTGCTTCAGTACTCATTATTAGTGTTATAACATTATTATTAACATTATTATACTCAAATCAGCTGAAAATTTCTAATCTAAATACTAGTAAATTGTTATCATACTTGAATTTATTTTTTTTGTAAAAGTATTGTTGTTAAACATATTAAGCTTACCCAAAATTAAAAAAATATAGTTTAATTAACCACCTTTACTATCACATGTATTAAAAAAAAGTGTTTGAAGTGATGAAATAAAACTCAGATTTAATTTCTATTCTATTTAACCAAATCAGCAGGATATTACCCCCAAGTAAATAGCACCGTTATTTCCCTATCAAATAGTGGCTTTAATTGCAATCCATCCCTTGTTTGCAGTATGCAGGTCGCTAGAAAGGATTAGTCTAGAACGTTATACTAATCTTATTTGTTCCATTTATAGAATACACATTCGTTACATTTGCAGAGTACGTACCCTCTTAAAACAAAAGAGTGAAATTCGCTCCAATTGGAGGAGTGCATTTTCGACACTGGAAAGGAGTGAATATTAACTCAGACTGAATTAAAATCACTCGTTTGGAGTGATCTTGTCAGAGGTTTAACACACAAAGCATCCACTCCTTTCGGAGAAGTGCATTTTCCAGACTGGAGGAGTGAAATTAACTCAGACGGAGTTAAAATCGCTCGTTCGTTTTAAGAGTGTAGGTAAATTCAATAAACAGAAACTAGATACTACTACTAAAAAGTAGCCGAACAAAACCTCATACAGAAAATAATATTTATTTCTTCAACAAAATGCATTGGTCAATATAGTGCCAGAAAAAAATTATGTTGTCCTTTTGTCGTTGAAATTATTTTGTTGGTTTAACCAAATGATTTAGTTGATTCAATAATAATTTAGTTATTTTTACCAAATGGTTTCAATCTCAAACATACATAGATAATTTAAAAAAAAGAGAAAATAGTCGGACATCGATTTGTCCCCTTTACATAGAACGGCCCAACAATACTAAAAAAGTGACTTCATAAATGCACCGAGCGGAAACATAAATACCTAATAATAATTTAGTGAAATTACTGCTGATCCATATCCAAATTAAAATTTAACTACTTTAAACTTGTCTGAATGACATACAAATTGAATCGTTGGAAAGCTCTTGAAACGTATTTTACCTAAATACTAAAATAAAAAATCGATTATTTGAAAATTACATGGTATGTACTAATGTGCTTTAAAAGTAACTATATATCAGAATGGCGTTACCTAAAAGAAGTAACTCTTACAACTAACGGCGTTACAAGTAACGCCTTACTCCCAGTTACAAATAGAAGAACACAGGACACAGTTGTATGAGAAAGTCGAAATAAGAAATTTTCCGGCATTCTTTTATCAGTCCATTAGCACTTTCACGTCCCAAGAGAGTAAAGATGTCTTCTTGTTGTTGAGCTACTCTGTAGGTGTGTTCTATGTTTATTGCTCCAACACTGCATAATGAACAAAAATTACGTTAATTATAGGCAGAAAATTAGAAAAATACTGGGTTTTCTTTCACAAGACTCAGGGATCTGTATTTAATGCAACAAATAATGAAATCGAAGAATATAAACACAATATATGTGCAATTAGAACAACACATTACGGCAGTTGTATGGTAAAGTCGGATAAAGAAAATACAGTTAAGACTGGGCGGGTTAGCAAGCACAACAATGATACGGACTAAATTTGCTCTGAAATAACTAATCCTTCAGCATACTATTTTATAAGTTAGAGTTATATGAAAGCTTACAAAACTGGTGTAAGTCATCAATCTAGTTACTACAGTTAACCTTACCACGGCAGTATCTCTCGTCAGTCCATTAGCACTCTTATATCCCCAATAGGGTTTGTAGACGTCTTCTTATTGTTGAGCTAATCTATCCAATTCTGAACACCCGAGTAGGTGATCCGTGTTCATTTTTAGTCTAGTTTGAATTATAGTTGAACTAGAGCTTTACAAGGGCTATTGGCAACAGACGTCAAATTTTACTCACACGGCCAAATAACGTGCCGACACCTGAATAAGCACTCAATGCAACCGTTAAGGGGGACATCGTACTTAGCGTTAAGACTAAAGAGCATATAAAACGTGCACTCCATCCACACGGGGTATTATTCATCGAACATTTTTGACTACTCGGACTGTTTATAGGTCGACAGTTATTTTGGCGATGCCTGGACCCCAACCTTGAACCTTCCACATGAAGACTGACTGGGTTCCTGAGCCTTCCATGTTAATTACTCCAGCACTGCATAATAGGCAAAAATTAGATTTATTATGGGACAAGAAAAATATATGATATTTTTATTAAAAAAATATTTTCAGTTATTTAAATTCTAATCAATTATACTTTTTATTAAATTGAGGTTGATTGATCAAGTTATTTTTCTTATAGGCAAGTCCTGATTAAACAGGTAGGTTTAGTGATAATAAATGCAAAAAGAACTGTTGCCAAAAATTGTTTAAAACTAAAATTGTTGAATTAACTAAATTCGTCCAAGACAGATCGTAATTCTAATCCAATCATCGAAAAATTACAAAGTGCCACTAATATAAAGACCCTAACGTTTAAATATAAAAGTTTTAATATTAATTTTCATGTATATTGTAACAAATGTTTTAATGTTGAGTAAAATGTAATTTTTTATATGCTTTATTCAAGACTTACTTAAAGTGAATAGGGTTATAAGAGAGAAAATGGCTTTTGATAAATTAACACGTAATTTTTCATTAGATTTCTATAGTTTTAGTAAAACAGAAATTGTCTGTGGGAAAATGATGAAAATCCTTTGAATTTTAACAGATTTTTTTTACAGTCTGCTGGTCTAACAATCTTTCTCGATATTTGTCTAAAATGAAAACATGCATGATCTCAAATTTAAGAATAATGGATTCAAAGATCTTACGAATAAATTTTGTTCTCTAAAATGGAAACATTTACTCCAATTCGAAAACACATTTTTTATGAGTTTATCCATTTTCCTTTTTGCAGAAATTTATAATTGAAATTTTTTTTTCAGTTTTGTGCTTACTTTATATTTTAACAATAATTGAAATAAAAAAAACATTAAGAGTAAAATATCTTTCTTCCAAAAAAGTAAAAATGTAATAACTTTGTAATTGCAGTTACCAAAGTCGATTCTTATATGTTTAACCAAAGTTAATTGAGACGAATGGATATTCAAATCATGAAGGGGGCTTAGATTAAACTTAGATAAATAGTCCACTTAAATCGCAAAGTCAATGGCGCGATCAACTCTCTGCTTTATTCAAATAGGTCACGGCTGAATTAAATTTTGACAAATCTCTTATCTAATGAGCTAAGTCTTGAGCTAAAATTAGACAAATTGCTACTATAGCTTGACAAAGTTGTTTATAAAGGAATGAAAAAATCGAGTTTTATAGCTTTGTCGACTTAGAAACAGCGACCGACACATGTGATAAAGAAAAATGATGTTCTAATATACTTAGACAACTATACTACTATACCTTTACTATACCAAGAAGAATATACCTTTATTGTACCTACCCTATGGATTTCAGTACTACTTTTAATATTTTTAGCATTCTTTTTTATCGATTTTTCTTCAATTTATATACCTTTCTTCAACTTTGAAGTATTTTTTAAGTATAAATATGTTTTTCTATACTTAGACAACTATTCTACTATACCTAGAAGACTATAACTTTATTATTCCTAACCTATGGCTTTCAGTACCACTTTCAATATTTATATAATTTTTTATAATTTTTTAAAAAAAATTTAGATACCTTTGCTCAAGTTTGAAATAATAAAAATAAAAATAAAAAAAACATTTTGACCATGTAAGAACCACCACCAAATCATTTATAGTTATGGATGGATGGATCTTGCAAAATGCATAGCTGTCTTAGAAAATGTAATTTATTTCTGTCTTTATTTATATTTGAGTGATGTATAGAATTCATACCGCTTCTTTCGTGTTTTCTAGCTTTATCTAGGAAACATGGTCTTCAGAGGAATTTCATTATTAACTTTAGATATATTTGTTGACGTAAAAATAAATCCAATCATTCAGAACTACTCAGATACGATATCAGGCTGTTAATTTTATAAAATTAAAGGGGAAAGTGGAACGATGGGAAAAATATCTTTTCCAAAAACTGATCTAAACTCTATTGAAGAAATTCTTTTGGAAACTTATTTTCAGAAACTGGATTTCCTTATCTGATGATGACAGTCAGAGACTAAAAAATGCATTTTATTGAAAAAAAATACCAAGAAAACGGAAATTTAAGATGCATTTTACAGTTTTCATTTAAAGTATACACAGTTAAAAAAAATTCCTTAAATTAACGGAAAAACTACTGGCAGCAAGTTGCCGGGATTTTTCCGTTAATTTCAGGATCTTCCGTTTTGGAATTTTTCCGTTATTTTCAGGAACTTCCAATTTGGAATTTTCCCGTTCATTTCAGGGTCTTCCATTTTGGAATTTCTCCGTTAATTTCAGGATCTTCCATTTCGGAATTTGTCCGTTAATTTCAGGATCTTATATTTCAGAATTTCTCCGTTAATTTCAGAATTTACTGTTTTAAAAAATTTCTGTTATTTTCAGGAATTTTTATTTAGCTGTTTCTTGTTAATTTCATGAATTTCTGATTTGCATTTCTCTCTAAATTCAGGAAACTTACATAGTACATTTTCTAGTTAATTCCAATGCATTTTATCTTGTCAATTTTGTTTCTCTATACTATTAACCATCAATCATTCTAAATATATCCTTTATATATGGTGTTATAAATATTAGCATAGGTAAATTTAACAGGAGAAACGGGGAAATTAAACATGCATCCTGTTTGTTATGTAAAACGTAAGCAAATAATGTCTTCATACTTTAACCTTAAATCTTTTCAAAACTAATACAATCTAATCCTTTTATATTTTTTTAACCATATTTGGTATATAGTCTGAATAAAAAGGACATTGTTCATATTTTTGAAATTTAAAAACTACCACTCTTCATATATTTAAAACAATTTTAACATGGCAGAAAAATTTTAATATTTTTTTCTAATTTTGATAATTTTTCTGTCATATTTTTTATAATGTATTTTTGTTCTGTAGCTAAATGGTATTGTACTTTACAGTTAGCATATCCAGGGCAAAATCATGGGTAGGGGATACTGAGTCGAGTCTCTTAGGGGTTAAAAAAACCCCTTTACAAAAAGACTCTTTAAGACAGTAACCCTTGTAGTCAAGATTAATAAAATTTCAAGTGTCTGCATTTGTTCAATACATACATGAATTTGTATACTCTGATTGTATAAAAAACAACATTTTTTTTATATGGGCACGAGAGTCATTATCCCCTCATACACCAATGATACAATTTAACAAGATATGAATAACAAAAGAATTACAGAATATAATCATGTTTTATTTTTCTTTCATAACTGAAAAAGACTGTTATAGTTTTTAAAATCCTAAATTAATTTAAAAATATGTGCAGGAACTGCATATTAAGTTTGCTTCTTTTTCTGAACTTTCGACCCTCTTTGGAGATTTATGATAAACAAGCACCTAAAAAAAAATAATATACATTAATCCAATTTTGAATGAATAGATCTAATGTAAAGAAACAAGTGGTAATCAGGCGTTAACCAGACCAAATCTTCGTAAGCCTTCTAAAATTAAACAATTTGTCAATTTTAGACTTTTTTTCGAGCAAGTTTTCCATAGTATCAGCACAGTAATAATTTAATATCAGAGTTAAAAGTGCTTTTCTTATTTTGTGAAGAGGGCGAAGGGGGCAGACAAGGCAGGAATCTTATAGTACCTTTAATTAATTGATTTATCCGTATTTCTCGATACAGTTTTGAGAATTGAAACGCTGAAAGTATTTTTTTAATGGGGGGCGAGAGATAAAGAAAACAGAAGTGCCCTTGAACAATGTATATATCGAAATATTAAAAATACAATTTTATAATAGTATTTTGTATGAAACAATAATTTTAATGTAATTTAATAGTATTTCGTAATAAAATACAATCTTATAATTAGTATTCTAGTAAGAGCTAATAACTATTGCTTTTGAATATCACTGACAGTAGACGGTGAGCCGCAAATGAGATATCACTTAGCAGCTATATCTAAATAAACACTAAAATAGCGTTCTGCGGACACTTGCAATTCCTAAATTTTAAATTCGTTAGAAAATTTGCATTTAATTGGAAATTGTGTGTTTCTTAGTGCAAACTTTTCAAAACAAAGAGCATTGACAATAGTGTATGTAACTTCTTAATCGAATTAAAGCATATGATCTGCATACATCCGTAATCACTAATTGATTCATTAAAATCAACAAAAGAGTATTATTTATTAAAGAGAAAGTTTACGTTATGTATACTTGCATATATATAGTCTTTAAAATAAACCATGCTGATAGCGATAGAGTAAACGTGCTTTTCAATCGAGCTTAGGTTAGGTTTTGAATTTCGTCGCACTAGAGCTACACGAGTTGCTTTTCAATCGAATTTAAATATAATAATTTCAAATAATCATTATTTTTTTAATAATGTGCACTTGTTTGTTGGTGTACATTGTTTATTTCATATATTTGACAGCTTTTTTAAACATTTAAATTAAATTTACTTAGTTAAGCGTGTTGGTAAACAAACGGAATTATTAATTTCAGGAATCACCCCACGGTCAATTATAGGCTATAGAGATTACAGAAACAAATAAGAAAGAGACAAGAACTTGATTCTGTATATAGAAAAGAAGGATTGAAAATAATATCTTAAAATAAAGTCTTATCTTATTAAAAAAAAATTAACGTACCTGTATATTTATCTTTCTTGCTTCAGATGTGGTCAAAACAAACCAACAAAAAACATGGTTTCTGAGTCGGTCAGTGGATGTGACGAGGCTAAAGGCTGTTGGGTGCGAGGTTATATGGAAAAACTCTGTTAATACGGGTCTTAAGTGAAATTCTGCACGCAGAAATACGGTGTTTTTCCGTTTTCGCTCGTCAAGCGTTTAAGGAAAACGGAAACAAGCCGTTTATTTCAGACAAACCGTCTGTTTGTTAAAGAAACGCAATATTTCCGTAAATTCCCGAAAATAATCACAGAAATATGCACGTAAAATTCAGGTTTTTTTTAACAGTGTAAACTCTTTAGAGATTTTTATTTATTTCAAATCATTCCCCAAAACTTTGCCTCCTCAATAAAGGATTTTGCATTAGTATTGATATACTTTTAACATAATTCTGTTTTTTTTGAATCGTTGAACTTTTTTTTATGAAACGATCAGAATAGCCGTAAGGAACTGTCAAATGCTACGAAAAAGTTATATTAATGGGAAAGGCAATAAAAAAGATCGATTAAATAGAAAAAGTTCGATGTTAATACCTTACATAAGTCATTTGCATATTCATCCAAAATTTCTCTTTTTCAGTAGGTCGTTGACTAAACGTAGTCATAACTAAACTAGTATCTTTACTTTATGGTTTTAAAGATATTTTGCCTCACAAAAGCTGGTTCAATTTTTAAACTTTATTTTTAATAGGTCGATGACTAAACGTAGTCATAACTAGTCTCTTTACTTTATGGTTTTAAAGATATTTTGCCTTACAAAAGCTGGTTCAGTTTTTAAACTTTATTTTTAATAGGTCTTTGACTAAACGTATTCATAACTAGTCTCTTTACTTTATGGTTTTAAAGATATTTTGCCTCACCAAAGCAGTGTCAATTTTAAACTGCACTTTTAATAGGTATTTGACTAAACGTAGTAATAACTAGTCTCTTTACTTTATTAAGTCGAATACTCTACTGCTTTTTTTATCAAAGACTTTTAATGACCCCATATACTATAGTAGTTGATAAACTTTGAAGCATGTCATAACTAGTCTCTTTACTTTATTAAGTCTAATACTCTACTGTTTTTTTTTTCAAAGACATTTAATGAACCAATACCCGATAGTGATTGATCAACTTTGAAGCATAAAAAACTTGAGTCGTATTTTATGTTGTTAATAATAAAATGAGCTCCAACTCTTAGAAAAAAAACCAAGTTTAATCAATTTTCACATTAGTAAACGCAGGTGTTTTAATAAATATAAAAATGAATAACAAGTTGTTTGCCTATTAATTAAGATAAAAGATGTTTGTCCTACATGAAGGTAGCCATGATTCATAATATACTTACTGGGGAATTGCAATTTATAGTCTAGACATGAATTTATCGTAGATGTAATCATTTTCGCTAAGCTTGTGTATCATAAACAGTTTGATATTCTATACATAGCATCTATGAAGCATGGCCAAATAGTAGTCCAAATAGTAGTCAATTTCCAATATTCGATTAATATCGTAAATAATGATACGATATTGCGTCTTACCAGAAATTAAAGATGTGTCCGTATGGAAGGGAGTAAAAAATGTTTGGCTGTGGATTACATTGTCGTAAAAGTCTTGTAAAAAATTAGTTTAATTAGTTATGAAATAGGAAAAAATAAGAATTGGACTCCATAGTGTATATTTATTCCAATATTCCTACAAAATTAATTTTACTATTCTACAGAACTAAAATGTTGAATCCTCCTCACCCTGATGTATATGTTGGAGTTCAATATATTAAATGGGTTTCAGAGTGTCAGTTAAGGCAGGTGGGAAACTTGTCTACGGCAAATGTTTAATTGACTTTTTTTATATTCTTTTTTTTTAAATAAAAAAACATCACAAAAAACTTATGTGCATTATATGCACTTTAAATAATAAACTGAAATGATATTTTATCAATAGATAAATTAGGTTTTTTTAAAATTTTATTTAAGGTAATGTGTTATTTTTTTACAGCATTTTTACATCACAAAATTACCCAATTTTTTTCTTCTTTTTCAAATTTTGTGAAATGCTCATTATAGAAATCAAAACACCCTGAAACAGTTACAATGTAAAACAACAACAATTACAACTCATTGTTCTTACCTTTGAGGGAATTACTACAATCTTGTGTAAATTCAGATCTCGTGCTACAGTCAACCAACTGTCATTTTTTTTTTTAAAAATACCAACGCTTTTTAAAGATTAGGTTAAACTATAAAATCGCGGCCAAATTTGGCGTTTTTTTCAAAATCTCGCCAATTCGAAATGAAAATAATAACCGGCACTTACCAAAATAGTTGCCATCTCGAAATGACCAAAAAAAAAAAACCCCACCTAATTTTAAAACGGCCTACTTAAAACAGCATAAAAATTCATTAAATTGTCGACCAGATTTATAAAAAAATTGAAGCGTTAAAATGCCGAAGAATTTGGTAAAAATTAATATTTAAAATCATTAAGCATATAATGAATAAGAGATTAGTATAAGAAAACTTCCAAAATATATATATATATATATATATATATACATTTTAATTTTAAATGGATTACCAATTCGAAATTGTCAAAGCAATTGTAAATTTCGCCAAAGATTGCCACAATACCAATTTTTCGGGGTTATCAGATTTTACGCAAAATTGCGAGCCGCGATTCTTCAGCGTAACCAAAGATTGGTGCTATTTTGCATTGAACTAACCGTTAAGTAAGCGGTTATTAGTTAACTTGGCGACTTTTTTGGCGTCTTCACTTTATTCCGCGCCAAGAATCTCCATCTTTTCCGAAATTCCATGGCGAAATCAATAAGGAGGAGGGGGAGAGGAGACAGATCTCAACTGTCCACAGAAACTTGACACTCTTGCCCCGCAAAGCGTTGGGGTCGGTCTTTTCCCGTAACCTGTGCGAAAACCCAAGATTTGTTTAAGTGCTTTTGACTTACAGGATTGGTATTTCTAGGAGAATCATTGGATTTTCGTATTTTTCTTGGTGATATTTTTAATAATTAATTTAAAGTACTTTCTGAATTTTATTAAAACTTGGAATGTTAACGTTTGGAAACTTTTCATCTCAGCCGGAAAGTTCTCCTGAAAACATTTTTTAAACCTAATTTATCACTTGTACTTTTGACTGAACGGATCAGTACTTCTAGGATTATAGGATTTTCATGTTTTTTTCTGGTGATATTTTTTTCTAATAATTGCTTTAAATTACTGTTTAAAGTTTTTTTAAAACTTGGATTGTTGACTTTTTGAAAAAAAAGCTTTTTATTGAAGTCTAATTTATACTCTTTCTTTTGACTTATCGAATCGTTACTTCTCAGAATTGGAAGCAAGAATAGAATAATTGGAATTTAATTTTTTTTTAATAGTGGTAATCTTTTTTGAATATTTAAATTAATGTATTCTTTAAAAAGTTTTAATTTTTTGAAAAATCTTAATGAATTTTTTTTACAAAAACTAATGCAGACAATTTAAAGAAGTACATTTTAAATATTTTCGTGCAATTGAAAGAGATATTCATTTAAACAAAAATACGACATTTAAACAAAATACGAATGAATTTTACAACAAAAGAAGGGTTTTATACTATACTAAATAGCCCTACTTTGGTGTTTGGAAAGTTTAATTTATAGTAATGTTCTTTTTAAATTAAATAAGTAAATATTAAATGAAATAATAATAGTTTAAACCTTACTCATAGTTGTCTTTCTTATTTGCACTAAGTCGAAAGTGAATTTTTGTAACAAAAATTACTGCCCAATTTTTGGACCTACTTTATCTAAAGTAGATTTGTTTTTACGTATCTACCGATATTCTTAAAACTTTAAATGGCTACTGACTGACTTTACAATGACTTAATTTAATAAACAAACCAAGAGCCTAATTTGATAAACACATCCTAACTATGGGTAACTCACAAAAGAAGGAAGTCGATCTCCTGGAAATGTACATGGACTCTGAAAAACACTCATCCAACTACAATTCCTCCGTCTGTGGCGAGATCCACAGAAGAGTGTATGGCAACTTGACCTCGAAGGAATCTGTGGACATCGTCATTCAGGATAAGCTCATCAACTACTTATTGACCGTGGAGGAATCTGTGGACACCGTCATTCAGGAAAAGTTCTCCAACTACCTATTGACTACGCACCAATCTGTGGACACCGCGATTAAGGATAAGTTCTCCAACTACTTATTGACCGCGGAGGAATCTGTGTCCATTCAAGAGAAGATCTCCAACTACTCTGACTTCTTCTCCAGATGTTTCAATGGCACCATTCCAGGCAATATCTTCAACCAGCCTTACATCCTGCCGTGGTACCAACAACTGTTGTGGACACTGCTGTTTGCTGTCATGATCTTGGTTGCGATTGTCGGAAACACCATTGTCATGTGGATAATTGTGGCCCACAGAAGAATGAGGACAGTGACCAACCTGTTCCTGCTGAATTTGGCCATCGCGGATTTTCTTCTGGCCAGCGGAAACGCGACTTTTAACTTCATCTTCATGCTGAACAGTCACTGGCCTTTCGGGGAGACGTTTTGTGTCGTCAGCAACTTTGTGGCGAACCTGACGGTGTCGACTTCTGTGTTCACCATTTTGGCCATGAGTCTAGATAGGCAAGTACTATTTTTAATAAATATTCTATTAAAGTGTGCATATATTTTATTAAGGGAAATTTTTAAGGTTTTGAAAGGTATATTTCAAATTTTTCATAAAATATTTGTCGAATAAAGAGTTGTATTCACGGCAATATTTAAGTGGTTAATTGACAACTATACTGAAGCATATTTTCTGATTAGTTAAATTAAGAGACAATGTAGTAAAAATCTTTTCCTTAAATTGGCTCTTTCAGCTATATTTATATCGTAGTTAAATGTGTTGAGCCGACAAATCAACAAAAACTAACTTTGATCATTGTAAATTAAATTAATTTTGAATGTAGTCATTTTATAATCAAAAGAAGTAGTTCAAACATATAAATGCTTTTTCATATCGACCTAGACTAAGTACTTATAAGGGGTCACAGGAGTCTTAAAAATGTGCAAAGAAGGTACTGCAAAGCATAGTTTGATCTTTCATGTAATTTTTTAACTACTCAATATACAAGTATAATTTTTTTATATGTAATTATACAAGATTTATTTAATATAAAACAAATTTTAAAATTTATTAAACTTTAGCCAAAACTAAAATAAATGATATTAAACATAAAGCTATTTGAGCACATTGGGCACATTAGGCTTGCGCGGCAAATTTTGAAGTCAAAATTGAAAAAATGACTAAGAAAATGACTTTATATTGTACAAAAATGTACAAACAAAGACTTATACCTAAATTCTCAGCTCAATTTTAATTAGAAATTATTTTTAAAAAAATTTTAAATCAAAATTTTAAAATTTTTATTAATTTTTTTAGAAAAAAGTTATTAAAATAATTTCTAAATAAAATTGAGCTGAGAATTTAGGTATAAGTCTTTGTTTGTACTTATTTGTACAATATAAAGTCATTTTCTTGGTCATTTTTTCAATTTTGACCTCAAAATTTGCCGCGCAAGCCTAATCCCAATGTGTTCAAATAGCTTTATGCTTAATATCATTTATTTTAGTTTTGGCTGAAGTTTCATAAATTTTAAAAATTGTTTTATATTTAATAAATCTTATAGAATTACATATAAAAAATTATACTTATATATTGAGTAGTTAAAAAGTTACATGGAAGATCAAACTATGCTTTGTAGTACCTTCTTTGTACATTTTTAAGACTCCTATGACCCCTTAACCCTTTCAGTCCCAAAAATTTACTACACTACAGAAACATCTGATATTCACAAAATAAGCTTATTTTAAGTCAAATATACGAATTACATACGAAAAAAAAAATCATTTAAATTTTTTATAGGGTTTTTGAATCAATGCCAAAATTTTTTAACTGGGGAAAACAACAAAATAAAAAATATATATTACCTAAAAACACTTTGAGTTATATATTTTAAGGTATCTGACCATATTATTAAAAAAAATTTAGTAATTATTTTAACCGAAATAGTTTAAATTGTGTTTCAAATATGTGGAACTGAAGTGAACTTTTCAAAAATCAGGAGAAACGCTTGTTGACTATTTTCTAAATAAAAAATAGTAGTTCTGACTTCTATTGAGATTAATGTAAAATATTCTCTGATAGAACAAAGTATGAAGAATCGAATGATGTGTGTTCGGATGTCATAACGGGACATAAAAATTTTGAAAAAAATATTGAAAGTGATGATGCCAAATGGCATCACTGGTACTGAAAGGGTTAAGTAAGAGTAAGATTTATAATGGCATTGTCCATTTCTACATATTCACCTACACTATGTTTGATCAATATTATAAGACCGAATAAAAGAAAAACGGATATAAAGTTACAACGAATATAAATTTTTTAACATAAAGAATGCATAATTATTAAACGCTTAGCTATTTTACCGGAACAGTCCTATGAACTTGTTGAAGCATTTATAAAACTAATAATGCTGTAAACAAACAATGTATTTTTGATAATAATATTTTTAGATAGTTATTAGATATTTTTAGACAAAGAATCAAACTTATCAATCACACGAGATGAATGCCAATTCGTCTATTTGTGGCTTATTCTTGGGAAACCGTACTAACCTAAGAGCAAAATAACCGCGCAAGCCTCTATATTTATTCGATTACGCTCCTTTATGTGATTTATTCTGATGCTACTTTATGAGGACCGAAGAAAGCTTTGTTTCTGTTTTATTCTATCATAAAGTATATAATATTATAAATAAACAATATTAATTAATAAAAAATATTAATTAATTTGGCATTATATTATTTTTTACCTTTTTATAGGGTTTAAATACTTTTTTGGTGGCAATTGATTTTATTTACTTATTGGTAAACACATTAAAAAAATTATTTAGCATTTTTTTTTAAATAAAAAAAATGTATGTGTATAGAATTGAAACACTGTTCTTGGGACTAAATCAGATTTTTTTCAAATGATATAAAAGCCAAGTCTATTTTTTTATTTACAGTAAAAAAAACTGCAATTTACATTATTATTTAAAAAAAAAATTGTAATATAAGTTTTTAATAAAAGCCAGTTGCACCAGTTTATAAAAGTATTCAGATATTTTTTTTCAAACAAAAGCGAATAATGATTGAATTGTTAATCTAGTGGGAAAAATAGTAATT
The DNA here is from genome assembly GCA_023701765.1 of Hylyphantes graminicola. Classification (NCBI taxonomy): domain Eukaryota; kingdom Metazoa; phylum Arthropoda; class Arachnida; order Araneae; family Linyphiidae; genus Hylyphantes; species Hylyphantes graminicola. The sequence goes on from CM043111.1 coordinate 20,482,145, forward strand.
ATTTTGCCCTTAATTATTAATATGCAGCAGGGAGTAATTAATCCATATGGATTCCGAAACGGCCGAAAGCTGTGGCGAAACCTGTCAGGATTCAGACAGCTTGGATTTCAGCTGTCAGAATTTGATCCGTAACCCAATGGGGCTTATTTTTGATTGCTTGATGAGGGATTGAAAATATATGGGCTTTGTTCAGAAAGTGTTTACAACAGTTTCTTCTGACTCTACTTCAGTTCTGACTTCCAAACAATAATAGCTCTATCAACTATTTCAGAATCGATAAACCTGTTGATGATGCGAGCTCTATTTTAGGCATACTTTGTTGTCAGAGAGCCTGGTAATAAACGATTTTTTTTTCATCTTTCAAGGGCTGTAACAGAAAGACGGGTCAAGATACAAAAAAAAAGTAATGTACAGTGGTGGAAATTGATTTATGAACTGACAGTTTTTTAACAGTATTTCTTCATTAAATGCATTTTTATCGATTTAAATTTTATATACTATACAAGCTTTGCATTATAAACAATACACGTAAATAAAATTTTATATAAATTCGTAAACTATTTATTTTGTTGACATTTTCGTTTTAGCATAGGGAAATTGATTTATGAACTTTTGCATTCAATCTCAATTAATACTTGCTAAAACTATTTTTTGTCGCTAATACTTCCTTGATTTTGTTTTTCATAGACAACACAAAACTTTGGCTCAAGTTTTGGTCAAGCAATTTGCAGTTTTTAATGATTAAGTCCTTCTATTCCATAACTGATGCACACTTCATTAAAACCATACTCCATTTGAGTAAATTATTCAAACCAATTGATCTCAGACATTATTCTTGGGGTTTAAGTCATGGCTATAGGCAGGATGATCTAAATGAACAACATTTAGTTCATTAAACAGTTTTTAATTTCGTTTGAAATGTGGATACTTGCATTATCATGCATAAAAATCTAATCAAAAGCATAGTTTTGCAACGCAAAAAGGAATTAAAGAATTTTCTAGAACTAATCTGCAATAAAGTGATGTTTGTCAGCAATTCAGAAACATAACCCTGTTTCTTCAATCATAAGATATCGGGGCCCAAACCATCAAACTTCCACCACTAACATTTCTGCTGAAGACAGATCTTGGTTATTTCCGAAGATCCTTTCAATAATATTTTAAACCATCACGTCCATCCAAATTGAACTTTTTTTCATCAGCAAATGTCACTTTTTTCCCATTTCTCTCCCTCCACACCCACCCAATCCATTTTCATGTAGTTACGACTATATTTTAATAGCCTGTTCTTATGGTGAAGAGTAAGCTTTGGACCAGCCTTCATTTTGGAACATTTCAAGTTCGACGACGATATCAATATTTGTCCTACTCTTCTGGGAGTTACAAGAAGTGATTGTTCATAACAAATTCGCCCTGTAATGCACAAATGCTGACACAAATGGTAACTTTTTGGGATACCAATCCAATAATCCTGCTTTTGTCCCTCGTCCCACGAGGGTTACACCTTTTTAATGATGGTTTTTGCCTAAGTCAGAATGATTCTTCAAATATTTATGAATTATATTTATTGATCTTTTAATTAATATGCTAATTTCTCATATAGATTTGTTACAATATTATATAAGGGTCATTTTTTACCTTTTTGGTTTCAGGCCGTCCCGCAAGCTTTCCTATTTAGTAAAATGGGAATAAAACAGATAAATTTCAACAAATTTGGCCTTAATCTTATTTATAAACACAGATAGTAAGCTCCCCTGAAGTTCAAATGAAGAACTAGTTAAAATATTTGGTACCTGGGTTCAAAATAAATTTGAGTTCATAAATCAATTTCCATCATTTGACATGCCCAAAAACTAAAATTAGATATATTTTTATTTAATATCATTTTTTGAAAAAAATTATGTGTGAAATTCCTTTATTGTGCTCTGAATATCCAACACACAAAATTTGAATTGTTAGCACTTAATACAAAGCGATATCTGGTGAAAAGAATGTTAGTTCATAAATCAATTTCCACCACTGTATAATACTGCTTATTTCTCCATCACGACTCCACCTTGAAGATTAAAGCAAATATGACAAATGCCTTAATCGTTAAGATTTATTATGTGGAGAACTAAGCAGTATTGTACATTACCTTTGGTTAAAAAAAACCTTGTTCTGTATTTTGACCCGTCTTTTTGTTACAGTCCATCGGAGGTAAGAAAAAAACAGCACTCGTATTATCGCAAACTTATTTCAGACAACTTTTGCACTCAGTTTACATAAATTAAGTTACCTCCGCAAATATTAAGATTAACTTAGAAACACCTAAAATTTTTCACTTGCCAAGCTAAAAAGAACTTACAACCCTAACCCAAAACGAAAGAAAATATTCATCAAAAAAATATTTTCAACTAGATTTAAGAATTTTTTTTTTCAAGAAACCTGTTTGGATTCTATACAGTGGTGGAAATTGATTTATGAACTAACACTCTTTTCACCAGATATCGCTTTGTATTAAGTGCTCACAATTCGAATTTTGTGTGTTGTATATCCAGAGTATAATAAAGGATTTTCACACATAATTTTTTTCAAAAAATGATATTAAATAAAAAATATATATATTTTAAGTTTTTAAGCATGTCAAATGGTGGAAATTGATTTATGAACTCATATTTATTTTGAACCCAGGTACCAAATATTTTAACTAGTTCTTCATTTGAACTTCAGGGGAACTTACTATCAATGTGTATAAATAAGATTAAGGCCAACTTTGTTGAAATTTATCTGTTTTATTCCCATTTTACTAAATAGGAAAGCTTGCGGGACTGCCTGAAGCCAAAAAGGTAAAAAATTACCCTTATATAATATTGTAACAAATCTGTAAGAGAAATCAGCATATTAATTAAACGATCAATAAATATAATTCATAAATATTTGAAGAATCATTCTGACTTCGGCAAAAACCATCAATAAAAAAGGTGTAACCCTCATGGGACGAGGCACAAAATCACGATTATTGGACTTGCATCCCAAAAAGTTACCATTTGTAGCAGCATTTGTGCATTACAGGACGAATTTGTTATGAACTATCACTTCCTGTAACTCCCAGAAGAGTAGGACAAATATTGATATCGTTGAAATGTTCCAAAATGAAGGCTGCTCCAAAGCTGACTCTTCACCATAAGAACAGGCTATTAAAATACGGTCATAACTACATGAAAATGGATTGGGTGGGGGTGCATTGAGAGAAATTTTAAAAAAGTGAAATTTGCTGATGAAAAAAAGTTCAATTTGGATGGACGTGATGGTTTAAACTGTTATTGAAAGGATCTTCGAAAATAACCAAGATCTGTCTTCGGCAGAAATGTTAGTGGTGAAAGTTTGATGGTTTGGGCAACGATATCTTATGATTGAAGAAACAAGGTTTTGTTTCTGAAGGGCTGACAAACATCACTTTATTGCAGATTAGTTCTAAAAAAATTCTTTGATTCCTTTTTGCGTGGCAAAACTATACTTTTGATTCTATTTTTATGCATGATAATACAAGTATCCACATTTAAAAGGAAATGGAAGAATGGTTTAATGTACAAAATGTTGTTCATTTAGTTCATCCTGTCAATAGCCATGACTTAAACCCAAAGAATAATGTCTGAGATCAATTGGTATGAATAATTTACTCAAATGGAGTACGGTGTCGATGGATTGTGTATCAGTTATGGAATAGAAGGACTTAATAATTAAAAACTGGAAATTGCTTGACCAAAACTTGACCCTAAGTTTTGTGTTGTCTATGAAAATACAAATCAACGAAGAAATAACGAAAAAAAATAGTCTTAGTAATTATTACTGGAGATTGAATGTAAAAGTTCATAAATCAATTTCCCTATGCTAAAACTAAAATATCAACGAAATAAATTGTTTACGAAATTACATAAAATTTTATTTACGGGTATAATTTATAATACAAAGCCTGTATAGTGTATGAAATTTAAATCGATAAAAACGCATTTAATAAAGAAATACTGTTAAAAAACTGCCAGTTCATAAATCAATTTCCACCACTGTAGGTCTTCGGTGTCAGAATTTGATCCGGACTTCAAAAGGGCTTATCTTCGATTGATTGCAAGAGATTGAAAATATATGTGCTTTGATATGACGCCAAAGTGTTTACGACAGTTTTGGTCTCTCGAAAAAATGGCTGTGTCAAATATCGCAGAATAATTTCATAGAATAAATATGTAAATAATCATTTAGAGAATATTCTTCTGTCAGATAGACTGGTAAATCATTATTGTAAACTTTTTGCACACATTTTTTAAACTCATTTGCACATTTTTTTTTCTAATTTTGTAACTTTCGCTGAATATTGGGGATTTACTAATATTAACGCAAAAAACACATATAAAAATTGTTAGCTAATTTAAAAAAAACTTATTCTTCTCCCATACGCCAAAAAACAAATCTACTTACACATTATTTTAAAATTGCTTTTGGTGCAGACCTTTCAATAGATTGATTAATATTCTTTAATAAGTGATATACCGACTCTATGTACAAGTTTGACTATGAAGAGAGCGTGAGACACTATTACAAATATATACTTTAGCTAAAATTTGCCGAGAAAATCACTGTTGACGATAAGTATGACCTTTAAAGATAGGTTAATTTATATTCGTGAATTACATGTAAAAGATTTATATGGTGTCGACAATGTTATTATAGGTTAATTTATATTCGTGAATTACATTTAAAAGATTTATGTGGTGTCTACAACGTTATTTTCTTTGTCAAACTAATAAAAATGTTGATGAACATGAAAATCAGTCTTAATATTTTGCTTCCTTTTTTAATATACTCTAATATTTTCACTGAATAATCACCTGAAAGGAACTTGGTCCGTATTATATATTTTTATTTTAGCAAAACCAAATTAGTTGTTAAATTTGTAGTTAATTTACTAATTTGTGAAGTCAACAAAATATACATTATGCATTGAAATACTTACAGCTGCATTTTTATGTAGTAAATCAAGTTATTAAATATGTTAATTACAGTCTTTAAGACGATGAAAACAATTTCATTACAGAGCTATTGTTTTCTAAAAAGGGCTATTCTGCAGGGCTGTTGTTGTTCCAAAAAAAGAATATATATAATATGGTTCTCAGAAACTCAATGACAATGAGTTATGTATTAATGTCAAAAGGAAGAAAACCAAGTAAATATTGGCAAAATGAAAATATAAGTAAATTGAATTGAAATTGAATAAATGATTTACGAGACGGTGAGCGCGAACTCTCAGAATGGCGAATTGTTAGTTGTCAAAATAACCGTTTATATATTGCTTAAAAAATTGTCTCATTCAATATTACGATTTTTATATTTCACCCAGGAATAAGGTGTTTATAACCATTTTAAATTGAAAAAAGTATAAAAACAAAAGACAAATTAGGATTACGTTTGAATTAGTTTTGTTTTAAAATATACCTTCTGCCAAAAGAGTCAAAAATTTATTTTTAAAAGCTAAATACAGTAGCCGCCGCTTAAATGAATCACATCCGTCCCAGTACGTTTTGAACCAATAAAGCGGCTGAACCATTTAACCGAAAGTCATGAAATTATAAAGAAAAAGTTGTCATCATGAGACATAATATGATTTTTTTAATACTTGCTACTGAGTAATACTAGTACTACATAGTATTAAGAAAAACACGTTATGTTATGTTTTATAAAATCCAGAGTTATACAAATTAACAGGTAATATACGAATACCTACAAAAACTTAATAATTTGAACGATATTATGTATAATTTTAAAACAAAATTTAAAAGCATAAACAACAATGTTTACTATAGTACTGAAATTTAGTTACATTTTGCTTACTTGAATGAATACTTCGTTGTTTTCGCCTGCGTTGTCGTATAACTGATAAGTTCGTTTACCTTCCTTTCAATGTCATTAGAGGAATTATAATCATCACACATAACACCCCGTTGCTCTAAAGTTCTTAATATTTGAAGAACCCGGCATATTTTTACTCCTCGCAGCCTAAACCATTCTAATAAAGCGTTTTCTACGTCTTCTGCTTTGTCAACTCGCTGACATTTCCGATTTATGTTGGGCTCTGTTTCGCAACTTTCTATAATTTCATTTCTTCTCTTCAAAATCCTACATAAAGCTGCCTGAGAAAGTCCTAATTCAATTGCAGCTTCTCTTTGGCTGCATTTTTCCAGAGTAATAAATATTTTTTAGGAGTTCATATTTTTTGGCCGAGCTAAAATCTTTCCGTTTAAACACCTCGATAACACTCCGAAAACACGTTCTTAATTTAATCGATCAAAAATCAAAATGAGTCTACTGTCTACACCTTCATGCACACGTGTCGATTACAAATTCCTTCCCCTCTACCCCCTCCCCCCCACTATAGTTCTCTCTCTCCCTCCTTGCCTAAATAATACAATTTCTGCGATTTACCTTTTTTTAAAGATGGATTCGTCGGCACCTCTTTGGTTCGCATTTGTAGTTAGAGGTCATTTGGGGTAAAAAAAAATACCACGAATCTTAGAAAAAAGGAACTTTTATAGAATTTTTTGAGTCCTTAAAACGGCGGTAAAAAGGTGATTTGATTCCGATAAGCGACGGATTTTCAATGTAAAAAGTGATTCCATTCTGTTCTACGAAATATATTCCAATTAAGCGGCTGATTCAATTAACCAGTGATTCCAAAAAGCGGCGGCCACTGTATAACTGTTTTTTTTTATGAGCATATAAAAGTTTGGTTTTGAAACTTTATTCTAAAACAAAAATTTACCATGCTTTGAACAGAAGTTTGACTTTTTCTGAAACGTAATTACGAACTTTAATAATTAATAAATAAGTTGAATTAAATATCACTCTAGGGAAAACAAATCGACCGCATTATCGTCTTTTTTACATCGCATCAAATTTCTTTTGTCTTTTTCATTGCTTTCTATGCAATGCTTTTAATGGTCGCGGAAATTGAGTTTGGATACTTTTCGCTTTAGTTGCATCGCTTTTCTGTAACAATTAGTGGGAGCTTAAGTTGGTACTTGTTAGATGTTGCCGCCAAGAAATTTTTTACTCAGCGTTTCTTTACTTTGTAAAGGTTACAGCGCGTTTTTCTACAAGTCATTGATGAATTTTTTTTGTCCGGTATATTATTATTTTTTTTTTGGCAAACCTGCCCCGTCACTATATTTTGACTTTAATAGTACTTTGATGACGAGTTAGGGTTGAACCTTTTAGAAAGCAAATACATAGTTACGCACCACTCTTAGTTACGCACCACTTTGAGAGAGGCACCACTTTTTAGCAACAGCAATGACAAAACTTAAACTAACCCTTTCAAATTGGCCAGGGGTGTCTCGGACACTTGCCGCCACGTCAGCGATCATGGCCGTAAGATTCATGTCCGATGTTACGGGTGTCTTGTACACTATGGACTTCATGCGTCCTACAAGCAGAAACACAATGGAGTCAAGTCGGTTGATATCGGAGGTCATTGGACTGGTTCGACTCTACAGATGGACCAATGCCGTTTTAAGTTTCGGACAAGTTCCCTTGTAAATCTTGCTCATCGTATTATGACAGACCAGCGGGCTAAGTTTTTTAAACGATCTTTTGGGACAACCTGTATATGGGCAATTCTACCAAAAATTTTAATTTTACGTCCCTTGGTCCTAACTTTTTAAAAAATAAATATTTCTTTACATTTTTTTCTTATTATGCTAAAAGACTGGTCCTTATATAATTGCAAAACGGAATTTTAAAGCAAAGAAACTCCAAAATTTTTTTAGAACACAAAACAATGCAGAAAAGTCCTTACCCTCGTGTGTCCCGAACGTCAAATTTTTAGCTTAGGGCTCAAGCTATCACATTTTGGAGCTAAAAATTACATTCATTTGGAATTTAAATTGAACTAATACTGTAACTTGACAAATTTCTTCTATAAAATTTTGGTTTTTAATATTTATAATGTGTTTTTCTCGACTCCTAACTTTGTCCCTGGGTTTTTGTACATTCACTGACCTCATTCCTAAAGTGGTGATGAGAGGCATTGGATGGAGCTACAATGATTCTTCAACCTTGAAAAGTGATTTGCAGAAAACTCACATTTCAGTTATTTCAGTTAGTAGTCACATATTTTTGCTAAAATTCACCAATAAGTCCAAAATTGAAAAAAAAAACTCCGTAAAATTAGCTGCGAGGCTTTATTGCTTTTCTTACAATCTCCCAGGTTTAAGGTTAATTTTTGCTTGCTAATTGAAATTTTTTTCTATAAATATGTTTAAGTGGAGTGCAAGAAGTAAAAAAAAATCCATTTTATTAAACTGGAGTTAGTTTCAACACAAAAAAAGACCGGAAACAACGTGAATGTCCTTATATTCCGGTTCTTACCGTCGTAATAATGTAGGATGGCAAACCGAAACCAGATTTAAGACTAACCGGTTTTTTGTGATTTTGGTTTCATTGAAAAATAGTTATTTTCGTTCGAATTTCAACTATATTTTGAAACATTTCACTATACTGCTGTTGCAGCTACAGTGAACCGTACAATTTTTTGGGTGAAGTTTATAAGTAATATGCTGATATAGGTCTATGGTGAAGCATAAATTTAATAAATCATAAAATACAACACAGCTTTACTGTCAAAAATACGAATGCAACTTATAAAACTTTATATGTATTCCATAAATTTATGAATAAATGTTCGAAAGTCTTGTAGATTCGAAAAGTTTACAATCGTTCTTACAAATTCTGTTTATTCTTCAAAAGTTCAGAAGAAATGCAACGTCAATTTCAGCTTGAACTATTTGTTTGATTTCGGTTGTGTATTCGAAAATTTCCATATTTTTCTTTGAAAGATGATAAAACTGGTTGAGAACAAATATAGAGGGGGATTGAAGGATATCAAAAAAAGTTTCTAGAAAAACCACTTGCATCTAAAAAAAGAACAATAGTTCAAAATTTCGCTGACCCATCTCCTAGAGTCGTAACTATGATGGTAATGATTTTTTTTAACCTCTTAATGCCCGAGCAAGATCCTACACGTATATTCTAAATCTACAATACTTTTCATACAAATATGTAATAAAGAGTATGTTTCGCAAAGTAATATTTAAAAAATATACATGTGTAATAGTTACTTAGGGTCACGTCTTAAACTTTGCAAATACAAATTTTTGTGCTATAAATGCAACATAGTTAACAGATTGTTTTAACATTGTTTTTAATGCAAAATGCCTTTAAAATTAACTACAAAAATAACTTTTGGAAAAGTTAGAGAACAAGTTAGAAAAAAATTAGTTTTTTTTAAGAACCCTAATATGGTATTGACAATCGTTATTGATCTCTTCATTTTTATAGAAATAAACGACTGATAACTGTAATCAATGGTTGAAAACTGATATTTGGGTCTTCTTCTATCGGACCATGTCAATTTCAGCTTTATACAGCATAAGACGACATTAAGTCATTACAGCTTTTAGTAAAAAACATGAATAGAAAATCATTTTATATTTAAACGTTGATATTCTTGAGATGAGCAACTAAATGTTTTTGTGAGTATCCTGACCTATATTTATATGTTGAAAATAAGTACGATGCGTAATTGGCTCTGTTAATGCTTCGCATGGAGGCTTATTGACAAAAAACGTACATAAAACCTATCTATATTGATGATATTCTAAGAATGTTAAGTTTAAAATATGGAACAATTATTTTTTTTGGGAGGGGGGGGGACTAAGTCTATAAAAACCAATTTCTGATGTTTTTATGGCTAAAAAGAAAATTTTGAATTAAGTTGAAATATCACTATCATCGATCAAAAATATTTTTAAGGTCCAACAAGTTCTGCCCCCCTGACATGCTAATTTATTTAATACTTGAACAAAATTAAAAAATGATTGTTTTAGTTATTATCTCTTTGAAAATTGATAGCTTTCGTTGATAGATTGTTCTATTTAAATCGACCGTGAAGTTAATTAACCTTAGTAAAAAATAATTACTTCTTTTCTCCACTATAGTTTTTTTTAATGTTCTAGATTTTCTGTGCCATCCTTTCTCTTAAAGTTTAACAAAAAATGTCGTGCTACTCTTTTATTCCTTAATTAAGATGTCTTTAGGTTAAACTAAAGAATCATGGCCGGATATTTTACGCCAAATAATTAAAAAAAATGGCTTATTGGTACTATGGCAACCTTTGGCGAAATTAGCAAAGTGAAAGTTTCTTATCATGTCACGTTCTCCATACTTCGGTCATTCATTGGTTGTCTCGGCACGCGCCGGGGTTTGTTGTCATTCGACCTGGCGATATTTTTGAAAAGACGCCAAATCCGGCCACGATTCTTTAGTTTAACCTATCTTTGTATATTCTAAGTATCTTTATTCACAATTCATAAATTATCTTTTTAACCCTCTAATGCATGAATTTTTATTTTCATCCCCCAAAAATATATATGTATCTTTAATACTCACACATTATGGGAAAAATACTAAAATTTTTTTAAACTGCATTAGAATTTAAATAATTTCAATTTTTTTTTTTAAATTCTATATGACAAAAACCAACTGCAAAATTCCAATTTTGATAATAATGACTAGAAAACTACTAAAAATATTTCAAAATAAACCTAACCTTTTTAACTTTGATTAATTTTTCAAAACAATTTATTAATATTTAGTACTAATATTATTATTCTTTGAATACTGCCAGAAACGTAATTTCACAAAAGTTAATAACCTCACTCTTTAATTTTGAATACACTTTTACTACTGTCATCTATGAGGATTATTAGTAATTAAAAGCTTTAAAATGAAATGTAATAGATGAAAAAAACACAGATTTGTCTTGGAGGAGCTCTAATTTAATAGAATAAAGTGGTATGTTGCTTGTTACCAAACGGTAACAGTATGCATTAGAGGGTTAATAAGCTTCTTCTTCTTCTGCGAGTTAACATATTTTTTTTTAAATATATTATCTAAATAATGGAAATAATTAAAAACGCAAAGTGTCTGGCGTTCATAGGTGGGGTATTTCTTTATAAACGGGAATCTCTAATCAATAACTTTCAGGACAACATTTTAATTATTTGTTTTATCTTGTATAACTCATATAGCTACATAAATAAAGTACATGAATGACTGTGACAGTGCTGAAACTGCACCTAATACAGAAACCCCTCGTTATATCGCGCTTCCCAGGAGACAAACAAAAAAAACCGCGATATAACGAGTGACTTGAAAAACATTATACTTTTGATGTATTTATGCCCAAAGCAATTATTTTAAACTAAAGCACGGTATGTATTAGAAAGAAAACTGAATCATATAAATAATTTAACTACTTTGAAAAAAAACAAATTTAGAAAGGACTTATTAATTAGTATAAACATTGCACATTACTGCACAGGTAGTACTATACTATTTCACTCCTTTACTTGTAAAAAATTCATCTAAAGTTAGCTACTTTGATTTTTCCTGTTAAAACCTGTTTTCCAGCAAATATCAAAGGACGAAAGTTTATTAACAGCATCTTACTAATATTAGAATTGATTTTAAGGAAATTACATATTTAAAAAAAATGATGAAAAATTTTGAGACGTGATACAAGGCGCGAAATATCCGAATGCGCAATGTAATGAGGCGCAATATAGTGAGGTGTTACTATAATCTAAATATGTAGAAAACATATTTTAAAACATATTTATGAAGAGTAAATATTCAGAAAAAAAGTTTTTCCGTTTCTCTCACCACAAACTAAACCTTATAAAAAATATTTTCTAAAAACCTTGATCAGTTAACCTTTACTTTTCTATAAACGCTATCCACTTATATATTATTAATACAAAATGTTACGCCTTTGATGTTTCCCACCGTTTAATTGCTTGTTTATCGTAGATAATCATAATAATGACTTGAAAATTGCCCTTCAGAGATTTGTGTAGTCATAAATAACAACTCATAAACAGATTATGGCTTTATAGAATTTTGCAAAGCACACCATTAAATAGTACATACTTAGAAGTTAGTTTCCCAGAAGTGTTTGGTGGTGTGGTAGTAGTATGGTATGGTAGGTACATATATATTCCAGCTTGTGTGCTTGTTCAAAGAACAACTTATAAGCTTTCTTCAAGTGGGACAGACACAGACAGAGTTTTTACAAGCACTAGAGACACACAAAGAAGGGACAACACAAATACATATACAAATAACAACATTTATTGACGGTCACAAGCATCCATGCCTGACCGGGATTCAAACCCGAACCCAGCAGTACCAAAGGCTAGCATCCTAACGATTGCGCCATCGGGGCGGCCGTTTGGTGGTGTAAATTGCTTGAAATGTGAGTGTTAGGGATAAGAAGGAAGTTAGATGTTTATATGTTTGTAGTAATTTGCATTGTAACTCTCTTTTCGACGAGAATCTTTTAATTCAAGACAACACAAAATACAGACACTATACAAGTAGAATCTCAGGAGCTTTACAAAGATGTTTCTAGCAGTTAAATTTTTTTAGTTCTCGCAAAACGCGTCGCCAAAGCGAACACCCGAATTATTTTTTCACTCTCTTCAGTTCAGTTTTTGCAAAACAAAATAAATCAACAAAAAATAACTATATACAAGAAATGTACACGTCACTACAGACTCCTCCCTTCCCGGAGAAAAACTTTTCTCGAAGAGGAAAGTTTTCAGTCAACTGTTCAGAGTCTCAGTTCAAAATCACAGTACAGTCACTCGTGTAAAGTTGTAGCACAGTCACTCGTGTAAAGTTGTAGCACAGTCACTCGTTCAAAGTCACAGCACTGTAACTCGTTCAAAGTTCGGAAAAACACACCATAGTCCTATGCTCGAGTAGTATCACAATAGTCCTATATGTTCTACTATTTACCATAGTCCTATGTACCTACTTGACTGAACTCTAGTGCCTGTACTAAGTAAATTTAAGTTAAATTTTAATTAAATTCTACTATAAATCAAGTAAGTTAACAATATAAAGAAATAGAATAAAGTTTTCAAAGTCATATATGTTAACAAGGAAACTATATACAATACAGTTTACACAATCCTATATGTTAGCAAGGAAAAAATGTAATATAATATACAATATCATGTTATTTTATATACAATATCATGTAAGAAATATAACAATGGCTGTAAGCATATATACTTCCCTGACTTAGATAGCTGACTATTTAAGAAACAGTTTCTCAAATTGGCGATAGTTCAAAAGAGTTTGAGTTCAAATGAAGCCTAGAAACACACACACACGAGGAGGAGCACACACATATGACTTTCGCCCTTCCTAAGAAACTTTACGACTTAGTTCGTGTCTGTCAGTTCCAGGTCCCACGCAATGCACAGATGACTTGTTTGGCTTAGAAGGCTTCTTCTTGGCTTTTTTCTTGAAGTATAGCTCTTGATTTTTCGGCATATATCTGGACTTAGAGATTGAGTTACCTTTAGCTTCTTGAGGGTATGTCTTCAGTTTTTCGCCCTTTTGTGGCTCTTCAATTAGCTCCTTTGGAGATGAACTCACAAGTCTAGGCTCAGAATGTAGAGAATGTGCCATAGGCAAAACCTCTCCTAACTCCATCAGCTCACCAACGTTTCCCTGGTCAGGAACATCTTCCGGAACCTTTTGTTGCACGTCTGGACGCTGAGACTTATCTACGGGCATTTTCTTTTGAGCTCTATTTTGAACTGCATTAAATTGTTGAATCTCGGCAAACTCATTCTTCTCGACTTCTTTAAGCATTGCAGCTGTTTTGTTGCCCAACAGATACATTCCTTTGTCTAAGGAGTTTCTAAGAACAGCCGCTTTAGTGACTATATGGCCTAAGTTGCATTGTAGCTCTACTTTGGCTAAAGGCAAGCATTTCATATCCTCGTCTAAAGGAGTTTTGATCCATACATTCTCATTTGTATACATTGAGGGTTTGACATACTTCTGGCAAATCAAGTCGACGGTCGAGCCGGTATCCCGGAGTATTGGCATTTCCACTCCATTTACCTTCCCTCGACTGATGTATGGTGCCAGTCCTTCTTCATTTATAGAAGTAACATTAGAGGCCACATATTCGACTTTCTTCAATTTATCGCACTGGGGTCTGAGATGCGTAGTAGATCCACACTCAAAGCAGCGACGTTGAGGTCGTCTTTCGAACTCCTCTTCGTTGTTGGTTGCCAGCTGTGGATCTTTCCTTCCCCACTGGGTTTTCTTCACTTCTTCTGCAGGTTCCTTGAATTGATAATTCGCCTGTGATTTGTTTGTCTTCTGCGGGGTTTCTTTCTTCCTAAAACTCTCTCTAATGCTCTCATACTCATCTATGGTTTCTGCCAGTTCGTAAGGAGTCTTCATTTTTATCCATTTATCTAGAAAATGTTCTCTAATATCGTCTGGAACCCTGAACTTTATTTGTTCGGTTATCAACAAATCTTTTAGCTGTTGGAAAGTAGATATTTCCAAATCTTCTATCCATTCTGTGAAATAACATGACAACTCATGAGCGTAATTTCTCCACGATTTTTCGGGAGTCTTCCGATGGCGATAAAAGCACTGCTTAAGTTTTTCACTGTTTAGCTTATATCTTTTTAGGATGAGGCTCTTTACAAATTCATAGTTATTTGCATTTTCAGGTGGTTCTCTGGCCAAAAGATTAGATATTTCAGCAGGTAGAACACCTAACAGGTAAGCAGTCCAATCGTCTTTTGGAACTTGTGCCATTTCAGCCTTTCTTTCGAAATTTATGAGATAAAGGCCCATTTCATCCTGCTTTTCGTCAAACTTAGGAGTTATCTGGGTCAATTGAATCTTCGGACTACTTCTTACCAAATCCCTATTTGTTTGGGGCAAGGAATCCCTTTGTGTCAATTCCAGACGTTTTAACTCTAGTTCATGTTGCATTTCAGCTAATCTTTCTTGTCTATCATTCTCTTCTTTCCTTAATCTTTCTTGTCTATCATTTTCTTCTTTCCTTAATCTTTCTTGTCTATCATTCTCTTCTTTCCTTATCCGTTCTTGTCTCTCTTCTTGTCGCAATTTTTCTTCTTTCTCTTCTTTCTCCCGCTTCAGTCGGTCATCGATAATACGTTCCAATAAAATCTTGACTTCTTCCTCGTCATAGAATTTACTCTTTAAGATAATTTGTTTTATCTCTGGAACCACACTCGAAGGCGGAACAGCTTCCCCTAATTCCTCGCAGACAACTATCAAGTCCTGTTTCCTACCCTTAATTAAGAAAGCCATTTTCCACTTCAAAATGTAATTTATCAAATTTAATTCAGTAAACTACTTTTTATTTAAAAAAAATCAATTCGGCTAAAATATAACTTCAAAGAAAGTACTATGTTATTTT
The DNA here is from genome assembly GCA_023701765.1 of Hylyphantes graminicola. Taxonomy (NCBI): domain Eukaryota; kingdom Metazoa; phylum Arthropoda; class Arachnida; order Araneae; family Linyphiidae; genus Hylyphantes; species Hylyphantes graminicola. Next base: position 20,497,503 of record CM043111.1, read on the forward strand.
GCAAATAATATTTACCATTCTTACCACGGACAATATTTATGTCTTACAAGAACAATTTTCAAAGAAGCTATACATTCAAAACATTTTTCAACTGAATTATACCATGCAATGATCGTTCCACTAATTAAATATTTTTTACAAGAACAACCAACAAATAAATCCTCATTAACTTTTTTTTACATGAAGTTACGAAAATTAAACTATGTTCGCAACGAGAACAATGCTCACGTAATTAATTGAGAATTCTACAAATTCTAAATATTTCGGAAATTGAAATAACGGAAAAATTTATTTCCCAAATGTATTCTATCAACACTTTAAATAAAATTTTACTACAGATATTTTTTATCTGCCAACCAGAATTGCATTTAGCAATATACAGAATTAAATCTTCAACTGATAATTGACATTGCTTTCATTGAACGACTGTGTTAAATCGGTAAATACAACCGCAAGACAGTACACCTTCAAATTAAGCTATTACCTTAATTAAAATACAATAATAAGATAACGAACTTCAATATCAGTTATATATATAAAGATCTAAATCATACAATTTGATATACATGTGTTCTTGTTCTCAATGTCATTTACATATAGTAATTGCAACTGCTAGAATAACTCACAGAATTCTACAACAAATAAAGTTTAACTTTTGTTAACTTTAAATATATATAAAATAATTTTTCGTTTTATAAAAATAAATCAGGCACTAGAATCAAGTTAGGTACTTACAAACTTTGAATCTTCCTGATCGAAGCAATGGTTTTGACGTTCTTCTTCGTCAAAAATGGCGTGAAAATTTCTTCAATCCTTTACAGCTGCCACCAGTCTTGTCTGTAGTAATTTGCATTGTAACTCTCTTTTCGACGAGAATCTTTTAATTCAAGACAACACAAAATACAGACACTATACAAGTAGAATCTCAGGAGCTTTACAAAGATGTTTCTAGCAGTTAAATTTTTTTAGTTCTCGCAAAACGCGTCGCCAAAGCGAACACCCGAATTATTTTTTCACTCTCTTCAGTTCAGTTTTTGCAAAACAAAATAACTCAACAAAAAATAACTATATACAAGAAATGTACACGTCACTACAATGTTGTTGCTTAAATTTTAAACCGAATAAGAAGTTCTAACTTAAAAATGAGATTTAAATTGCATTATAAAAGTTAAATTAAAGTTTTCATTCGCTTGCATTTTTATCTTACCTTTCCGCATTAAAAGTGGAATAACTTTTTAAATTGTAGCTACACTTTTAAAACTTGGTAGACTTATTAAGAGATTCCAAAGTTTAGTTTTAGCAAACAAAAAGTATCAATTTTTGCCAATATTGAGGTACTGTGTCCCCTTAAGTTTTTTTTTAAATAAAAAGAGAGTAAATCAAATTGTTTTTTCATTTTTTTTATCAAGTACTTTACACTGAACAACCTTATACAGTGGTGGAAATTGATTTATGAACTAACATTCTTTTCACCAGATATCGCTTTGTATTAAGTACTAACAATTCAAATTTTGTGTGTTGGATATTCAGAGCACAATAAAGGAATTTCACACATAATTTTTTTCAAAAAATGATATTAAATAAAAATATATCTAATTTTAGCTTTTAAGCATGTCAAATGATGGAAATTGATTTATGAACCCAAATTTATTTTGAACCCAGGCACCAAATATTTTAACTAGTTCTTCATTTGAACTTCAGGGGAGCTTACTATCAGTGTTTATAAATAAGATTAAGGCCAAATTTGTTGAAATTTATCTGTTTTATTCCCATTTTACAAAATAGGAAAGCTTGCGGGACTGCCTGAAGCCAAAATTTTTAAAAATGACCCTTATATAATATTTTAACAAATCTTTAAGTGAAATTAGCATATTAATTAAACGATCAATAAATATAATTCATAAATATTTGAAGAATCATTCTGACTTCGGCAAAAACCATCATTAAAAAAGGTGTAACCCTCGTGGGACGAGGGACAAAAGCAGGATTATTTTACTTGTATTCCAAAAAGTTACCATTTGTGTCAGCATTTGTGCTTTACAGGGCGAATTTATTATGAACAATCACTTCCTGTAACTCCCAGAAGATTAGAACAAATATTGATATCGTCGTCGAACTTGAAATGTTCTAAAATGAAGGCTGGTCCAAAGCTTACTCTTCACCATAAGAACAGGCTATTAAAATATAGTCGTAACTACATGAAAATGGATTGGGTGGGGGTGGAGGGAGAGAAATGGGAAAAAAGTGACATTTGCTGATGAAAAAAGTTCAATTTGGATGGACGTGATGGTTTAAAATGTTATTGAAAGGATCTTCGGAAATGACCAAGATCTGTCTTCAGCAGAAATGTTAGTGGTGGAAGTTTGATGGTTCGGGCCCCGATACCTTATGATTGAATAAACAAGGTTATGTTTCTGAAGGGCTGACAAACATCACTTTATTGCAGGTAATTTCTTTAATTCCTTTTTGCATGGCAAAACTATGCTTTTGATTCGATTTTTATGCATGATAATGCAAGTATCCACATTTCTAACGAAATGGAAGACTGGTTAAATGAACTAAGTGTTGTTCATTTATATCATCCTGCCAATAGCCATGACTTAAACCCCAAGGATAATGTCTGAGATCAATTGGTTTGAATAATTTACTCAAATGGAGTATGGTTTTAATGAAGTGTGCATCAGTTATGGAATCGAAGGACTTAATCATTAAAAACTGCAAATTTCTTGACCAAAACTTGACCCAAAGTTTTGTGTTGTCTATGAAAAACAAAATCAAGGAAACGTTAGCGACAAAAAATAGTTTTAGCAATTATTAAATGAGATTGAATGTAAAAGTTCATAAATCAATTTCCCTATGCTAAAACTAAAATATCAAAAAAATAAATTGTTTATGAATTTATATAAAATTTTATTTACGTGTATTATTTATAAGGCAAAGCCTATAAAATATATAAAATTTAAATCGATACAAATGCATTTAATAAAGAAATACTGTTAAAAAACTGTCAGTTCATAAATCAATTTCCACCACTGTAGTACCTCCTAATACAAACTTGAAAAACACGAAGTTATCTACGAAAATTGTTTTTTTTTCTAAAAGAGTACTCAAACAAAATAATTAAAGCAACGAATACATTTAAATGTTTCAAATGCTTAGAAAATTCCTTCAAAAAGCAAAGCCCTTTCTATCATTGTAATCCTTTGTGGGAAAACTGTTTAAAAAAATGCTTTTTCAACTGCCACCCTTTAAAAATAAATGCGTGGCTCGAGTAATTTTAGTCATTTGCATCTAACCGAAGTGCCTAAGGAACATTCCAAGAGTTGGCGGCTAAGATTTAAAATTTGAAAGTATAGTTTTTATTATCTTCAAACTCGACTTATTAATCTGTAGGGCTATAGAAAAGTCAGCTTATTCAGATGATGGAAATTTAAAATAAATGAAGATATATTTATGATTGCGAACAATGTAATTAAATGTCGCATGTTGTGTGCCCATACTTTTGTAGGTACGCATCATTAAACGTAAAAGATATAATTTTAAAAACCAAATGTCACATAAATCAATACCAGGGATGTAGAAATTATACATACTTTAGATTATTCCGTTTTTACAATACTTTTCCTATTTTCAAAATAAAATCGAATAAATTATTATGAAAAAATGTTATTTTTTCTATCATTAATGTGATCTAATTTAACTTACTTATACTTTTCAAACATTTATAGCTTGCTCGATGCAAGAGACCAATAAATGTATCAGCGTATAGAAAGAACAAATTTCAAGGTCTTTAGAAAAGGCAGGGAGAACGTATTCACCAGAATGTCAGTAATAAAAATAATAAAAAAACGCAACAAAGATAGATGGAGTCTGAATGTTTTTCCAGAAAACTGCTTGAAGATCAATCGGAGATTTCAAAAAGATATGAAGCAATATCTGTGCAGGGAGGAGTCAGAGAAAAGAAGAAAATTGCATCTCAGCATGGCAAGCAAAAAAATATTAGAGTATATTTCATTTTTAACTTATTTACATAAAAAATCACGTATAAGTTGAAGTTTACGGATCGTAAAGTTATTAACTTAGGAACTATTTTAGCAAAATAAAGGCATATTAAAATAATTACTTCAAAAATTATAAATAAAACATAGTTTTAAAAATATTTCCATTCTCATGACGAACGTAATTTAAAATAAAGAAAAAACTTTGTAAGATAAATAAAAATTTGAATTTCTGCTATGTCAGTGAAATACTTGTAATTTCTGCTAATGATAAAGAGATTTACAAATTATAAAAAAAACTGCATTTTTTTTATTACGAATGTAATATTTTTTAAGTTTCTTAAATAATTATAAACTAACTTAATTTCATGTTAAAATTAAAGGTCCTCAGTTTCAATGCTTCGATGCTTCAGTTTCAATGCTCAGTTCAAATGTTATGTTTACGCGTCTAAACAAAACTCTCCATTCACAAGCAACAATAAAATAAATACATTTTCTAAATGTTAATTTGTAATTTAGTTTATTCCTTTCTCTTTTTAAACTCATAAAAATAAAGCGACGGTTGTAAAGTATTTTTTTTTTTTAGAAAAGGGAGGTGGCGTAATATGATTCTATACATTAAACCCAATTATACCTTGTCTAGACAGAATGTAAAATTCGAAAAGACTTTCTTCACCCATCCCTTCGCTTGGTTTTCTAGGAAACGGGGGAGGAAGCATCGCTTTTCTAAACCTAACGCGTTTGGGTTCTGTTGTGGGGTTAACAATCCGTGCAGTTCTAACTCCAAGTAGGGCGGGGGGGGGACGTGTTTACGCTGTTTTAAAGAAACCACAAGCGGGGATGGGGGAAGTCTTTTCAAAGCTTACATTCTGGCCAGACAAGGTCTATACAATGCATTAGCATAAACTATACAAAAGTTAAGGATAAATTTCTCAAACTATATATATTTTTTTATTTAATATGTAGGTATTTTAAGAAAATGTACTGTGTAATAGTTATTATTTGTTATTCAATTTTTTTTTAAACAAAACTGAATTGTGTAATAGTTTTGGTGTTACGAACATTTTGCAAAAGTGATTGTTTGAGACTTTCTTATAAAAACTTAAAGAAACGCGAAACTTAAAGAAACGTGTTTACTTGGGTAGTCTTATTTCTAAAAGACTGTTGTCTTGATGCATTGCTCGTGTGGGGGCACAAATATATGTGCTTGAATTTTAGCGAAAAGTTCGAGTTCTTCCAGCGAACGTCCATCTCACTTAAGTGGCTCTTTTCTGAGGCACATAAACATGGAGTTCAGAAGAAGATGGAAATGCTTGGCGCAAAAAAATGGAGTGAAGCCTTTAGAAAATCGCCAACCAAATAAGCCCAAACTGCTCATAATGCTTTCGTTGAATGTAAAAAGCTATTGTGAGCAAATTCAGATACTTTGCTACAGCTTAGAGCATCCTTTAAAAAGCGTAATTTAAGTAAAAATGCTTGCGGAGTTCTAGGCCAGAGCAAAAGGTATGAATTTGCTCAATATGGTAGTTTAGTTGGAATTATCGTTGCGCTAGAGCTACACGAGGGTTATTGGCGACGGGCGTCATATTTCAGAACCACACACAATATGGTAGAATTTCAATCTTAGGTTTAAAAAAAAGTGTTTTGATACGTAGCGTGAAATGAAGCGAAGTTCCAGAAAGTCGCCAAATAACCCTGTATAGTAAGAGAAAACAAACCACTCGCACAACGTTATTTGAAAAGCGTATGCGTTGTAATTATATTAGATTTCGAAATCGTTCAGTTAATTTAGTGTAGTGTAATCGTTTCCGGCTGACTGTTTCTAGCCTCCATTAGAAGCTTTAACACAGCCAATAACGCCTCGTAATTTAGAACCCTGGTCAAGTGACGAGGTCGACACCTGAGCGGGTACCCAACGGAACTTCGAGCGACATCGTACGCTGTCGCCGGGACTTTAGACTCCACAGATTTAACGAGTCTGTCCCAGTGTACTCGGGCCCATCCGCCACTAGTTGGATTTTCTACTCTTTCGCAGTACATATATCCGATTTATAGGATGACTGGCAGTAGGTTGGCAGTCCTGAGAAGAACCCCCGCAGTCCTGAGGAGGCTGAATCCTGAGGCGGATGCCTTAACCACTCGGCCAACGGACTCAGGGGTTGTAGTAAGCCTATGCAAACTCGAACTCCCCACTGTACCAAATACGTCGCTGAAAACATTAGTTTGGGCTTTCTTCAAAGCGATTGATAGCTTCGCTTGGCGACCAGTTATTGTAGTAGGTTTTGCCCGGTAGCATCTGTATCTTCTTAACTTAATACACATTAAGCTGGACAGCTGTAAATTTAAAAACAGTCTTGTTTATAGTATAAGAAGTGCGTCGTCATAAATAAAGCTTAGAAGAAACGTTTCTTAAGCTATATGCATTAAAGAAATATGCCTAGGTGGTCAAAAGAAGTAGAAATGCAAACATATCAAATATTACAAATGTATGTCAGAATAGAATATGATTTTGTGGGAATCAAAAAAAGTTATTTCAAGGATAGTAAAGCATTATAAAATTTTAATTATAAATTTATTAATTATGTTCAGCTTCAAATGTACAGTGAAATACAGTTAAAGCTTCATATTAATTGTTTAAACATGAAGTCATTTTAAAATGCTCCCCAGTTTTTAGGATAGAATGACGTTTTTCGTTGCATTCATTTAGTAAGCCACTCTTTTTAATTTTCAGCAAAATTTCAAAGGTATTTTTTTATAAAATAAAACAAACGATTTATATAAATTAATAAAGAAAAGTTTTGTAAAAAAGAGAACTAGTCTCCAACAGTTAAGTATGTGTTCTTTTTATTTGAGGCTTTGAAAAGTGTGAAGAACTTTACTTTATTAATTTATACCTTTTGTCTCCTTAATACTCGTTTTCACATTATTTAAAAAAAGTTTAAGGATAAGTAGAGTAGAGAACTAAATCATTATATAAAAATTTATAAATTTACTTCATGTTTCATACTCTAGAAAATTATTGCATTAAAACATTTTAAATTAAAAAAAAACATTAAGTCACGTCAAACGAAATTGTTTTATTAATTTTTTCAACTAACTAAATTAATCAATTTTTTTAAAAAAATAATATTAAGAACTTGTATATGATTAAGATAAAAAATATCGCTATTTAGCAATTAAATGCTTAACCAAATTTAAAAATCGAATATTCATTTTATTACATGAAGCATTCAAACTAGAACAAAAGGACTCCTATTTTGAATAGTGCATGTCAACTTCACTTATTACTGATACTTGTGTCCTTTGAATTATTTTGAGTGGATTATATGCAAAATTCCTTTTCATTTAATTACCAGGGCGATTTCATTAATTACCAAATAATTAAATTCCCATGGCAAAGTGATAGTCATTATTGAATTAAAGCAAGATGCCTTATAGTGTTATGCAATTTGTTACAAAATGGTTTGAAGTGAAATATATCATACCCAGTATGTCATACAAAGATAAATGCTTTGTCTTTAGCCTTTAACGACAACTTTGGGAATATCTTTAACACTTTATTTTGGAATAAAATAATTAATTCTAACTTAGTTTTAAATTTGTTTTACGTGTAACTTAATTTGTACTATGTTATTTATTAGGTCAATGGTATTCATTTGTCTTATAGTTTGTTTATTTAAATAAACTGAAGCAGAAAGCTCATGTTAGTATGGTGAATTTTTTTTGTTCATCGACGTTAAATTTGTTAAAGCCAACCGCAGTTTGGAAAACTTTAACTTATTTATATATTAAAAATATTGAATTTTTCTGAAACAATGCGGTACTAAGTTCATTATTGTTTTATGTTTTTATTTAATTTTGAAAAGGGTTTTATTCTTAGGGTATAGGTTAGTTGGGTTCATATCGAGTAAATCTAACCTATACTTAAGAATTAAAACAAATATCATTCTACAAATAAGTTTGCGCTGTATTTGTATCTCTCAAAAGCTTTGAGGTACTGATGGATTCTAAATTAATTTTTCGTTATGTGCACAGAGGTTATTTTTTGTGGTAGAATACGGGAATAAGTAAAAGATTAAAAAAGTATCTAGGTTTCTTAACTGCAGTAAGCATACTTAAAAATAAAAACAACACTAAGACAACCGATGCTTCCAGAGAAACGTTTCATCAAGGATTTGCATTATTCCATTGCATTTACATTTAAAGTTCCACCTTTTACAGCGCAGTCAATCACTAAACACTCCCATGTTCAAACTATTTAAAAAAGTAAAACTAACTATTAATTCAATTTTCTTCTAGATTCGTTGCTGTGACGCGTCCCTTGCGTCCCCGGATGACCAAGACCATGGCCTATACCATCATCCTGTTCGTGTGGACGCTGAGTTCGGTGCTGGCCGCACCGTCCCTTCTGTACGCTACCACCATCACGTACAAATACGTTGACGGGACTCAGAGGACGCTCTGCTTGCTGGTTTGGCCGGATGGGATGGGAACGGGTTTGGGAAAGTCAGACCTGGATCATGCGTAAGTCGAGTTCAGTAGTGATTGTTACTAAACCTTCATGACTTAGCAACAGCAATATGTGGTCCATAAGTCCATGTATGCTAGCAAAGTCAATAACAATAGTTGCGTTTGCATGAGCCATCGAATCCATGGATTAAAGACCAAACTCAGCATTTTTCCCTCTTGGGGATTTTCTCCTAGATAGAATCGGAATTGCAGGGTTCATTGGGGGGAGGGGGTTCGAAAACCCTCCAATGAGGGAGGGTTTTATGTTTCATACCATGGATTCAGCCACAGACTATCATTTGGGATAGAATTGCGGCTCAACCTCTTTTTCCCTAAATGGGGATTTTGGCATTCGATGGATAAGATGGCTCATATAAACGCGCCTACTAAGTGGATATATGATTTAAGGTCTTCTAAACCTGACCGAGGTGGTCTAGGATATGATCCAGAGTGGCTTGCTTTAAAATACACTTGTTGCAAGCAATTTTATTAATACCTGACACATTAACGGGAGCGGGTATCCACTAAACGAGGGCATTTTCGTATTTGGTCACGTATTTTGGTTTTCTAGTATTTGTAAACCTTCATGTGTAAAAATGTCAACAACGTCTATGTAGAACAATGTCTAAGTAAAACAATGATAAAAAATATTCAAGTTTCTAAAAGATGCATTTTGTTTCGTCCGCTTTCACGGCGAAACGTACAAATACGCAGACCAAACGCAGAGGACGCTGTGCTTGTGGGTTTGACCGAACGGTTTGGGAACACGATTGGAGGAATTGGACTTTTTCAATAACATTGACGTTTGGATAATACTTTGCATACTCAAAATTTAATCGAAATTTAAAGTTTAATATGTAGCAGGAATAAAAACAAGTTGCACGTAAAGAACTCTGAAATAAAAAAACAACAGATGGCAAGAAAATGCATACTTTCAGAGTGAACCCGATTCAACCAATGTATTGGCAGAACGAGCAAAGATGAAAGAAAGAAAGTTACAGCATCTGAAATAACCTCTATCTGTTGTATGCTCTATAAAGTACGGTACGATAAAGCACGGACAGTATTGTAACAGATAAACATTATTGAAATAGATTGAAACATGACTTAACCAACAGTCAGTGGTGAAACATACACCTTCATTCCTTCCGAACAAAAGCAGAATCATTGTGCCGAATATCACCAAAAGCATGACAAATACCAGAAACTCGATATGCTCAAACAAGCGTTTATCATTGCTTATGATAACACATGACAGCTTGTGTGCTGTAATGTGGGGGAAGGGGATACATGGATATCTGATGTTAATGTCACCAACCTGTCTATTCACTCCATATGAATTTCATGTTATAATTCGGTTTATTCACGAATTTTGCTATTGAAGTTTTGAAACGAATGGTAATATCAGTGCCAAAAGTTGTCTTCACATTGAAGCTGTTAGGAATGGACGAAGATAATCTGATTCATAGTATGGTATGGTATGATACATATATATTCCAGGTTGTGTGCTTGTTCAGAGAACCGCTTATAAGCTTTCGTCAAATGGGACAGACATAGAAAGAAATTTTACAGTCACAAAGAAATGAATAACACATAGACAAATAACAACATTTATTGACAGTCACAAACATCCATGCCTGACCGGGATTCGAACCCGACCCCAGCAGCTCCAAAGGCTAGTACACTAACCATTCAGCCACGGAGGCGGCGATTCATAGTTGGTTTGTCAAACACTATTCGTGTTATTCGCGACTGAAAATCATTAGTAGACCAACCGCAGTTTCAATTCACGATGGCGATAAATTCACGCTTAAAACAGTGATGATAACTATAAATAACTACTATTGTATGAATTCTTGCAATAAAGTTTAAAGTTGATCGTGTTCCTGGTAAAATTAAAATTATGTAAAAAAACTATGTCTGTCTAATGACCTGCATTGCTTTACACTAAAACATTATACAGTAAACAATACGTTTATAATGTAACTCAAAATTTGATTTTTGTGTTTTGTTCATTTTATCGGGTACAGTATCATGTTCCTGGTAGTGAATTATCTTAATGACTTACATGGGGCTTGAAATAAAATTTTTAACAGTAGGGGAGGGTGGGGGCTATTGGGACAAATTTTTTTCAACCTCTGTATTTTAGCAAAAATAAATTAATTTTAATTTCTTTTTTCACAAGATCATAAACTGAACATTCATTTACCTAAAAAGTCATTCGACAAATGTTGAAACATTACCATATTTTGGTTGCTGAGCATTTTAAACAAACATGTAAACGTCCCATTAGCCCCCATATGTGGGGGCTAATGGGACAGGGTGCAGGGCTAATGGGACATGCTAAATGCTGCCTTAATAAAATATTAAAAAAGGAAAAATGAATCAGAAAAGGAACAGAAAATAAAACTTTAAAGCACATGCCATTTAAATAATGTGTACATAACGAAATTTTTTTAAAAAAAATATTCAACATTGAAAGAGATCAAATATCATAGTTAAAACTCAAAATCGAAGATGCTCCCATAATTTTTTTTGGAATAACTGGAAAGGATAGTTTTAAAACTAAATCTTAAGTTTTTTTATAACTAAATATTTAGTTTTTATAACTAAATCTTTAGTTTTAAAACTAAATCTTCTAAAATTTATCCCAAACTTGTCCACTTTTTCACGGTACAAGGATTTAAAAAAGGCCGTCTTATATTCAAATAGCTTACCATCGTTCACCTGTTTCAGATTATTCTAACGAACATTTTCCCTGTAACGGGTGCGGGTTCGATTCCCCTCCTTTGCCCTGTGTGTACTTCCTTTCTCTGTGACAGTAAAAACTCTTTCTGTGTCTGTCTTACTTGCCGAAAGTTTTTATTTACGGGTCTTCGATCAAGTACACAAGCCGGAAATATATGCAACTACCCTACCCTACGAACATTTTAAGTTCATCGCCTTCTTTTTCAGAAAGCAATCCAACAAATAAAAAATAGCTTGCTTACAAGCAAAATTTACCAATAACAATATCTTTATCTTCACCAAGCTCTGTTCAGATGTAATTATTAAAAATCCAGGTGGAAATATGTCACCAATAAAGCTACTTGAACTTTCACTTATTATACGGTGAAAAAAGTTAAAAAAGTTTAAAATTAAAGTTTAAAAAAATTTTAGGCAACTTGACTGAATAAGATATAAGAGATTTAAATAGATTGTCTGAGAGAAGCATGCAAAGTAAGGTTTATTCGTGTCCCATTAGACCCCACTGTTTCTGTCCCATTAGACCTCACTGTGTTGTTTTTTATAAATGACCCAACACAGAAGCACTTGTACTTCACCACAGTATTTGACACATACTATCTTAATCTAGGATATTTCATCCATCTAAAACTGCATTTGAATTCATAGAAAGTTTTTTTTTTAATACTTCAAAATTGAAAAGCAAGGTACACTTTTAATTAACTTTAAATTCTCCAAAACAGCAATTCTTCTCTCCTCATCAGCACATGTGTTTATTTGCTGATCTTTAGTTGTTAAAATGTGAAGTGTAACTGTTACTATTCTGTAGTGTAGAAAAATTCGGTAAAAAGTAAATTTTTCCTTGCTTTAGGGCCCGTGTCCCATTAGCCCTGCGTCCCAATAGCCCCCACTCTCCCCTAAATAATCCATTTATTATGAAATCAAAATTTGATTTTGTGTTAATTTTTTTTTACTTTTACAAGGTACAACATCGTGTTCCTGGTTGTGACCTACGTCATCCCAATGACCTGCATGGGTGTGACGTACACTTGGATTGGCTGCATTTTGGGGGGCAGCAAAGTAATTGGAGAGAATTCGGACCCGCAAAACCATGTTATTAAATCGAAGCAAAAGGTAACAAACGCTCAATATTTTTTTTAATAAATGAATATTTTTAGTGCTATGGGCCAATTCCATGCAAAATTATCTTTTCTGTAGTGTAAGTCACATGTGTAAAAAGTGATTATCACTACAACTTTTAACATCAAGTGAAAAAGTTAGCGTAATAGCTGATCGATACTAATTGAAACCAAATAATGTAATTTGCTTTATTTAATTTGAAAATATTCAAAAATATAATATTTTAATCTCTTATTAAATTGTAACTTACACTACGGTTACCTGGAATTAGGCTATAATAATAAGTTATTAACGACGCACAGTGGGAAAAAGTCACAATTTTTTTTTTCTAGTTCTGTAAAAAAAATCAGCGTAAATCTGCATACTTGAAAACACAATTGAAGAGCTTAGTGAAAGAACGTGCTAAGTGACATTCTGGACAAAAATATAGATGTTTATGTTTGTGAACATATTACTGACTTATTTGACCATAAAAAGTTTTTTATTTTTCGTAAACTTTAATTTAAGTATATTTTTTACGGTTTGCAATTACCGTTTTCAACAGATCTGAGTGCAAACGGAAAACTTTAAAGCGTATTTTCTCGCTTTCACCTTTTTGTCACTTAGCACATTCTTCCACTAAGCTCTTCAATTTGGAAGTTTCACATTTAACTGTAAAAATTATTACAATGCATTTGAAGAGCGTGAGAAAGAACGTGCTAAGTGACATTTTTGACGAGTTTGAAGTTTTCGTGTTAATGAACAAACGTTTTGAAGGTAACAAGATTCTGTCTGTTTATAAACTTTAATTTTAGTTTATTTTTTATATTTTGTAAAAGTGCCGTTTTAAACGTATCTAAATTCAAACAGGAAAGTTTAACCCATTAATGCCTGGCGTCCCTTTTTAGGGACACTTTTAAAAAAATTCGCAATTTTTGATGAATCAACGTTTGAATTAAAAAATTGCTCCGTTGCATTCAATAGTGTACATTTCAGCTGACCCAAGGGCATCGATGCTGTTTAAGGCAACTTTTCCGGTAAAACTCTTAACATTTTAGTCTCATAACCTTAAATTAGCGCCACCTGAAAGGGTCTTAATGGGTTAAAGCTCATTTTCTCGTTTTCAGCTTTATGTCACTTAGCACGTTTTTCCACTAAGCTCTTCAAATATCTATTAGTAGCTTAGAATTATCAGTGCTATGGTAATAAGTTATTAAACAGTCAAGGGCAAATTGATTTACGTTTTTTTAGCTTCAAAATTTAAAAAAAAAAAGGTTCATCTATGTGTTTTGCCCATTCACAAATGTTCTTATTTATTTTAAAATCCCTTCTAGTTAATAAAAGAAATCGGTGTACACATGCACTCATGAAAACACAATTATAAATCTTCGTAACTGTAAAAAATTGCTGCAGCTGTAAACATTTCTTCAGTAAAAAAAAAACATTAACTGTAAACAAGAACCTGAAAAGCTTTTTAGATATTTATAAAAACCGTAAAAAAACACAACAATGTATTTATGAAGAGTTTAAATTATTTAATTAAGAAATGGTTAAAACATATAGTACAAATGTAAATCATATATATCCTGTTTTTAGACATTGTATTGTTAGATTTTTTAAGAACATTTTAAATTCAAGACATAATTTATTAAATTATAAAGTTTATTCACTAGAATAAACGAAACCTACGAAATGTGTCTATTCCATTTCATTAAATGTCACACTTTACAAATGAACGAAGACAGTTAATTAAATGCGCATTTGCATATATTTGTTTAAAGTCGAATTCTCAAAGGCAAAAGGGTTATTGAACGCAATTAACTTAAATAAGTTAACTTTAATTAGTTAGCTTAAGTTTATTCATCCATTATTCCGAAGGGAATTCGCTAAAAAACCATTAATTCTTGAAGTGGTGTACCATTAGTCGACGCAAAAAAAGATCCATACTTTATTTCAGTTTGTACTTTAATTTTCAGTTATAAAAAGTAAACGGAACGGTTGATATCTGATACAAATAACATTCTCCTTAGTGGTATTTATAAGTATTTAGTTACTAATTAAAGGAATTAAGTGCAGGTTTTGTACATATTGCTCTGGTTTGTACATATTGTTGGCATCACCAAAGACTGGTAACATGCAAATTTATTGTTTCATTTTATCTGAGCCAGGTGTCGCTATAGATTTTACTTTTAATATATATACATGTTCTTTTTACAATAAAGGTATTCGTTTTATTTACAACAAAGACTTGTGTCGATTTATTTCTTCAAATCCCCACGGCCTTCATGTGGTAGCGGCCCGTGGTTCCGCATGGTTCGACTTGGTTGTATAGAAAAGTTTCGCTCTCGTGCTATATCTAGATATTTAATCAATCAATTAGAAAATGCTTAGTCTTGATAACGCAACTTCTGTTCCACTCCTGAATGGACAAAACTACCATATTTGGTCAATTAAACTTGAAGCAGTTTTATCATTGAAAGGACTTTCTGACGTAATAGAAAATGATGAACCAAAGTCAGACGACGTGACCCATAAAGACTGGACTATGAAAAACTCTAGAGTTGTGTCGATTATAAAACTCTCGCTATCCGACCAGTATGTTCTCCAGTACGGTATGGAAAAGAATGCTAAAGTTTTATGGGCGAAAATAAAGACCGACTGTACGGGTGCAATCGATGATAGAAAGATAGACGCCAGCCAAGAAGTTAAGAATTTGCGAATGTTGGACAGTGAACTAGCCAACGATTACGTCGCACGAGCCAAAGGACTGGTTACGAAGTGTGCAAGCCTCGGACTTGAGATATCCAGTCGAGAACTAGTATTTTATGTCGTTCGTGGTCTCAATGCAAAGTTCGCCGGAGTTCGTGAGATTCTGAAGACCCAAAGAGACAAATCACTAGACGACATCTTGGAGACCTTACGCGAAGAAGAACAAACGTTTCAACGAGGAAGTGGATCCAGCCCAAGGAGTGAGCAAGCATTTGCCGCTAGAAGATCCGAGAAGACCTGCGGTTACTGCTCTGGACGGGGGCATGTCTGGAAGACGTGCTACAAGAGATTGAATCAGCAGAAGTATTCCCGGGCAACCAGCAAGCGCCGAAATTCAAGCTTTAGTGACAACAGCCAGAAAACACGCGGTTGGAGGGACAACTCCGCTTTGACCGTGTGCTCCGATAACTTACCAGCTTCGGATGATTCTGACACTTGGATAATTGACAGTGGTGCAACAGCACACATGGTAAATAACTTAAAATGGTTTTCTAATTTTGAGAATAGTGATAATGAAGTTCAATTAGCTGGTATTGATACTACACTAAAAACTAAAGGTACAGGAACTGTTAAGGTTAAATATAAAGATGATAATTTAGATATTTTAAATGTTATTTATGTGCCTGAATTAAGATTTAATTTACTGTCACTGACAACTTTATTAGAAAAAGGGTTTCAAATCACGTCTAAGAATAACTATATGCTTGTTACTGATAATACGAATAGATTGATTCTTAAAGCAAATAAAATAAATAAGCGTTTAATAGTTAAATTTAAACCAAATGCTAAACCCATGGAAAATGAATGTAATTATGCTAACAGTGATTCGAGTGATCTCTGGCATAGACGATTGTGCCATTTGCATTATGAGTATATGAATAAAATGGTAAATGATAACTTAATTAGAAATTCCACTAGTTTTAATAAAGTAACAAAATTTGATTGTGATGTATGCAGTGTTAGCAAAATTACCAATAAACCTCATAGATCAATTACTCAAAACCAGAGCAAATCTGTGCTAGAATTGATTCATGTAGATTTATGTGGTGAAATGCCTGTGAATTCATTGAATGGTTCTAAATATTTTCTTGTTATTGTAGATGACTATTCTGGAATGTATTTCACGTATTTTTTAAAACATAAAAGTGAAGCCATCAACGCGATAAAAGCATTTAAATCTAAGTATGAGAACTTGTTGGGTCAACGAATTAAACGTTTTAGATCTGACAATGGGGGTGAATTTGTAAATAAAGAGTTGAAATCTTATTTCGAAGAATGCGGTATATTTCATGAGAAGACTGTTCCTTATAATTCTTCCAGCAACGGAAAAAGTGAAAGAGCGATTCGAGTACTTTGCGATCGCGCTAAAACTATAATTTATGATAGCGGACTACCTTTAAAGTTTTGGGCGGAAGCTATCGCTTGTAGTACCCATGTATCTAACTTAACTCCCAGAAAATCGAAGAGTAAAACTCCGTACGAGTTATTTTTCCAAATTAAACCTAACATTTCATATCTTAAAGTATTTGGCTGCATAGCTTATTATCATACACCTAAAGTGTCTCGTAATAAATTGCAAATTCCTGGGAAAACTGGTATTATGATTGGTTATTCTCGAGAAAGACGAGCTTATCGTATCTATAACGTAGAGGAAAACCGAGTAATTGAAGAACGGTCCGTAAAATTTAATGAAAATCTAAAAGGTTCAAATCTAATAAAACATTCTTTTGATAATTGGGATATAGAAAAACACTTTAATAACGGATTTATTAGATCAAATGTAAAAAATTTGCAAGGTAATAAAAATCTTATAGTTTTTGAACCAAACTCCGACCTATCCGAACCCATTACCGAAAGTGAGTCACAAAAACAGCGAGGTAGACCACTCGGAATGACAAAAGTAAAAGCCCAGGAAATACATCGCCAACAGTGTTTAGAGCATGAGCAAAAATTGTTAGATGAAGGCGTGAGACGATAAGAAAGATTAAAACCAAACTTAACGTCTCTAGTAACTAGTGACATACCGAATAACTACGAGGAAGCCATGTCCAATAGAAATTCGAACGATTGGTTAAATGCAATGAAACTGGAATTAAAATCGCTAGAAAAGCATAACGTGTGGGAAATAGTTGATAAACTAATGCAAAATCGTTAAAAGTAAATGGGTTAATAAATGTTAAACAAGATTCAAGGGTGGTAAGGAGTTTTTAAATGTTAAACAAGATTAATTTTAAGGTCTAATAGTCTAAAAATGTGCAAAGAAGATTTTTTATTATAAAAAAGTTTTAAGTTTTAAAATTTATGAAACTTTAGCAAAAACTAAAATAAATGATATTAAACATGAAAGGTACTTGAACACACTGTGATTAGGCTTGCGCGGCAAATTGTGAGGTCAAATTGAAAAATTGAATAAAAATGAATAAGAAAATGACTTTATATTGTACAAATATGTACAAACAAACTTATACCTAGATCTCAGCTCTTAATTTATTTTAAAAATTTTTAAAAAAAAAAAATCAAAAAATTTTAAATTTTATTTATTTTTTTATTTTTTAGAAAAAGTTCTTAAAATAATTTCTAATTAAAATTGAGCTGAGATTTAGTATAAAGGTGTACAATTTGTACAATATAAAATTTGTACAATTAAAGTCATTTTCTTGGTCAGGTGTTTCATTTTTGACCTCACATTTGCCGCGCAAGCCTAATCACAGTGTGTTCAAGTACCTTCATGTTTAATATCATTTATTTTAGTTTTGGCTAAAGTTTCATTAATTTTAAAACTTGTTTTATAATAAATAAATCTTGTATCATGTAGAATTACATAAAAAAAAAATATACTCATTTATTGAGTATTAAAAAAAAAATCAAAGAGATCAATATGCCTATGTGTAATCTTTCTTTGCACATTTTTATTTTTAGACTCCTGTGACCCCTTAAGATATAAAGCGCTTGTTGCATCTGCATTATTTAATCAAATCAAATCTTTAGATTATGATGAATGTTATTCTCCAGTTGTTAATATAGAATCTTTCAGATTGTTGCTGTCATTAGCTGCAAAACTAGATTTAATTGTTCAATTTTTTGATATTTCAACAGCCTATTTACACAGTGATTTGAAAGAAACTGTATACATGTCAAATCCTCTGGGATTTGAATACGGTGAGAATAAGGTTTGTAAACTTAAGCGTAGTATTTATGGATTGCCTCAATCCGGAAGAAATTGGAATCACAAATTGAAATCTGTGCTATTAAATATTGGACTCAAACAACTTGCCTCTGATAATTGTGTATTTGTTTTAGATGATCTGAACTGTTTCTTTGCTATATGTGTTTATGTAGATCTTGGATTTTTTAGCAGTGATCAGAATGTAAGTAACGGTATTATTTGCAAGTTGCGAAATCATTTTGAACTCAACGAAACTACTAAAACTGGTAAATTTCTCGGTTTAGAAATTAGTATAAATGAAAATGGGATTGGAATTTCCCAAAAGCAGTATATAGAAAATATACTGGAAAAACATGGTATGACTGATTGTAAATCTGTTAAAGTTCCTATTTCTAAATCGCACGAGAAAGTTTCAGATGAACCGGAAGAATTAGTTGATAAAACTAAGTATTTAGAATTGATCGGTGAATTATCGTATCTTGCAAATCGTACTCGTCCCGATTTAAGTTTTGTAATTAGTTTATTATCACAATATAACCAAAAACCTGAACAGCGTCATTGCATGCAATTGAAGAGAGTTCTAAGATACTTACAAGGTTCTAAAGATCGTATTTTATTTTATGACAAAAGTGTTGATCATATTTGTGTTAATACTGATTCAAGTTGGGGAAATGCTGAAGGAGGAAAATCTTTCTCCGGGTCAGTTATTATGTTTGGTAAGTCATTAATTCTTTGGAAAGCAAATAAACAAAAATCGGTAGGAATGTCTACTTGTGAAGTTGAACTTTTTGCAATTGCTGATGCTACTAAGAATCTGATTTGGATCTGTAATTTATTAGAAGAGTTAAATTGTTCAAAATATGTAAACTATCCCATTGAAATACATTGTGATAACAAAGCCGCAATAGATTGGTGCAAGGCTGCTAAATCTTCTGTTAAAACTAGACATGTAAATTTAAAATTTCATTTCGTTCGAGATCTCATTGAGAATAATAAAATAAAGTTAATTCACAGTACTACTGGTAAAATGTTAGCAGACTTTTGTACTAAAGCAGTACCTGAAACCAAACTATTGTGGACTCTAGATCAAGTTGGTCTGATTAAGGATGCCTAATTTCGTTGTGTTAAATTTGCATCTTCCCAAGGGGGAGTTTGTTGGCATCACCAAAGACTGGTAACATGCAAATTTATTGTTTCATTTTATCTGCGCCAGGTGTCGCTATAGATTTTACTTTTAATATATATACATGTTCTTTTTACAATAAAGGTATTCGTTTTATTTACAACAAAGACTTGTGTCGATTTATTTCTTCAAATCCCCACGGCCTTCACATATTGCTCTGGTTTGGTCTTATATTAATTCTTATTTATATTTGTAGTAAATTCTTACCTCTTGTTAAAAACATATTGCTGTTGAATGGTTTAGATATTAAATTTGCTGATGCATTTTTTTGTTCATAATTGTCTGTTATTAAGGTTATGTTATTTTTGTACAAAAATTTAAAGCAAGTGTCTTGTTTTCTTGGCAGGTTGTCCACATGCTTGTAGCCATAATGCTGTTGTTCGCTTTTTGTTGGCTACCATACCACATCTACTTCTTGTACACTTACTACTACGCTGATGTGATTCATGCTCACTTCATACAGCATTTGTATCTCGCCATCTACTGGCTGGCCATGTCTAACTCGTGCTATAATCCTATAGTATACTACGTAATGAACTCAAGGTACTTAAGAGGTTCATTTCTTCATCTATAACTAGCATTTAAAGGGCAGAATTCAAAAATGACCTTTGAATCATTGTTATACTAAAAGCGTCCGATTTATGATAGTATCAGCGACTATACCCTGTCTAGCATGAATGCGAGCTTCGAAAGCATTTTCCTCCCCCCACCCCGCATGTAGTTTTCTTCGAAACAGCGTGAGTGTATTTTTTTAGCCATCCCACTTGGGTTTGAACTGTCAACCACACAACAGAACCTCAAACGTGTTTGGTTTAAAGAAACGACGCTCCCCCCGTTTCCTTGAAAGAAATGCTTGATGAAAAAATATTTTTTTTTTCTCGAGCCCCGATTGAAGAATAAATGTCACGAGGGGAACAGAGCACCAATCGGATCACCGATCGAAGAAATAAAAACTGAAAGCATCCGCGTCACTTGATACAAGTTAATCGGCAAGATGATCTATTAAAAAAAAAACATCAGGGAAAAGTGATATTTTGGATTGCATTTCATTTTAAATAAAAAAAAAGAATATACTAAAACTGCACCCGAATAGTTTTACACATTAATGTAACTTTTTTCTCTAGATTTTGAAATTTCGAAAATTTGAGTATTTTTTAACTAATAAACTCAGATATATTCGATACGTCAGTTTTTCGAGCACGGGGCGATATGTCATATTACTTATTGAGCATATTGAGCTTAATAAGTAATATGACTGTCATTCACAAACAGTTTTATTATACGTACTACACCAAGCAAAGTATTTTGGGAAAATTAAGTTTGCGATTCAGTGGGTTAAATTTTTGTCAACAATTTTGAATAAATATATTTTATGTTTTGGACGATATATGTTTGGCCTTTAGGATAAATTATTTTGAAAATAGGAAAAATATACATAAAATTGCATAATTGCATTAAAATGTTGTTGGTTTAACTGGTAATAAGACCAATGAAGAGAGTTAGTGTCTTGGTCTCGGATTCGAAAGATCCCACGATCATATCACGGCCACTGAATACCCACCGAATATATGCGGAGTACGTGCTCGTTAAATCTGCGGGTCCGAAAGTCCTGTGGGCACGGTCATTATGTTGTTTCCCACGGGTACAGGTCCCTGGAGACTATATCTCTCTCTTACAGGGAGATGTCTAAATTGCGGAGGTGGTGATAGATGACAGCATCTGTCACGTATGTGAAGCACACACATTACACAATCCTAAAAATATGTCTTCCAACAACCGACTAATGAAGAGATAACGTAAAAGACAACGTATTACGAAATAATTTAACGATTCTGTCCTTCATTTAAGAGGTAATGACAGTACATTGATTTCTTTTATCATTGCAGGTTCCGAAGTTACTTTCAAGTGGTAATGTGTATGAATCATAAGTCGACTCACACTGCGGGTTACGGCGAAAACGGTATACCACTGCAAGCGAAGACTTCTCTCAACACTTCAAACAGGACTCGTTCTTACAGATTGAGTCAATTGAGAAGCTGGAAACGTCGAGAACGCAATGGTGCTCCTAAAGAGGTTTGCAATATCCACGACAATTCAATATAAGTGGCTACTCTCGCTACCAATTTTGACGCGCAGATTACACTGCATCTGAGCTCTGTGTGGGTGTTAAATTATGCCAGAGATTTAATTTTTGCCCATAGAACCCAAGTCAAATCGGAACTCCAGGGATCTTTTGCATGTCACATAATCATTTGACTAGAAACCCTTAATCTTGGGCTTATGAGGCAGACACTTTAACCCTTTCAGTCCCAAAAATTTACTACACTACAGAAACATCTGATATTCACAAAATAAGCTTATTTTAGGTCAAATATACGAATTCCATAAGGAAAAAAAATCCATTAAAATTTTTTATATGGTTTTTGAAACAATGCCAAAATTCTTTAACTGTGGAAAACAACAAAATAAAATATATATATATATTACCTAAAAACACTTCGAGTTATATATTTTAAGGTGTCTGACCATATTATTAAAAAAAATTTAGTAATTATTTTAACCGAAATAGTTTAAATTGTGTTTTAAATATGTGGAACTGAAG
The DNA here is from genome assembly GCA_023701765.1 of Hylyphantes graminicola. Lineage (NCBI taxonomy): Eukaryota > Metazoa > Arthropoda > Arachnida > Araneae > Linyphiidae > Hylyphantes > Hylyphantes graminicola. Next base: position 20,519,573 of record CM043111.1, read on the forward strand.
TGAACTTATAAAAAATCAGGAGAAACGCTTGTTGACTATTTTCTAAATGAAAAAAATAGTAGTTCTGACTTCTATTGAGATTAAAGTAAAATTTTGTCTGATAGAACAAAGTGTGAAGAATCGAATGATGTGTGTTTGGATGTCATAACGGTACATAAACATTTTGAAAAAAATATTGAAAGTGATGATGCCAAATGGCATCACTGGGACTGAAAGGGTTAAACCTCTCAGTACAACGGGTAAAGTGAAAACGGCATTCCACTTCAACACTGTTAAAAATTTCAGTTCAACGTTGAACCAAATATTGGTGAAAAATCAAGAACTTCTTGTAGATAACCCAACCAAATATCACATTTTGGGAATAGACCTGATTTCACGAAAAATTGGTTCAACTTCTACACTGTAAATACAAGGGAGTATTATTACACTTGTTTTGGGTTTATGAAATGCTAAATAAGGTATAAATATACACGACTTGTGGTGTCCGCCCCAACGTAGGTGTTATCATTCACTCAAAATTGTTTTTATTTAAACTTAAGAAAATTGGTGTTAACATACACCAAGAATGTAGCCTTTCGACGACATTTTGGAAACGAAGCACCAAATTTGGTGTTACAGATCGAGCCAATCTAGCAATTCTTTGGTTGTAACGGGAAAATTAGAGCTGCGTTTTGATAATTTATTCGTGATGTGCATGGTTTGAGTCTTACTTTAAAAATTGTTAGGTAGAAAACTTATTTCAGCGCGTGTAGTTATTATTACTTTTAAAAGATTGTGTGTTTTGCATTCAGTTAGCCCTAAACAACAGCATGAGTTTGATTTTGATGATGGTAAATCGTGTTTGTATTTGAGGAAAATGCAAAGTAAGCGGCACTATTATATATTTTTTATTTATATAGATAACTGAATTACTACTGAATAACTTAACTAAAACTTCAATATTAGCCATTCTGAATAAAACGAGAAAATTAGGGTTGTGTTTTTATTTTTGTGCGCTAGTATATATGATTAAAATATATTGAAATGATAAGTATAATTACAGTATTTTCCCATAAGTCATTTAGCTCATTAATATCTGAATTATTACCCCTTCCAGAATCGGTTCTATCAATCCGATCTTAAGCATTCTTTTTTCTTTAATAGAAAGGTATAACCTCAGTCACCCAACTTTCATACATTTTGTCCGTCTGTCTGTACGATCGGACGGACATAAATCTACTATTTGTCGACGAATTTCCCATTGAATTAGCATTGAAATTCAATTTCGAGTCATTTAAATGGATGAATTTAACTACAAATGCTACGGAAAAGTGATATACGTCAAAAAATTCAGCGTATCGAAATGAGAATACATTGAAAATTTCAGAAAAGACTGTAAGAAAAAGTACTTCGATTATTTAAAAAAACTTCAAAATTTAATGCTCATTTAAGAAGCATAGGAAGCCATTTTTATTAGAATTTAATCACCATTGCCATCGCAACAATCGCTCGAGAAACTTTAATTCTTTTAGACAATAAATTAAAATAAAATTATTCTTGCGACATCGGTCAGTTTAAAATGACGTCAAATATATTTCACTTAGGGTGTCTTTGTATGTTGGTATGCAATGTTTTCATTCTATTTAAAAGCGAGAACTATTACATATTTATTCTTTGAAATATGAATTTTTGCAAACGATTTAAGTAATAATTATTCAATTTTCGAAATAAAATAAATGAAACTAGCCGAATTAAGATAATTGAAATGATAAGTATAATTACAGTATTTTCCCATAAGTCATTTAGCTCATTAATATCTGAATTATTTCAGTGATTAAATTTTCGATTATGATATCATCATTACACTTTGATAAATGATATTTTATTTACATTTTGTTTGAAAAAACTATAAAATAATTAAACTAAGTTTAATTGCACAATTTTACAGCTATATAGATAGTTGAGTAACAAATTAAATAATGTCTGACTACCCTATTGATATCTTTAACTTACGTTAAATATTCTAAACATTATTTTTTTAGTTATGTTTTTGTATAATATGTGTACATTTTTATTTAATCTTTTGTAGCATGGATAAAGGTATCCTCGTTGAGTTCAACTCAAGTCGCAAATCAACTCAAGTTACAAAATTAGCTATTTTTAACATTACAAATATTGTTGTTCAGGATTTGTAAGAAATCAGTTTACACATAAAAGTGTTTTTAAAAAAATAACCATTTTATCCTTTTGATTCTGAAATTAGTACCAGAAACACCCTCTTAGGTCGTTAGGTGTTTAAGCACACCAAATCAATGGTGGCGTTTTATCACACCAAAAATGGTGGCAACAGAGTAGCCACCAAATGTGGTGTTTCTACACACCAGTTAATTATCGGTGTTTCATTACACCGATTTACTGGTGGTGTTTCCTTACACCACTTTTGGTGGCTACTTTGTTGCCACCATTTTTGGTGTGAAGATACACCAAAATTATTTACAGTGTACTAACTACAACCGATAATTTAATTGTTTACTCAAACGCAGGCAACATTACTAGTATTGCTTCAGCTTAAGAATTGTTGTCCGTCCGTGGCCGAGTGGTTATGGCATTAGCCCAGAGATTTAACCTTCTCAGGAGTGCGGAGGTTCGAATACCATCTACTGCCAATTATTCTTATTAATTGGATTATTCAATTTATTTCAGTGGGTCAGGTTATTCAATGAAAATTAGTTTATTTTCACTTAGGTTTCTCTATGCAAGACAAGTTTATATTTCAATAAAAACAAACTGATTTTTAAAAAAAAAATCAATTTCAAAAATTATTTTTTTAATCTTACCATCTACAGTAGTGCACTTTCTATGAAGAGAAGTATTGCATGATAAACATCGTAAATGTTTTTATGCTGGATTTAATTTTTGTGTAAGTCTTGTCATGAAAGTAAAATAAAAATTATGACTTAAAAAGAAGTTTGAGAAATAAATGCTGTGCATGGAACTATTAGGATTTATCGATGCAATGTTATTCGGATCATAAATGATTATATAGATCATGCACGGTTATGTGTAATTTCTATAATTTTAACAAGAAGGTTGAAGTGTATCTATAAAGATAAAAACTTCCGCATTTTTGATGAAATGTTTGGGAATTTATGTCTTGAAATATTTAAAAATTTATCTCTTGAAATATTTATTTAAGAATTTATCTCTTAAAATATTTAATATAGAATTTATGTCTAGAAAAATTTATTTGAGAATTTATGTATTATATTTAAAGTATTCGCAATCATTTTTGATCCTTGCTTCAGAAATATACAATCGATAAATCGCTACTGAATTGTAAATCATCAAGACTGATCTCAACGAAAGTTGATCTGAAGCTATTTATATAATTTTTCTATAAATAATGTGAATTTCTCGTTTATTAGCTATTTACAAACATTACATTGCACTTGTAACTGCTACTATCTGCCATTAATTTTGATTTTCCGAGAAAAAAATTGACAAAAAAATTTTAAAAAAATATTTTAAATAAATTTAATTCACGACTCAATTGGCCTAAATTATATTGCGTTGCTTTTGAGTCAATATACTCACCGTTGTCATTTTGTAAACTTTAAAAAAAAAAAAATCGGAATTTTGAAAACCCTCGCCTGCTTAAATGAATAAAAAAAATATTTTTTGTAATTATACCATAAATTACTGTTCTGTAAATAATATTTTTATCATAACATTTAGATTCATATTGAATAATTTGTTACTGTGAAGTTGGCTGTAACATGACTCCCGCTTATATAAGCGTCCTCTTGCTATTTAATAATGCTTTTTATGTGATATATATGAAATAGTTAACATGCAGCCAAACAAAATGGTAGTAGGTGAATTTTGTAAATAAAAGTCTTTGCAAAACAACTGTTTTCTGATTTCTTGTTATCTGTTGTTCGATTAAGGACCTTTTGAAAAATACTAGACAACCGATACTTTTTTTGTATTTTTTATTCAAAAAGTATAACGCATGGCATGGTCTCTTTAAAATTTTTTGTATTCAAGTATATTTCTAAACAAAGTGTTAGATATCTTTTTTTGCATTTGAAGTTTGTTGAATTTGGAAAAAAAAGTTCCAGTTGAGCACTTACATTTTATAAGTACCACGCAACAGAGATAGTACTACATTTGAAATAATTACAAACAGTATTTTGTGTCATATATCATTTTTGTCTTCAACTCATTTCGTTTTTTATTGTAGGACTTTATTTCATTGTTTAAGTTAACATTATAAAAGAACAAAATAAACATTTTAAAAAGAAATTGTACTTATTATAATAACACAAGCCGTAAAAGTTGTAAATTATTGTATTGAAATACAAATTTCATGAAATTATTTTGTGATCGACACATAGCTTATATTGTAACGAAATTGTTCTAAGAAATGCTGAAAAGAAAAATATTTGCTTCAAATGAAGGGAACAATTAATTTCAAAAGCGTTGTCTAATGAAGAAATGATTGTACAGTTCCCGCCACTATTTTTTTCACACTTTGGAGGAGTGAAGAGGCACATTTTCTACGCTATAAAAAATAATTAAAATCTTATCAGAAATAAATTAAACTTCAATGGTAGTTTGCGAAAATTCGAAACTTATTGTTTAAAATAGCATGTAAATTACAAGTATTAAAACATCATAAATATCTCAAATAAATTTATTGATTTCCCTACTATAACTGAATATCTTATTGGTGGTAAAACCTAAATTTGTCGTACGATCTATTCAAAAAACCATCACAGAAACTTGTTAAAACAAAGTATTAAAGGGAATTTAATATGTAGAGTTTTTCAATCAAAGAAAAGAGAGATAAAACTGCTGTAGTAGAGACTTTCTCGTACATTCAAAATTGAGTAAATGTTCACCTCGGACTAGTTTTGAAAAACAATCAATTGATCTCTGAGTCAATATTATCAAAACACACTTCTCGTACAGTTTGAACTTCAGATATGTTTTCCGGATAAAATAACTCTATTGACTGGAAAGAAAACAATTTCCCGATGTCATTGAACTATTATTAATACCATGCGTATTTATTTAGCTGTTTTTACTATCACTTACTCAAGAAGTCTAAACTCCCGGTTTATAATAATAGTAGTAATAATTTTTATTATCACAAAAACAATAGTACGAAATAAAAAAAGAATTCTAAGGGGAAACATGGAAATCCCGTACAGGCAAAATAGAAAAAAATATTATATAATTTAAACAGACACACACACAAGTAACACAAGCATCAATGAAAAATAATAAAAAAGCAACAGCATCTGCTTAACAAAATACACTGGAAAGATTGTCACATAAGCTGCACAATAAAAGAAAAAAAAATTAGCTTCAATTGAGTGCGAAATAAATATCCTAGTCGTCGATATTGATAATAAAAATGAAAAAATTTACGTTTAAAGGTCGGTAGCATGATTATTAATGTTTATTAAATCGATGGGAAGTCTATTGTATAATTTAGGAGCAAGGTAGAGGAAAAGTTCACAAAATATATCTTTATAGAAAATATAGGGGATTTATGAGGGATATTGTTTTTAACTGGCTCTCAGATAAAATGTCGTAAGTGATCTAACTATTAAAAGGTACAATATTCAACACTGCAATGTTACTTTAACTGTAAAAACGTCGTTTAGGGTGGTTCTTTAAATTAATACCATCAATTCCAAACACTCAAACTTTTGGTTTATGCGTTGATAATCAATCTCACCAGATCTTAGAAAAGTAACGTAACTGACTAAACTCTTACAATTTTACAAAACTCAAAACGTTTAAACTGGCGCTGCGGTTTATACTGTAAAGCACATATTCTTAAAAAGAGTGATGTAATTGACTAATGTTTTAAAATGTTAAAATATTCAAAACTTAAATATTAATTTAACTCTCAAATATAGATCTAATGTTTTGATTGCGATACTTTAAACTAATGTAACGAACTCCAGAACATTAAAACTCTTGATTTCTGGGTGATAAATTATTGCCCTGGTTTTTAGAAAGAGTAGCGTAATTGGTTAAACTGTTAAAAAAATTGTTGAACACTAATTTGCCATTATTGGTTAAAGTTGATAGAGTGATTTTAACAATGGTCTAAGACATAAGTGTCGTCACTGCAGCTTACCGGTCCACACCAGTTACTTGCATCGTATTCTCTGACAAATTTAAACTTTTAAACAATAACAGTAGATTAGTGAGCAACCATATTGGAGCGTATCACAAAATAATTCAATTTGTATATTAGAATGAAGTGTTGCCATTTAAAGCAATTTTAAGGTAGTTGAACCAATCATAGTGAACATGCATTTGAAAAATAAAATACGCGATATATTCAAGCAACAATCATATCATGTTGCCTTCAATTTATCTTTTCAAATATGCAATTCCATACTTATTATCAGGTTATGTATAAATATCCATGTTTAAAGCAACTAATCTTAAGAGGACTCTCTTGGGAATTTCACATCTAGAAAATCGTAATGTTATTTCTATGGATAATATTCGCAAGTCAATTACCGCCACAAATTTATTAAAAGGTTACTAGTTTCTTGTATCATTGTAAAGAACGAAAGGAACTAAAAGGATAAAACTAATTTGTTTTGTGATCATCACACATTTAGTAATTTTAATAATTTTTTTAAAAAAAATTAGAACTAAATGCTTACTCCATTTTTCACAAACTTCAAAAATTTATTAAAAAAACTAAATATGTGATGTTCACAAAACAAATTAATTTATCCTTTCAGTTCCTTTAGTTCTTTACAATGATACAAGAAACTAGAAACCTTTTAATAAATTTGTTTCGGTAATTGACTTGCGAGTATTCTCCATAGGAATAACACTACGATTTTCAAGATGTGGAATTCCAAAGAGAGTCCTCTTAAACACAAAAGACAAAACTAAAACTCTACAACGAAATCCCTATTTGCTACGTGTAAAAAACTTATTATAAAAGTAGTCTTATTTAAACTTGGACACAATGTTGCCGATAAACCTTTCACTAAATGTGAAAACATTTTGTTTTCGCTTTCGGATTGATGTAGAAATGAATTGCTTCGAACGGTTGTCATCCTGATCAAAGACCCACTTAAACGTAGGAGATTATTAAGCTCACAATTTATTATTTTATGATCCATGTTTCGACTCAGATTTATTGTTCTTTTACGGGAATCTCCAAATAAAAATTGAAGTGGATAAATTAATTTCAATTTTCAGTCTAAGAAGTGGGTGTTAAGGGGAAAACATAGTAAGCGACATCGAAAATGAGCAATTCTTAGTATTGATTTCGAAGCCTCTAAATAATTTTAAAATTATGTTACAAAAAAACCAAATTGTACCAAGTTATAAATTTTACTTTTTTATTATATTTATACATTTGAATCTTATTTAAAAAATTTAATTTTTTTCGAAAAAAGGCATCTTTTGAAACAAACAATTACGAATTTTCAAAAGTACAAGTATTTTTTCGGTACCATTTGTACAAAAAATATACAATGAATGTGCGCAAAACGTGCTTAAAATGCAAGTAAACAGTCAAGAATTATACTGGTCACCTGATTTTTTTTGCCTAAAATAGTTTTTAAATTTGATTTAAAAAACATTATATTCTAAATTCATAAACATTCTGATTTTCAACGCGGAAAAGTGTAAAATAATAGAACATTTTCAAAAATTTGTAAGACAAAATGAGGTGACCTAAATAGATTTAAAATGGTTTTGTAACACAAAAAAAACTATTCAGAAATATTTAATAGATTTAGAGAAAAGTGTATCGATGTGTTGAAAATTATAGTTTTGAGAAAAACGCGAAAAACAAATGCAGCCGATCCCGTTAACATGAACTCGAAGGGACCACCGAAACATTTCGTGTTAACCGAATTTCATGTTAACCGTCAGCAATTTTTTCTTACACTGAACCAGTGAATAGTTTTAAAACATCGACTTAAGAAAAATATTTTATAACATAATACACTAATAATACAAGCATACAATTCGTAATTCAAAGGAGGCGTGGTACATTTGTTTGTTTTTATAATTTTATTTTTTTTATGAAAAATAATTAACCGATCGATACAAAATTGGTCTCATTCGATAGATCAGGTTTCCATCTATCAGAAAATACTAGTTTTAAAAATTCGATTTTTGGTTATTGTTCTCCCCGGCTATTCAAAGTTGTTGAAACTTAGGAAAATAATATCAATTTGAGATTTCAAAGTACATATTTTATAAACTATTGGTTGAGTGTTTGCTTTATTTGGTTCGAGAAGATTGTTCTCACAATAAAATGAAATGGTACTCATTTTTGGAAGTTTAATTTCCAACTGTGTGACTAATATATTAAACGATTAAGCCTTATATACATACAGCTTAAATAATTATAATTTAAAAATCATAAAAAAGAACATTAATGAATCATAACTTATTCCTACCACTTTTAAAAAGTTCTTTTTTTTGTTGCTGCAACAATAAACAAGTATCCCAATTAAGTCCTACAATATTTATTACACTTCAATGTTATGTATTGTAAAAATCAATCGCTATTTTACACCTAAAATTATTTTTTGTGTAGTTTAAAACAACATTAAAATGATTAACTCAAAAAAACATCGTCAATCTGTTTTTGCTGCAACGTAAAAATTTTGCGAAATTACTCAGTGTTACTTGTAATAGCACGTGTTTTGTTAACTTTACACACAGTTGTAGGAAACTTCAAATTTCCTCCTGATTGCTAGTGAAACATTACACCATTAATTTGGTGTATTGACAATCTTTAAATCTTACGGGTAGCTTTCCAATACTATTTTACAATGTCTACTAAAATATTTAGAATAAAATACTATTTTGAGCAGTTAATGTAATCCCAAGCAAAGGATAACGTTTAAATTGTGGCAACTCTGAGTTAATATTATGTTTCATAAAAATACAGCAACACTAACGGGTTTTGGCGAAAGAGGTTAGAGATTTTTCCGACTGGTGCGTATCTAACGCAAAAGTACCAAATAAATCAATCCTTTCGATTTACATATATAGTATATTTGAAACATTTCATAAGAAAAATTCAGATATTTTATTTAAAAATTATATTTAGAAATGCTATGCGTACAATCTACTACTAAACATCTACTTATTCTGAATCTACTACTGAACATCGATTCTAAAATATTATTTTCCCATACAAAATAAATTTTAGGCTACTCTTTCCATAAAGATAGCCTTCGCCAGTTTTATGGAGTAACTATTCCGGAATAAGTTGAAACTTAACCGAGCTGAAATGTGTGTTAAGTACCGTTTGTCGTGGATAGTTCACATTCGAATTTCCTTTAGGGGTCGTTTACTTATTTCTAAATATAATTTTTAAGTAAAATATCTGAATTTTTCTTATGAAATGTTTCAAATATACTATATATGTAAATCGAAAGGATTGATTTATTTGGTACTTTTGCGTTAGATACGCACCAGTCGGAAAAATCTCTAACCTCTTTTGCCAAAACCCGTTAGTGTTGCTGTATTTTTATGAAACATAATATTAACTCAGAGTTGCCACAATTTAAACGTTATCCTTTGCTTGGGATTATTTCATGTTTAACGAAAAAGTATCATTTATTTATCTTAATCAGTTAAGCCACGGTTTTCGTGGAAAAATTTGATTTGCCAGTTAATTTATTAAACTAAACCTGGGCTCCGTCGGAAAACAATCTATTTATTGATTAAACTTCTTTTTTTTTCTATTTCACAGGATCAAATATTGCAAATTGGTATTTTTTTGGCGACAAATCATAGTGCACACAGTAAAAGGATTCTATATAAAATTTTCCATTTCACGACGGTTGAACATTTTTAGAAACTTTTTCACACTTGCATAAATGGAAAAATATAATTTATTGTTTTTTTTGTCTTTAGTCTGGAAGAAATAATTTGAATTTTTACTAATACTTTTCGTCAATGTTCATGCTAAACAAACCATAGTACATTAAACTTGATAATACCGGGTGTCCTTAAAAGAATGTCCGAGTTTTAACAGTACATTTTTTATTTTATACTCAATATAACAATTCATACATGAAATTGAAGGAAAACTAACCTAGTTTTTTTTATATGTGCTCAATGTGTGCTAATTTAGTGATACGGCACGCATCCAAACGAAATTGCAATTCTTCCCATACTGTCTGCAGCAAGTCCGGAGTAATGGAATTGATGACACTGCAACTGTAAAACCGATGTAGCGGTGCAAGTGCATGCGCTTATCTGTTTTAGTTATTCTTTATTCGTCACCTTCAACCACAACTGTCAAACGATCACATATGATACGATTACAATTTGAAACTCGGACATTCTTTTATGGACACCCTGTATAATGCTTTTCATTTAGATAAATGAAATAATAATTTCAAATACTTAAAACCCTTTTTTTTAATTATATAATTTAGTTACTAAAGATCTTACAGACTGGCAAAAAGTTAATTAATAAATTTTAATGAGTGCTGACAAGATCTCAGTATAAGAAGGTGCTAAGTGACATTTTTGAAAAAACTTCGATTTTTGTGTCAATGATGAACAGATTACTATCTTCTTTAACGATAACAAGTTTCTCCCTTTTCATAAATTTAAGAATATTTTTTACGCTTTACAAGTTCCGTTTACAACAGATCTGAGTTGCAAACGAAAAATTTTAAAGCTCATTTTCTCATTTTCACCTTTTTGTCACTTAGCACGTTCTTCCACTAAGCTCTTCAATTATTCTAAGAGAATTTAAGAGAAGTGTGTCTTCTTAAGACAAACTTTTGTTTTGTGGCTGTAAAGATTCTCAATCTAGTTAGAAGTGTCTTTGTTCCTATTCTGCCACTAGCAGAAGCAATCACTCAGCTGAAGATGTCATTGACGTCTGCTAATTAAAGCAGCAAAGTCCTTTAAAAGTAATAGTTAACGCTGGAAGGGAATGACTGTAACAGATCACTATAAACTTGAATACTAATTTCGATTTATTTCAGTTTAGTTTAGTTTGAATTATCTTTCTTTAAATTAGAACTCGCAATTATTGTTGGTTTGAATTATCGTCGCACTAGAGCTACACGAAGGTTATTGGTCGTAATTTAGAGCCACAGTCAAGTGACACTCCGACACCTGAGTAGGCACCCAAAGCAACCATTAAAAACTACATGCAGCGTTGGGACTTTAGAGGTTAATTTAGAGCAATCATTCTACACGGGGTATTGGCCGCCAAAGGCCTTTTATAGGTCGGTAATTATTTTTGACGGTGCCCGGCCCCGAATCTAGGACCTTCAGCAAGCAAAGCGCACATCTTAACCAACTGGCCTCCAGACCCTTCATTTATGTTAATTTTACTATTATATATATAATTCAAACAGTCTAATAAAGTAAATCAGATATTCATGCAGGTATTTTTTTTTATAACCTCAAAATACTTTCAATATTTTGTGTTAATATGAAATGTTTTACTTGTACATGATATGCTTATGCTTTGAGATCTCAATACATTTATAGCAAACGAAAAGTAACACATATTAAATTTACGGCACTAGAGATACGATGTCTTTCAAAGTTCTGTTGGTTTCCAGCTCGGGGGTTGATCTTGTCACTTGTCCTTTAGTTTAAATTGCAAGTCATGATTACATGTTCTTGACACTCTTAAAACAATCAGCGATTTTGACTCAGTCTGAGTTAATTATAACTAACTCCTTTCCAGTGTCGAAAATGCACTTCCTCAATATGAGTGGATTTCACTATTTTGTTTCGAGGATGTAAGGTGGAACTGCCTTGATTAGATAGGGATATTGCAGTTTATAATATTCAAATTTATATAAGAACTGTTTCTAGTGCCTACACACAAAAAGTGCTAATTCGCTTGTAAGTTTTTTTTTTCAAATTAAGTATAAAAACTGTCCTCAAAAATTATTTATCAGATATTATTAGATCGTAACAAAATGACAAATGACATGGAATGCGCCCTCTAGAAGAAAAGAACATAGGCTGTATAGCCCGTTACCCCACTGGCCAGAAATGACACAGGCACAAGAGACACACATAGAAATGACGGCACAAACGCATAGACAAATAGCATTTAGTGACAGACACAAACATCCGTGTCTTACCGGGATTCGAGCCTGAATCCAGAAGTTCCAAAGTCTAGCTCCCTAGCCGTTGTGATGCCGGGTCGGCATTATACCACAACAGTTTCGACAAAATATCTTTATACGACATCGATCTACATCCTCCCGGCTCAAAATAGTGTAACGTCTAAATTTTTACACTATTTTGAGCCGGGAGGATGTTACGTCTCAAAATATTGTAATGAATTTGATAAAACATATAATAAATGAAATGTGATATACTGCCCAACTTCAGAATATTAGAATAATGAGAAAAACATGCTTCAAGTGCTTGCAATTTTGTATTTATTCAACGGAAAATAAAAGATTGACAAATTATTTTTGTCGGGCCACATTTGACATGATTTGTTGATTAATATAACCCGAAATTATTATCATGGTTTAAAAAAAAAGGTTATAACGAGTTGCACATAAAAATAAAAAAAATAGAATACTTCAAATCATTTTCCACAAAATTAGAATGATGTTTGAACAAGTAACGTAAACTATTCAAACAAGTACCAATGAGAATAATAAGAATTTAGTTATATCGCCCTTAGCTTTAATTACTTTTCGCAGACGATTCGGCATACTTAAAACTAAATTTTTGCACTGTTCTCTGCTGATATTATCCCAAACAATTTTCACGATGTTTATAAGTTTATTTTTGTTCATTAGGGCCAATATTTTTTAGTTAAGTTCTTAGTTTTAAGTTTTTTCTTCAGTAAACCCCAAATATTCTCTATGAGTTGGCCGGCCAAGGAAGCACTTAGATTTTATTGTTCTTAAGCCAAGACATTGTAGTTTTCGAAGTGTGGCATGATGCATAATCTTGTTGGAAAATAAAGTAACCTTCAAATAGATTTTCAGACGCTGGAATCATATAATTATCAAGAACTGCCATGTATGCTTCAAAATTGACAACACATTTCAGTATGCATAGAGTTCCTGGTCCATAAGCACTTAAACAACCCCAAACCATTACTGAGGTACTAAACTTAACGGTTTGGGGACAAAATATCGCGGCCGAAATATCGCGGGCCAAAATATCGCGGCCAAAATATCGCCGGCCGAAATATCGTGCGCCCAAAATATCGCGGGCCCAAAATATCGCGGGCCAAAATATCGCGTGCCCATAATATCGCGTGGCCAAAATATCGCGTGCCCAAAATATCGCGTAAAGTATATATGGAGTGTATTTAATGGATTTTTAGGTGTTTGGCAGTGGGAAGGGGTTCGATGGTAAAATGATGTTGCACTACTTACTTATTCAATAATTTGTGGTGAACTTCTGTTTTACGTAATGGATCCTGAATTTTTATTAAAATGTATTTTAAGCCATGTATTTTTATCCCTTATTAATTATGACAATGTAATCACGAGTTAAGTTCAATGGGTTAAGGTTTTTTTATTTGAACTTGATTTTTATTAATACCATTAATTTTTTTAAAGAATTCAGTTGGGGTAATTGTAGTTTAAAAAGTGTCTGAATTAAAAAATTAGTAATTATTTAACGAAAATGTAGGCGATGTTTGATGCGTTATCTTTCTGTACTGCTCTTTAAAAAGAGACTCGTTTTTAATAGGAGGATTAGTTTAGGGTTATTTCGAATGTGATTTTGGGAATGGGAGGAAGTTGAAATAGTACAAACATTATTATTATTTTTATATATATATATATTAATTTTTTAAGTGCATTCATATAAAATTATGTAGCAACTGAATAATTTGCTTACTTTAGTGAACACTTAAAGAACAAAAAATAAGTTGATTAATTAATTGCAGCCGAACTCGTTTATAGCGAGTCCAGATTTTACGAGTACCCGGATTTATCGAGGAAAGCAAGATTATTAGGTTGGTCCAGGGGCCCGGATGGCCGAGTGGTTAGCATCGCAGGCCAGCAGTCTGCGTGCTGTAACGGGCGCGGGTTCGATTCCCACCTTCGTCCTGGGTGTACTTCCTTTCTCTATGACCGTAAAAACTCTTTCAGTGTCTGTCTTACTTGACGAAGGTTTAATAAGCGGGTTTCTGATCAAGCACACAAGCCGGAATATATATGTTCCCTACTCATAGGTTGGTCCAATGTTAAGTCAGTGGAAGAGAAATTGCCTGATACGAGCAAACCTCGGATTTAACGAGGAATGAATAAGAAGATTGGTTAAATATGTTGTTCAACAGCTTATTTGTAGAAGCAGTGTGAGGAAAGGGTTCTTCATTGTCATACTGATTAGATAGATGGTTCGAGGTTCAATCTTCGACTTTAAATTCGTAGATAAAGTTTGCTAAATTTTATTGGTTGATGTCTAAAGCGGAAAGTTATAACTTTTGAAAAGAAGGTTAGATATTTAAGCTAGTTTGAAGATGGAGCTAAAAATAAAGATATTTGAAAAAGTATGGATTGTCGTCTAACACTGGTTCAAAGCTGTTAAAGAACAAACCCATGTTGAAGAAAGCATCCAATTACAATAAAACTGACCGTAAAAGTAAGAAGACCGTAAGGATATTTATTTCTTTTTTAAGATATGTACTCGTTTTTTTGCAAGCACTTGGATTTAACTTACTCGGAGTTAATGTTGCGGTCCCTTCGTGCTCGTTATAAATGAGTTTAAATGTATTTTGTTTTTAATATAGTTAATATAAAAATAGTTTCATAGTTAGGACCAGAGACTATTCTTCCATAAGGCCTGGTCCTAGGGCCCCCAAATTTTAGTGGCACCTAAATTTCAATTTCCATTATGCTAAATACCGAAAAAACCCAAAATATCAGTAAGTAAAAAAAATCTGATACTCCACTCTGTTTTTTGTTCGACTTTGACTAAGAAATTGACCTAACGTGATAGTTTTGATCAATGTTTATAAGGAAGCTAATAAAATTGTAGCAAATATCTGATACATAGGTCAAAGAGCACCATCATTTCTGGAAATCACAAATAAAAAAGTAAAGGGCCCCCCAAAATCGGAGGAGTAGGTTTTCTAGGTCAGGCCCTGGTTAAGACTATTATACACTGTTAAAAATAATAATTCAATGTTGATTTAAATTGTACAAGGTTGATTTAAAGGTGTGATTTAAACTGCTCTACATTTATCCGCCAGTCTGTGTTCTGCTAATATCTTACACTTATTTTGCTTATTTAGATAAATTTATTTAGAAAGATTACCCCTCTCTTAATTTTTCTGAATAAATTTATCTAAATAAGCAAAATAAGTGTAAGATATTAGCAGAACACAGACTGGCCGATTTATGTAGAACAGTTTAAATCACACCTTATAATCAACCTTGTACAATTTAAATCAACATTGAATTATAAATGAGTTTAAATGTAAAGAAAGAAGGGAACATTTCGCTTTCCCGAAATACGAGCTTTTCTTGGGAGGGAAAATAGTAAGGCATATAATAGAATGGTCTACTTTTTCTGCTAAATGCGTGACGGCGGCTTTCAGACAGAATTGTCAAGGTACGAATGTTTCCCCCCGTCTGTTTATTTTTCTAAGTATCACATTATAAGCTCCGCAATTACATGTATCTACGAAAAAGAGGGGTTTTCAAATAAATCATGCTAACTGCCAAGCAAGTTGGATCCCTCAGTCCAAACTCTTTTGTGTTTTGACTGAATGGGTTCTACAACAATGACCAACAACGTCCTTCTCCTCGAAGGCAGGGCCGTATTTCTAAATAGGCTGAGTAGGCTGTAAAATTTTGGGGGCGGCAAATTTTGCCACCAATTAAAACGGTATTTGGCAATAATTTTTTTTAATAAATATAACAATATTTTAAAGAAAGAAAAATATTATTTACATTAAATTAATGTGTAAACCGCAAACTTAATATTAAGAAGCAAACATGGCCTCTGGGAATTCAAATGCACTCTCTCCCCCACCCGCCCTCGATTTGGAAGTTGAAAGAAAAATAGTAGAACAGTTTAAGAAATTCGCCTCGCTTTCAAAAAAGAATGTAAAGGTACATAGATAATTCTAACACAAATGTGTAGACAGAAGAAAAAAAATAGTCAAGAAAACTATATCTGGGATATCTTACAACGGAAACGGGTAAGAAAAAACGCCATTCAGACGCCAAACAAAAAAAAGCACAAATAAATTCTTTATTTCAAATGCAATCGTCAACTTTATTTTTTTTATTCCATTTTCTTTTGTTATGGAGCCATCTAGTCCCAATGAGGTAACAACTTAGTTCATACCCAGATCTTCTTCGAAGGTTACTGCTTCTTTTTTGTATTTACATAAGGATTTCAGTGAAAATTTTGTTTTTGCATTATAATTCGGAAGAAATCAATAAAAGTAGGCGTCCCTGCAAATAAATTGTAATTGCTTTTGGATCAATTTAATGTGCTTTGATTGTGTATCACATTGTTCACTGTAAAGTAATTGTGTTGAACAGAAGTGCATATCGTCGAATTAGAGCTACTTTTAAGGGGAGAAGGAGAACATTAATTGTTAGCGACAGCAAAAAGGAGCAATTCTTAGTATTGATTTCGAAGGGCTCTAAAAAATTTATAAATTATGTTTCAAGAAAACAAATTGTACCAAGTTATAAATTGTACTTTTTTATTATATTTACACCTAAGAATCTTATTATTATTATTTTATAGAAAAAAGACATCTCTTGAAACATACAATTAGGAATTTTCAAAAATACAATTATTTTTCGGTACCATTTGTACAAAAAATATACAATGAACGTACGTAAAACTTGTTTCAAATGCAAGTAAACAGTTGAATTTATATTGGTCGCCTGTTTTTTTTTTTTTGCCTAAAATATTTTTAAAATTTTATTTAAAAAAAAAACTTATATTCCAAATTCATGGAAATTCTGATTTTCAAAGCAGAAAAATGTAAAATAATAATAAAACATTTTTTTAAATTTGTAAGACTAAATGAGGTGACCTAAATAGATCTAAAATGGTTTTATAACACACAAAAAAAACTATTTAGAAATATTTAATAGATTTAGAGAAAAGTGTACCGATGTGATGAAAATTATAGTTTTGAGAATAATGCGGAAAACAAATACAGTCGATTCTGTTAACACGAACTCGAAGGGACCACCGAAACATTTCATGTTAAGCGAATTTCATGTTAACCATCATCAATTTTTTCTTACATTGTACCAGTGAATAGTTTTAAAAATCTGCATAAAAAATTCTTATTTTATAATATTATACACCAATAATACAAGCATACAGATACAATTAATATCTTAAAGGGGCGTGGCACATTTGTTTATTTTTATAGTTTTAATTCTTTGTACGAATTAACCGATCGATACAAAATTGGTCTCATTCAATAGATCGGGCTTCCATCTATTAGAAAATACTGGTTTAAAAAATTCTATTTTAGTTAACTATATGTTCCCCCCTTAAAGCGCAGTGCGCATTGGAAAGCAATATAAGTGTCATCGCTGGTTGTTGTACCATATCAGTTACACCTTATGCGGCCAGGGTAAGTGAAGATGGCCGACCCGGCAGCGCGACGGTTAGGAAGCTAGCCTTTGAAGCATCTGGCTGCGGGTTCGAATCCTGTTCAGGCATGGATGTTTGTGTTTGTCGAGTATATGCGGAGAACTTGCTCGTTAAATCTGTTGGGTCCGAAAGTCCTGTGGGCGGTCGTGCACAGTTTCCCACGCACGGGTACAGGTAACTGGAGACTATTTCCCTCCCCTTCAGGGGCAGGCCTAAATTGTGGAAGTGGCGCGCGATCGATGGCAGCATCTGTCACGTATGTGTGTGTTTGTGTTGTGTCTGTCTCACTTGACGAAGATTTATAAGCGGTTCTCTGACCAAGCACTTAAGCCTGAAAATATGTCTACCAACCAAGTGAGGATAGAATAACTTTTTGCTATAGTTTTTATAGCAGAATGATCTGTTTTTATATAAATATAGAAGAGACTATTGTACACGTATAGTTGTCTTATAGTTAAAATAGGGTTATCAAAATTTTCTGGATCACAATTTAACATTCGAATCAATCTGTATTGAGTATTTATTAAAGATCTGATATTATTTATGTTGTCACCACCCCATGAGGATGCCGTATTGTATTATTGAATGTATAAACGAAAAGTATAATTGTTTTAAAAATGCTTTACTGAGACTATTTTTTAAATAATAAAATGCATAAATTCCAAAACGCAACTTATCCTTTAATATTTTTTACATGTAATTTCTTTTTCAATGTTTGATCGACATATAATCTAAGATATTTGATATTTTCTACTCGGTTTATAAGAGGACATTAACAATTTAAAACATTTCCTTGGCATAAAATATTATATTTATAAGTTAAGTCTACTGCATGGCCAGTGATCATATTAAAATTTATATATTTAGTTTTATCACTATTAATAATTAAGGTAGGCAAATACCCAAAATTCTAAAATTTTTACTATTACTTTAATCTTTTCCAAATTTGGCAGAGTGATTTCAAATATAATGAATAATACTATTTAGGCATTTTGTTTTATTTAAATATAATTTATTTATTTTAAACGGTGTTTCTCTACTAAAAAAGAGGTTTACGCTAACAAGTCTACCACATTGAACTTTCATCCTATAAACATTAATTATGTGTTAAATTCTTCGTTTTGAACTGATGCATGCAATGACCCTTTAGAGTTACATACAAATTACAAGGTAAGAAGTTATTAAGAAAAATTTTATGAATTAACCCCCAAAAAAAGATTTTTTCGATTAACTTACACTTGGACATTTAAAAAAAAAATCTTGTATATTTACACCAGATGTTAGAGGTTCATGGCACAGATATATATTGAAATAGCATCTGTAAAAAATTTCAGGTAAATTAATGTAAAACTTTTTATGCTATAAGTGTTAGCGTAACCCCCTTTTTTTAGTTGAAAAACACCGTTTAAAATAAATCAATTATATTTAAATACAAAAAATTGCCCAAAAAGCATTGTTCATTATATTTGAAATCACTATGCCAAATTTGGAAAAGATTAAAGTAATAGTAAAATTTTTAGAATTTTGGGTATTCGCCTACCTAAAGTCATTTTGTTGATACCATTTTTTAACTTTTATTAGATCAGAGTTTATAATTTCCTTTAATAAGTTGTAGTTTTTACTTGAATATACCAAATTAGTATCATCTGAATATATGATTAATTTTCCAAATAATGATAGATTACCAAAATCATTTATAAAAATTATTAACAGCATAGGGCCCAAAATTGAGCGCTGATTGAACTCATTTAACTAATTTTATTTTAAGTCATTGCAACATGCCGCAAACACGCTTAGAGAAGCTAGATGAAACTCGAGATGTTCTAAGGAATGTCAAACTGCTGTTTTACCAGTGTTTATGACCCGCCCACAAACCCAAAAACTACCGGGCAAGTTTTATTGAAAAAAACCATAAAAAACAAACAATAAAACCCAGGCTCAAGTGTTTTTTTTTTGGGGGGGGGGGGGTCAAAAGTATTAATAATTTATAACTTTTTTGTGATTTTTATAAGAAAAATATTTTTTTGACCCTTTAACCAATGACAGTTATTGCGAACTTTATAAGGGAAGAGTGTAGGCTTTTTAGCCCATTACCCCGCTCACCAGAAGAGACAGTCACAAGAGACACACAAAGAAGTACACATAGACAAATAATAACATTTATTGACAAACATAAACATCCACGCCTTAACCGGGATTCGAACCCGTGCCCAGCAGCTCCAAAGGCCACTCTAACCATTGCGCCGATATCAGGCTATTAACCCTTTCAGTCCCAATCACAATTTTGCATCATTATTTTAGAATTTTTTTTTTTTTTTTTTTTGATCGTAAAGAGCCATTTATGATATCAAAAAGCCGTATCCCCAAAAGCACATCATAATTTCTTTAAACCTTTTTTCTATTGGAAATATTTTTTATTAACCCCAATAAATGTCATCCCTATTATTTTTTATAAATTATGATCAGAAACATGATGATGCCAAATGGTATGTATATCACACATTTTTAAAGAAAAGTCTTCCTTTTAGCTAAAATACAAATAAAACAAACTTTGAGTTTTGACTAAATCGTACGCTTGAGCCCTGTCTGACAAAATGATACAATAGGGCACGAACTCGACTTGCACGCGTAAACAAACCTTTTATAAGATTACCTTTTATTAAAAAATTATACCCTATTATTTTTTATAAATTATGATCAGAAACATGATGATGCCAAATGGTATGTATATCACACATTTTTAAAGAAAAGTCTTCCTTTTAGCTAAAATACAAATAAAACAAACTTTGACGCCATCGTACGCTTGAGCCCTGCTGTCTGACAAAATGATACAATAGGGCACGAACTCGACTTGCACGCGTAAACAAACCTTTTATAAAAGAAGCCGGCTTTAACAAATATGTCTATGTGTTAAAGATTTTAGTTAACCTATAATTATGTGTAGCCTCTACGGGATTTCGAAAACTCAACACAAAGAAGCAGACACCTGTTCAGAGTCTCGGAGTTTTGAGTAAAAAGGGGGGGGGGGTTAAAGAAAAGTTCCTTTGTCGAAACGACAGATGGGTTGACCCTTTCAGCCCCCCCCCCCCCCCCCCCCAGGTTCCATATACCTGCGTGTCTGCGTTTTTCTTCCATAAACCGTTTTACTTAGATTTAAGTAGTGACCAATTGCTGTTGTTAGTGATGATAAAAAAAATATTTATAGAACAATAAGAATTACTTGTACTTGCTACTTAAACCATTGGCGATTTTTGAAATAAATTTAACGGAGAGTTATTTGACAGTAGTAATTGATACACTATTGAAACTCTTAAACACCTTTCGAAGAACTCCTAAAACCGCGTAAACTTTAATGATGAGTTTTTGAAAGAAAATTTATGTTTTACTAAATGGTCTAAATGAGTTCAAAACGTATAGAAATATTTCAATTACCCAACTTGGTAAAAAAATTCCATATATAATGATATGAATATGTAAAAATAATATAAAGGAATCGAATATGTTTAATTTGTAAAAAATAATAAAATTGAATCAATGCATTGAACATCACTTAAGTAGTGATAGATTTTCTTACAACCAGATTCAACTATTGATAACTATTTTGTCCAATCTGAAATAATAAACTATTTATAATATAACACTAATTTAAATGCTCAGAAACAACCTTGAAATTCATTCAAAAATAGACTAAGACAATCTTAATTATTTGAAAAGAAAATTAACCAGCACGAATAAGCCGCACATCGGACAACGCTTGTGATTTTTATAAAGAAATCGCGAATTTACAAAATAAGATACATTTTAATAATCTCTTTTAACCCAAATGAACAAATGTTAAAAATTAGTTTTGATTAAGAAAATTTTTAAAATAACTGTTTCAACCTTAATTATATATCCACCAATAATAAATACTCCCAAACAGACCACGCATATCGTATCAAACAAACCATACGTAACTTACCGTACAGCATATACATATAATATATATATACGCACTTTGTACAAAGCACTATACAAATTTACCATCTCATACCGATCATACACGAATCCACTTACTTTAGTCGACGCCATATTTTGGCCAAATTTAATAGGATTTATAAAAATCAAGTTCAAATATAAAACCTTGGCCCATTAAACCTACCTCGTGACTAAATGCTCATAACAAAAAAATGCATAAAAATGCATGACTTAAAATACATTTTTACAAAAATCCAGGCTTTAATAGGTATATGACAGTGATTGCGCCCTCTAGAAGGGAGAGTGTAGGCTTTACAGCCCATTACCCAGCTCGCCAGAGGAGACAGTCACAAGAGGCACACAAAGAAGAACCACACAAACACATAGACAAATAACAAAAATTATTGACAAGCAGAAACATCCATGCCGTTACCGGGATTCGAACCCGAGCCCAGCAGCTCCATGGGCTAGTACACTAACCATTACGCCGGCGGGCCGGCAAGGCTCTAATAGGTAAAACCGAACTTCATCACAATTTAATAGATAAGTAATACCATTTTACCATCGAGCTAAAAATCAAGTTCAAATATAAAACCTTAACCCATTAAACCCCCCTCGTGACTAAATAGTCATAACAAAAAAATGCATAAAAATGAATGACTTTTAATACATTTTTATAAAATCCAGGCTCGAATAGGTAAAACCGGAATTCATCACAATTTACTAGATAAGTAATACCATTTTACCATCGAACTCCACTATATCTATTATAAAAATCAAGTTCAAATATAAAACCTTAACCCATTAAACCCACCTCGTGACTAAATGGTCTTAACAAAAAAAAAATGCATAAAAATGCATGACCTAAAATACATTTTTATAAAAATCCAGGTTCTAATAGGTAAAACCGAACTTCATCACAATGTACTAGATAAGTAATACCATTTTACCATCGAACTCCCTCTCACTGCCAAACACCATAAAATCCACTAATTCCACTCCATTTTTACTTTACGGCGATATTTTGTCCACGCGATATTATGGACACGCGATATTTTGGCCCGCGATATTTCGGCCCGCGATATTTTGGGCCCGCGATATTTTGGGCGCACGATATTTCGGCCGGCGATATTTCGGCCGCGATATTTTGGCCCGCGATATTTCGGCCGCGATATTTTGTCCCATTACCAAACTTAACTGCACATTTCAAGCAGTTTGCATAAAAATCTTCTTGAGAAAAGCGCCAAACACGGTTACTATGGGGACCGACAAAAACGCAAAATATAGACTCATCACTAAAAAGTACTTTATTCCACTCCTCTGGGTGCACCAAGACAACCTCTCTCTGCACCTCATCAAACATCTCCATTTTTTGTCTGGCAGTAAGAGACGGTTTCTTCTTCGGAACACGAGATCGAAAGCCAAATTCATGTATTCTTCGCCTTGTCGTGCTCACTGAGGCATCCACCTCCGATTCTTGCCACTTCTTGTTTAGGAAATCCACGGTCCTAAACCGATATTTCAGTAATCCTTCTCAGACATCTGTCCTGTCTCATCGAAGTTATTCTTTTGGAACCGCAGTTTTCACGATTATCTTTAAATTTCATGATTTTATAATAAGCTTGAAGAACTTTACTTACAGTTCCTTGAGAACAATTCACCTTTTTGGCTATCCTTTGCTGGGTAAGCCCCTCTTCACGTAATTTCAAAATTACATTCTTAGTAGACAAGTTACGTCTTTCTTTAAGCTCAACTAACTAAATCTTGTTTCCTAAGTAAGAAAAGCACTATCACTACTTCATTCATCGTCATAAATTATGCTGAATTTCGACCCCAACGTGGACCAATCACGTTAATTTATAAGTATTCTATTTTTTTGAATTAGTTTTTTTATTATTCTAATATTGTGATTTTGTTAAAAAATTTCATATAAATTATTAATTCATGTGTATGCCATTTTTGAACAATATGTTGTTGATTTGCATACTAAAAATATAAATGTTAATATTTTAGGGAGTATAAATTGCAGAATCTTATAGAAATCGGGTAGTTTACTTAGAAAATGTTCAAATATTTTGAATATTCTAATAATCTGAAGGAGGGTAGTATAATTAACTGAACATATAATTAAATTAAATATTATATGCTGTAACATATATGAATTATTGTCGCGTCTCCAAATATTGTAATGGTTTTGTTATAGCATATAAAGGAACTTATTTTTCATTCATAAAAAATATACACAGCTGAGAATATAAATTACATTCCACCCCTTCAAACGATCGACTTGAAAGTAGATAGTTTTTTCAGCAGCTTACATTCAAAATATTAATAAATATGCATCCGTGAAAATATTTAAGTACGAGAAACAAAACGCAAAATGCTTGTTAGGTTCTTTTTATAAAAGTAGCCATAATTGAAAAATCCTAGAAAATAAATCAGAGGATCCATTAATTATATGCCATTAAATATCATTTCTATTTATTCCCATGTTACTATAAAGTAAAACCTAATGCTTTCTTGCAAAAAAATTTAAAGAGTAAATAGTGGTATGCAAATAAGGAATTTGCCTAGTATTCGAAAAATAAATTTCATTGATATTATGTTTTCATCTTTCATGTTTTGTACCCTAATGATTACTGACTTTTAAAAAAGAAATGTTGTATATAAAGAAATGTTGGGAACAAAAAATATAAGTGTATCATTTGTAAATTTTATTTGTTTTATATTTGTTTTATTTAATATATAAATGTCGTCTTTAATCACGCAATAAAGCTTTTTACATTGTAATGATTGAAACATAAAACCAGCTTTTTACAGTTTAGAAACATATGCAATTAAAACAAATCCCACAAATAAAATAACATGGATCAATAACACTTGGTTTCAAAGGAGAAATTTAATTCCAACGAAACAATTGATTTCAGGCCTTAAAAAACCGCCCGTCCTCGGCGGTCAAAAATTCCATGGAAACCACGAATTTCTCAAATCCTCGTGAACGGCCATTTCTCCATTAATGTTCGTGATACATTTTTACTTTTTGTTACCATACAAGAGTCAAGCACCTCACTTCTAAAATGGCCCTCTAATCTAGAATTCTTATTAGTTCCTTCGTCAGACAAGTAATCGAGTAAATAAAAGAAAAGTTATGTGTGCACATTCATTTAGACTTCCAACGAAGGATGGTTGGTTGGTTTGACATATATTTTCAGGCTTGTGTGCTTGGTCGCAAGGCTTGTGTGCTTGGCCTTGCTTATACATCATCGTCAAGTAGGACAACACAAGACGCACACATACACAAATGAGAGATGCTGCCATCTGTCGCCACCTCCACAATTTAGACATGTCTCTGAAGGGGAGGGAAATTTTCTCCAGGAACCTGTATCCATGGTGAACTGCGCAATGACCGGCCACAGGACTTTGGGACCCAACAGATTTTACGAGCACGTACTCCGCATATACTCGGTAGGTCTTCAGTGGCGACCGGGTCTCGAACTCTCAACCTTCCGATCTCAAGTTCGAGATCCTTGACCACTAGGCTCCCTACAGCCCCTTCCAACGAAGGAATTTTAACAATTAAGTAAAAAAAACACATTAAGGACTGGTGTTTACGGGTTAGGTTCAGAGAGGACGAGTTCATTGTTGGACAAGCCGTCCTCGAGGACAGGCCAATTTTATGAGTTTTTTCGAGTCCTGATTCATTTGTAATATAATTGCAGATAAATCTAATACAAACTCTACACCAAAACACACCTTAAGTTTGCAGCATTAAAATTTTCTGCGCGGAGGAAACACGCGTAAACAAACGGAATTTTGCTTCTTTGATTGGTCGCTCTTACGCGATACGTCCGCCCTGATATTCGTTCGCTCTGTTACGTCGAAATCGAAGGGAAAAATAATTAATATTACACTCTAACTGAAGCAAAAAAAAAAATATGTCTTGAAATAACGAATAAAGTGATTGATTGAATGTTGAAAAACCTTTTTTTATTCGATTCTCGCACTCGGAAATTAGAACTATTTACCCTTTTCCCCGTAGAACATTTGTATACTGCATACTTAAACTGCGGTGGGGATTAGCTTAGTCATGCTGAGAAACATCAATCGTATGGCCATCACAGTGGGCATGGATATCGACAGAGAGAGAACAGGAGAGCCTACAGGAACTGTAGTAACGGTACAAATACACAGCTGACACCATGTCATATCTATTCGTGTCCAGCTATCAGCGTCCAGCTATGAGTGTTAATCTGAGAGAAATGGGAGTCTTGCAATCATTGATAGACTTAGATGATGATAATATTAAGCAAATTGCAGAATTATTAATCAGGATTCAGGGATCCGTTTGATTCGGCTATGCCATAATGACAAATGACATCAGTGAATGCGCCCTCTAGAAGGGAGAGTGTAGGCTTTATAGCCCATTACCCAACTCGCCAGAAGAGACAGTTACAAGAGACACACAACGAAGGACGAACACGAACACATAGACAAAAAACATTTATTAACAAGCACAAACATCCATGCCTTGACCGGGACAAGAAACCCGTGCCAAGCAGCTCCAAAGGCTAGTACACTAACCATTGTGCCAGTGGGCCGGCTCGGCTATGCCATACACACGACAACAACAAAGATGGGCCATGGCCAGCCTAGTGGTTAAGGCCTCGTTCTCGGAATCGGACGGTCCCGCGATCGAGTCCTAATACTACTGAATACCCACAGAGCATATGCGGAGTACGTGCTCGTTAAATCTGTAGATCCGAAAGTCCTGTAGGCGGTCATGGTGCAGTTTCAAACGGGTGCAGGTCCTTGGAGACTATTTCCCTTTTCTTCAGGGACATGTCTAAATTGCGGAGGTGGCGATAGATAGCAGCATCTGTCACTTATGTGTTTGTGTTGTGTCTGTCAAGGGTTATAAGCGAGTCTCTGACCAAGCACTCAAGGCTGAATATATATGTCTACCAACCAACCAACTAAAATATAAGTAATGTTTTACTTTTAAAATATAATGCTTTTTAGAATAAAATGCACTGATACTAATATTTTTTTATGAACTTTATCTTTCTTATTTTTTTAAGTTATTAAGAAAATATTCAATAAAAAAGTTTAAAAATAACGCCCTGAGTAAACTTACGATATTTTAAAGGTATAGTTCATCCTATGACATATGGGAGTTTTTCTATAGCAGTTTCTTAAATAATCAATAAAGTTAATCAACGTATACCTCGCGGGAAATTGACTTTCCATTGTCTAACAAAAAAAAAAATCTTTGTAAAGACAAAAAAATACAGATATTATCCCTTTTTCAAATCTAACAATAATGGTGTAAAACACATTTTGATACACTGCCATATTTTGCCATGTTTTTTCCTCCATTAAAAAATGAAGTGTGGCACTTTTGTAGCACAAATATGGAGCAATAGTTCTCAAAAAAGTGTTCAGGTTTTGGTTCATTATAAAATGCGTTGTCTAACTTTTTTCTGTCAAACTTGTAGTAGCCTGGTTCCCCCAGCTTCAAGGAGTAACGATACACAAATAAATGTCATGTTGCGGCGAGGAGTAACTTTACTTTATTCATATATGTGAAACGATACCCCATGAATTTGGCGTAAAATACCCCTTGAAAATAGAATGACGTTAACCACATTTTTGAAAAGTTTTTGTTTCTTTATGAAGACTTCTACTCATTTGAACTATGTTTCTAGTGATTTGCCATGATTATTCATTTAAGAGTTTGTTGGTCTCGTAAATCTATCAAAGTATCTTGCACGTTCTCAAAAAAGAGAACTATATACTCAGAGTTATTACATGAGTGCCCTCTTTGTAAAATAAAAACTTTGTTCTTAAAATTATAACAATTCAAACAATAAAAATTTTATTTTTAACTTATGCGTGTAATCTTTACTTTAAAACTGCATAAAGTGTGCTTTGATATAGCGTTAATATTTCCAACGCAATAGCGAAAATATTTTTCTGGAAAAAAAAGCACTTTCCCTTTTAAAATCATCTATTGCAATATTTCGAACCGCTGCAGGTAGCTGTTAAACTTTTCCAAGTTTTCGATATAAAATATTTATTTTATTAGCCTTTGCCATTTTTGAATATCGAAACTCAAAAATATATTTCTTTTCCAATATTTACATATATTTTTCCATAGCCGACATAACTTTTGAAGCATATACGAATAACTTTTATAAAATATTATTTCTTATAATTATGCCATTTTAACTTAAAGTTAGATTTGTTTAAATTTAAGTTAAATTTCTAACTGCAGTTTAATAATTGTTTACGGTTAACTGTTATGTGTTTATTTAATATAATGCAACTGGACAATTCCTTAAAAATGTCAACTTTTTTAAATGCCATTTTTTTTAATAAGAAATATATTCTAAGCTTTCAGATTATGGTTTAAGAAAGCAGGGGCGATAAAGGCATGTATTCACATTTCAAGAAAAAAGATAAATGCTGTGTGGGGACAAAAAAGATTTGTTTTCGCGGCAGGCAATTTCAGCCGCATTTCAACTAGTTGGAAATCGACCTCAATAAGTGTTTGAAAAATCTTTCACATGTGAATAAATGTGTTTAATGTATTATTTAACATATTATTAGTATTCTAGATAATAAAAAAAATTAATTTTTTACTTTACACACTTTTAACTCAATATATAATAAGTTAATGAAACTTTAAGTCATTCCGTAACGTCAAAGAACAGTTATTAACACCATGTTACAGGTAAGTTGCTTTAAATTTTAATTTACGTAGATTATTTATCATATTTAAGATATGCATTATTTTAAAAACTCAATGTAATTTTAATTCACGGAAATTTCTATTTTTAAGTACCAGGATGCAGTCGTGGCTAAAAAATGTCATTCCGTCACACAAAAAAGATATTATTAAAAATTAAAATAATAATACTTTTTTTTTTTTTAATTTACTTTTTTTATAATCTTTTTATCATTAAGGCTGCTCATCACCCCCATTCCCCGTCCTCCTTCGATCGGGCATGCTAGTGGTAAGTCTATGGGGAAAAAATGGTTTTTGTTCCAAAAAAAGCAAAGAAATTATAAGAATATTTTGGTGCGGTTTTTTTTAAATTCATAAAACTCTAATAAAGTTGTGCTTTTAGAGGTTATTTTTTTAAAAACGCTATTTACTTTTTTTAATCCAAATTTTTTTCGATTAAAAAAAGTAAATAACGTTTTTAAAAAAATTACCTCTAAAAGCACAACTTTATTGGAGTTTTATGAATAAAAAAAAAACGCATCAAAATATTCCTATATTTTCTTTGCTTTTTTTTTTTTAACAAAAACCATTTTTCCCCATAGACTTACCATTAGCAAGCCCGATCGAAGGAGGACGGGGAATGGGGGTGATGAGCAGCCTTAACAGTAAAATATAAACTGAAAAACCCATTTTTCTTTGAAAATAAATTCGTGGTAATTGTTTTATTTCCATTCTATAGTTCAAAATGTCATTTTGTCAGGCATGGAATTGATCACTTAGCAGCAAAATATTTTCCAACTCAGTGTTTAAAAAAGAGACATATTTCAAACAAATATAACAAATTTTTAAAACTGAACGTTTAGATCATGGTCAAACGTTTAAATAAATATCTTAGTCATTTTGTTTGTTTTGAATGAATATAATATTAAAGTATAACATTTAAAGTATAATAAATATATTTTTCTACTTTTCTTTAAGCTTTCGTTTCAGGAATATAGACTATTTTCCTTATTTACTAAAAAGTAAAAATTCGTTTCATTTAGAAAAAAATATTAAGAAACACGTTCGCTTAAAAAATAATAAACGAATAAATAAAATTATAACAATAAAATTAATTTAAGAAAACAAAATTTGTGTGTATTATGACTTAAAATTATTTCAGATGACACCCATGTATTGTATATATTGTAACTATGAATGCTTCAAAATGACGTATCCCACTTGTTTGTGAGACTTGCGGTTCGTTCTGTGAAAGTGGGTGACGGACAGACAGACGGACAAACAGACAACGATTGTAAAACCTTCCACTTTTTACGTTATAAACGAAGTGTGGAAGCTAAAATTTCGTACCAAGAGTGCCAAGTATATTTCGAAGGTCTAACAAAAATAATTTAGGTATTAATACATATTCTGTAACAAAGCAGTATTAATAATTATAATAAAATTTTACAGATTTTTTCAATTATTAACTGATATAATATTAGTTTTAATCATTTTTGCCAAATATAATTATATTAATATAACGCTTACATTTAAAAAAAAATCGATCAAAAGTATAATAATGCACTTCTATTCAAGACTATATAAAAGTTTTTTTAAAAAATTTGAGGGCCATAAAACGGAGCAAGAGAACTTTATTTTTCTTGGTTTATTATCTTTGTTTTAGATTAAACTTTTGGTATTCAGAACATTGGAGTTTTATTGCTGTATTTACATTAGTACGCTTCAGATCATAAAAAGCTTATATTAAAGAAAAAAACGTATTGTGTTATCGCCAACCACAGCCCTGTTTTATCTGGGATTAGTGCTATCATTATTTGATTCTCGGTATCCAACCTAAATTTCATTTTACTGGTGGAATTTTTGGAATAATATTACAAGAATAAGGGGAATAAAGCAATGGCATTTTCCAAAGAATACATTAATAAATATTAGTAATGAAATGTTATTTCCATTTATAACTGCAAATAAAGTGCAACTTTAAATGCTAAATGCTTTTTTTAATAATAAAACAGGAAACTTTAATTGAGACATTTCTTTAAACTATGTTCTGTGTATTTATGAAAATGGTGTAGCTAAATTTCTCACTTTATTGTTGTCATTAATGGTGCTGTTATATTTATTGTAGCTGTTGCATCTGCTGGTATTGTTATTACAATTGTAATAGTTATTATTAATGTAGCTGTTTCTTTTTCTGTTGTTATTATAATTGTTATAGTTATTATTATTGTAGCTGTTTTTCTGTTATTATTATTATTGTTATTAATATTATGTAACTGTTGTAGTTATTGCTGCTATAATTATGGTTATTAGCATCCACACTACGATACGTCATTTTGAAGTAAAAAATAAGGTTAGGCTATATTCCAAATTCCATTAAAAAATTTAATTAGAAGTTTATTTAAAATTTAAATAACTAAAAATTTAATCTACATTAAAATAACATTCAAATTCTATTTTTATTCAATATTTTCACTGTTGCCCTTACGTGAAACATACGAGAAACTTTATTTAAAATAAAAATGAAACTCTTGTAAAAAAATATTTATTTTTAGGATAGAATTCAATTTGGATTGTTGTAATAGCGCAATAAAGTTATTTTGATGGTTCGTTATGTATGTATGAAGAAAGATGCATAATTTTTTTTTTTTTAATTTGCATAAAAAAACATGTAAAGTTTCGCTTTTATTTTTAAAGCAAAATTTTCCTCTTTTTTTTTCGAAATGTAAACTTGTGGCTGCAAAAAGATATTTTTAAAAAATGCATCATTATTCTTCGAACTTAAAAGAAATTAGCAAGCGGTAAAGATTAATTATCAAATCTGCAAAAGAAGATCAAAGAAAATTATTAATTTTGGGTTATAAAAGTTTAAATAAGAACTATCTAAAGGCCCTGTTTGGCGAATTTCTGAGGTGGTTGTTAGTGTGTTTCCTGTTGAGCGTCAATTTTGTGTGGAAGCAATGTAAGTAAGTGATTGATTCTTTAACGAACCAATTTGTTATTACTTTAGACAATCCTAAAATACCTGTACTTTGCTCGGTATGAGAAATATTAACGGTAGTCAAGTAACTATGGCTTGTTTAGAATTGTCGCCTACATTTTTGTTCCCATCCCTAACAATGACAAAAATATAATAGACTAAATCTGAAAAAAAACATAAGTTAAATAAGGCAAATACCAGATAATTCGTTGATTTACCATGCAATATTGCCACGCCTGGCAAAATATCGAAGCGATGACGCTACGGCTATCGTAAGTGAAAAAAAACATTTTTAATTAAAAGTAAATTTACATTTTAAAGGACATGTTGTATGCTGCTAAAAATTATGTCAATTTCAGAAGATTTGAAATGCAAAAGTATCAAGATAGTTTAAACTTTAAAAAAAAAAAATTCTGGAAATCTAAGAACCAAAAACCAGATTAAGCATCCAAAAAAACTTAGTTAGAGACTCTGATTACATGAAAATATTCATTAAAAAGTTTTTTTTTTTTAAATTTTGAGCATATATTTGCCAAGACGGGAATATTTAGAAAAAAAATATTGGGTGTTAGAGAAAAACATTTGTTTATAGATTCCATGACCTAAAATAAAACTAAAATAAGTTCTAAAATCCTAAGCACAAAAAAAAACTCCAGTTTTTAGCCATGTGTGCCTTGCAAATAGTAATTATTATTCTGTAATCATGCACGTAATAATTTATATTTTGTTAAGAAATTAAATACCCTTGCTATATTGAAAAGTCGTAACATTATTCAAATGATACATTATATTTTATTATTCTTTGCTGAAGCTTTGGAAACAAGTTACTTGGCAGGATATGAGATAGATCAGAAGGGTAATTTGCTCAATATTCTCTGAGGAATAACCCTTCGGAACTTATGAGGAAATTGATGTGAGGCGTCTGCGATAAAATTTGTTTATAACCTCTTTTATCATTGTGCGTTTACTATATCCTTGTTATAAGTATCTATAATAATAAAAGAAAGAGTCTGTGTGTCTGTCTGTGTGTATGTCTGTGGATCGCAAAACACCTACTTAGAATGCTCTAAAAAATTAGAAATTTTTTATATAGATTCCTTTTAATACCTACGTGTGCACCTGAGGCTTAGTTTTTTCATATTTGATTGTGATTTTTAATTAATATAATTAGTTTAAAAAAAACGTCATCCACGTGGGATTGTGGGACCATAACGGGGCTTGAAAATACATGGACCGGGCCGAAACGGGGGCTTGACGCCATCCTCAATTAGTTTGATTGATCGAGTTTGGTTGAGATATGCGCTCGCCCTGAGGCTGCTTCATCCTCTATTATGCGAAGTTAACGGGTTCCCAGTAAGTCGGGACCATACTGCTAGTCTTAAATATAACTTAGAAGTTGTTATACCACTTAAATTAATGTCCTTGCAGGATAATATAGCTAGTCATTTTGATGCAAAGGTTAAAAAAAATCAGAAAACCAAATATGTCAGATAAAAGGTATGTATAGCAGTGGCAGCCCCGAAGAAAACATTCTCTCTAATATACAAGAAATATTACGTATTTATAAACAACTTGTG
The DNA here is from genome assembly GCA_023701765.1 of Hylyphantes graminicola. Classification (NCBI taxonomy): domain Eukaryota; kingdom Metazoa; phylum Arthropoda; class Arachnida; order Araneae; family Linyphiidae; genus Hylyphantes; species Hylyphantes graminicola. Next base: position 20,552,409 of record CM043111.1, read on the forward strand.
TTTTATTTGATTTAATTTCAATACTCTCTTACCTAAATCAATAAATGTTATCAGTTTTTCGTATTGGAAATACAAATTGTTCTTGCAATGTCCAATAAAAATATTATCGCGCTAGACTACGCTTTACATTTTCTATTTTTAAATTTAGTGCCAAAAAAGTACATAAATATATTTTAAACACCCGGTTTCTTACAATAAAGGGAATAAAAAGTAAAATTACTATCAATTGAAAAGTGAATATTTTCGTAAAAGGCTTTAAAGAACACGTTTTAGCATATTGATTGGTCCCCAAAAGTAACGAAGTTCTTTTTAGCGTTGCCCGCGAATATTTAGAAAGTATCTATAGATTATTGTACCACAGTTTCAGCAGTCACAAATAATTTAATAACATAATCAGTTTGATAATAGAAATCGAAATAGCTCACACAAAAAATAAACTTGTTTTGACTTTAAATACAATTTTAGTGTGTTTCCCAGTTAATACAAATTGTGATGAAACAATTCAGAAATTGCATTGCGACCAAAAATAATGCATGGTTTTGGTTATTACACAAATTGTGATGGAGGCGAAGCACTCTTGTATTCTTCCAGATTTCAACGGGGCTGGGGAGCCTAGTCGGTTAAGGTGTTCGCTTTGCATGCAGAATGTCCCTGGTTCGGGTCCGGACATAGCCAAAACAACTGCCGACCTATAAACGGCCCGTGCAGCCAAAATGTCCGACGAATAATACCCACTTAGAGGACGTGCACGTTAAATATGCCCCAAAGTCCGGACGCTGCGTACGATGTCGCCCTTAACGGTTGCGATGGGTGCCTACACTGCCTACTCAGGTGTCGGCCAGTCATACGACTGCGGTTCTAAAAACACGAAACCCATCGCTAATAGCCCTGCTGTATATCGAGTGAGACACGATTCCAGCCGCCCCGGTGGCACACTCGTTAGGATTCTAGCCTTTGGAGCTGCTGGGGTCGGGTTCGAATCCCAGTCAGGCATGGATGTTTGTGACTGTCAATAAATTTTGTTATTTGTCTATGTGTTTGTGTCGTCTCTTTCTTTGTGTGTCTCTTGTGCTTGTGTCATTTCTGGGGCTTAGTACAATAGACTTAAAGTCGCAGTGCTTGGCGATCTTGCCCCCCACCAAGAAAGTCATAAGAGACACGATTCCAAACTTAAGTAAACAAAAAATCTAGCTTTCAACATTTGACCTTTGGAGCTGCTGGGGTTGGGTTCGAATCCCGGTCAATCATGGATGTTTGTGACCGTCAATAAATGTTGTTATTTGTATATGCGTAATACGTTTCTTTGTGACTGTAAAAAATCTTTCTGTGTCTGTCCCACTTGACAAAAGCTTATAAGCGGTTCTCTGAACACGCACACAAGCTGGAATATATATGTACCATACCATACCATAACATTTGACCATTGGAATTTTGAAATAAACGACTAAATAGCTAACTGAAGATTTTTTACGCATCCTTGGGTCAATATTAGACTAGTTTCATAATGTGTGTAATCCTGAGAATGTTCAAAACGAAAAGAGGGTCGTCACTGATGGGATGGCTTTCCACGTCAACCCGAGGCAATGCTCCAAACTGGCTAGAGCACCTCCTCAGTGTGAGCACCTCCTCAGACAGTTGGTGCAGTCAGGAAACAGCTTAAATAAAGCCTATAAAAAATTAGGATAGCAACTAAAATATCTCAAATGCTACTTTTAAGCCAGATAACGTATACTTTACATAAAATATAAATTTTTTTAACTTGTGTTTAAAAATCACACTTTGGTTGCATAATTAGTTTTAAAAGGCAGTCACGCATATATAAGGAGAAAATGCAAGCACGTAAAAATTTTTAAATTCGAAAATTGTTATTATCTTTCTCACTACAAATTTTCAAGACAAATGCCCCTATTAACATTAATTCATAAAATTTAAATATGACTTGTGTTCGATTTATTCCATAACAATTGTAGCTATCTAAACGAAATCCATTCCTTTGCTGAACAAAAACCTTTCTAACGTTAAATACTTTTCTTTTAATGTGGGGTAAGGTGGGGTAAGTGGGCCACCTTTTTGGCATAATTCGACTTTAGACCCTCATACACCTCATACCACTGGATATAATTGGCCTAACAACTTATTGTTTTTTGTGGTCCATTCTCTCATATGTTATTACTGTACCCATGGAAACCTAAACAAAATTGGCAAATAATAAATGTAAAAAATATGTTTTTCTTTTTGGTCATCTGAGTGGCCCACTTGCCCCGCAAGGTGGGGCAAGTGGGCCACCCCCCTAATATATTTTTACACATAACTGGTAGAGATATGGTGGGACATGTGGAATAATCTACATGATTTTTTGAGTGTTTGAAAAAAAAGTAATGATGTATATTTAATCGTTCCCCCATAGCAACTTTTTCTGGCATGCAAGCTTACTAAAAGAAAAAATACGTTAATTTTTATCTTGTCATTTTTGCATGTAGTGTAAAAAAATGTTAGGGCTACAGATTTTAAACTGGCCTATGTCAATGAATAGGACAATGAATAGTGAATATGACTGACCCTATGAATCTGTGAAGATGACTTTTTTAAAGTATATTAAAGAGTTGGGGCAAGTGGGCCACCCCTGGCCCACTTACCCCGCCATTGTGGTGGCCCACTTACCCCAGACGCGGGGCAAATGGGCCACCCCAATTTTCTTTTAACCTTATCAACATCACAAGTACATGAGACTACAAAAAGATACTATGTTTTATACACTTTTAAAATATGTAACATTTTGTTTTGTATTATGAACTGTTTGGAAATAAATATAAAAATACTATGATGGCGTGAATTACGAAAAGATGCATTTTTAAAAAAATTCACAAAAAGGATTGTACCATGTTACATACTTAAATGAAAATGATGCCATAATATTTCCTGCATTTATTGGGGTAAATACGTAAAAATATTGTAACATATTTTCTATACGTCCATAATTCGGGAAATGCCAGGGGTGGCGGCCCACTTGCCCCAATGGCCCACTTACCCCACCTTACCCTATCTAAATTTTATTTAGGTACAAGTACAAATACTACAATAAAAGCAAAGATGTCTTCACCTAAAGAAATTCCATAATAAATTTTTATACTTCCCGTCTTTTTATTTAATAAATAACTGCATTTCAAGACTTGCTCATAATTACTATATTTTATCTTTCAGAACTATCAATATATTCTAGATAAATGCAGACATTCAACTTTCAAACAAAGTTGTGCATTACTACCATGTACATTCTTCTCTACCTTAAACGTCATTACTGGAAGTGCAGTTACGCGAATTCCAAAAAATTCCATTAGAGTATTGAAAAGAGTAACAGGTTTCTGTCCCGCATTTCTCTTTCTTGTAATCATGGGAGAAGGAACGAAAAAATCTTTCATAAGGATGGTAGGGATAGGTTTGAAGAATAAAGCTAGTCCCGATTGAATATTTTTTTCGCGTTGCTAAAAGAAGTATCTGAGTTCGGCACAATCATAAAAATCAATCAGGTGAAACAGTTGGTTAATATCTGTAAATTTCGAGGAAACTGTCAAAACTGGCTTTATATGCTCTTTGATAAATACAATCTAAGGGATAAATATTCTTTTCAATAATCATGAAAAATTTATTGTTTAGGCTTACTAGTTCCCATACAATGGTTATGCAAGAGGGATAAAGTATTGTTCTTGAACTAAAATGCACGCTGACTCGGCGGGGCCCTGATTAAGGTGTTAGCCTTTGGAGCTTCTGGGTCCGGGTTCGAATCCCAATAAGGCATGGATGTTTGTGTTTGTCGAGCATATGCGAAGTACGTGCTCGTCAAACCTGTTGGGTCCGAAAGTCCTGTGGGCAGTCATTGCTCAGTTTCCCACGGGTCAGGTCCCTTGAGACTATTTCCCTCCCCTTCAGGGATATGTCTAAATTGTGGAGATCACGTGCGATAGGTGGCAGCATCTGTCGCGTATGTTTATGTATGTGCTGTGTCTGTCTTACTTGACGAAGGTTTATAAGCGGGTCTTTAACCAAGCACACAAGCCAGAAAATATATGTTAAATAACCATCAACCAAAATGAACTAGTAATCTAGTTAACAACTAATACGCTAGTACATAAAAGCGGCAGTACTACATCTCTACCAATGGGATAAATTTCGTAGACAGTAGACAGCAAAAGGCTAGTAACACAAACCTCCCCCCAAACGGGATATTTTCTATGGTAACCTGTAAATGTGTATACATGGGTAATTTAGCAGCATAAACTGTGTTTTTCGATAAAAAATACATTTGTATTTTATTATTTTAATTTTTAAAAATTTAGTTGAAAACTCTAGCTTTTCTAAATTCCAATTAAATAATAAAAAATAGAACATAGCGTACTTACAAAGCATAATTTCGTGGCAACAATAACTTCGAATACTACTTTCTAAAAATTCCACTATCTAAAACAAAAAAAGATCCAAATTTTAAAAACGTCATATCTTTTTTGAACCGCCATGCAACATTCATTTGTTTTATTACCAATGAAATATTTATAAAACGCAACAAGACTATGAAGCAGTTGAATTTATCAATTTATATCCTTTCAAATTGTCAATATTTATTTTTGAAAAAAGCAAAAGCATTTTTCTGAAAATTACCTCCTCACTCGACCTCCGAATAAATATTTACTTCAAACAAATTTTTAGATTTAAACAAACAAGAATCCTTCAGCATCCTCATGGGCATATGTATTTGCAATCTTAGATTCTTAAAACATTATTTTTGCTTTTGTTAACCTACTGGCAAAACCCACCCATCCACAAAAACAGTTTATATTAGTAGATTTGTTTGAAATTTGAAAGCATTAAAAAAACGCCTGTTTCAAAGCAACGTTATTTCTTTTTTTTTTTTTAAATGGATTCCAGTCAAGATTTTTTTTAAAAATACGTTTAAAATTTTTAAATAAGTTTCAAAATTTTGGTATGCCTCTACAAAATCAAAACTGAATTTTCCATATTCTTGGTTTTGTTTTGCACTTTGTATTCTTCATGTTGATTTTAAATAACGTTACTAGAGTAGCATATTAAATAGTGTCTGCAAATTCAAGTGCAGCAAAAGATTTTTAAATTCACACTAAAGCAAAGGTCAAAAACTAATTTAATAATATTTCAGTGTGTTTAAGTATGCCGTTTATATTCGTGTTACATAGTATGAAAAAATTATCTATTTACTAGAAGCATGTGCATAGCCCTTTTAAGGTATACTTTTCATGGCATCAAAAACTAAATATTTTCAAGCATCAAAAACTAAAGCATTTTTATAACTATAACTAAGACTTACTACTAGCATATTAAATTTCCTAAACGTGCTAATACGCACTTTTAGGAAATATTCGTGGTATGAAAAAATCATCTATTTACAAGAAGTGTAACTTGGTATGAAAAAAATTATTATTTATATTCGTGGTATGAAAAAAATTATTATTTATATTCGTGGTATGAAAAAATCAACTATTACAAGAAGCATGTTTGTAACCTTTTTAAGGTATACTTTTCATGGCATCAAAAAAAACTAATGTTTAAGTTAAACACTTATTTCACCATTCTTTTAGTAACTTAAATATTTTAATAACTCTAACTAAGACTTTCTACTAGCATATTCAATTTCCCAAATGTGCTAATAAGTGGCTAAGTGGTAGGTTTTGGAATAAGTCATACATAGAGTCACTAATATCAACAAAATAACAGGAAACCCAAATGTAGAACTTCTTTCTGCTAAAATGTTGGCTCAAAGGTAAACTATCAACCTTGGGACACAAAACATAAATTTCTAACAATCTGCTGATAGTCCAGGCAACGAAGAGTTCTAGAGGGAAAGTTTTGGAACACAATTTTTGACTTCATAACTTTGTTTAGACTAGTTAGGAGGTAAACATATCAAAAGTCCCCGCCCCTAGCCCCTGTGCTAAAGGGGGGAGGGGGGTTGAATGTCCCATTTTTCGGTTTTTCGCTTATATCTCGAAAACTATGAGTTCTAGCTGTATAATTGTAATACACAAAATGAAAGCTGATTAAATTTGCTACAAGCTGCACCCCTCAAGTGTTTTAATATCTTGTATAGTTTTCGAGATATCCGCTCTTGAAAGTCAGTAATTTTGGAGAAAACACTTCTCCCCCCACATTTTCCCTCTTTTTTGACCGGATAACTCTTCAATAATGCACCGAAACACTAAATTTTGGCCCTAGATTGGTAGAGAATTTAATTCTTTTCAATAATATATCTTATTTTACTATTTTATCTATTTTCCTTCAAATTTTAAAGCGGTTTCAGTGTTGAGTGAAGATTGTACTGAAAGTCCCATAGAGCTAATGCATAAGTTTTGAAATCGCAACTTTTGGAAAACAATGTATTTGCCATGTTATTCCATTTTCACAAGGTATTAGAATCATCATAACATCAATTTAACACAAAATTGAAAAGAAAATAACATCCGGTTATTTAATTATTAATTAATAAAGTTTTAAAATAGTGGCGCCATCTGCTGTATATATTTGAAATTTTAAAACTTCAAAAATATATAATTAAATAACTAGATAATATTTTTGTTTCAAATTTGTTTCATTTCGATGTTATGTTGATTCCCGTACCTGGACAAAAAGGGCTAACATGGCAAAGCAATACACCTGTGGAAGTTGTTATTCCAAAACTAATGCACTAGCTCTATCGGACTGACAACCCCTCTTATGTACACTTATTCTATACTGAACGTCTAAATAACACTGATACTCATTTTGTAGGCACGTTGTTACTTTAATATTTTATCTATTTTATTTCATTCGTCAAACACCAGTGGGAAAACTGTCAGATGCTATTCATGTTCTTCATCTTCGGAGTCAATTTGAGGGACCCCATTGATGCTGTTCCAATGGTAGATTTGGCATGCTCTAGGACCTTTGAGGCTTGCTATTTTTGCTGCTACACTTGAGCTGGCACAGTCTTTCTTACATCATCCGAACATAATTTTCAGAACATCGTCAGGTGCTGATGCTAACTCACTGTGCACTTTGACCATCATGCAGTTATTCTCAATCTTCCAATCATACACAAGAGGAGGCAGGTCATTTCCCAGCCACAGCTCAGCTTGGTGTTATATTCAGAGGAAATACTGTTTTACTGCTTCCTCGGTGGGAAAAAGACGATATATTAGGCTTGATGGCGGCTCCGGATTTCAAGAGTGAATTATACCTGTGGCATTGGGGAAGGCCTCTTTCGTTGGAGCCCCATAACACCTCAAGATGCAGGTATTGCCTGCCTTTTGTACCTGATATGTGGTTAAGGAAGGGTATGAAAAGACCGCTTCTGCTTTCTGGACTTCTGACGACTTCGTACACAACTTCACAAATGCGATCCCGCTTTTTCGAAATGTGAAAGATGTAGTGTCGCATCCAGCTATTGTGTTTGCAAAAATAGCACGTCCCAAACCCAGTTGCTGTAACTCTTGGGATGAGAATAAAAAATCCTTTATCTTTCCACATCCAAGCTTTATGAAACCGATGTCCTTATGCACATCAGCTGTAGCCATCAAGAGGACTGTAAGATCGACACAAAATATTAAAGTATAACAACGTGCCAGCAAAATAAGTATCTGTGTCATTTCCGACATTATCACAGTCGTATGCCGTATCCACTATCAGAACGTCCACATCCCTTTCTGCTCGAAGGGTCCTACATTCAATTGTCCTCAAGCTACACCTTAAGTATGTTGATGAGACCATTTTATTTAAATTGTTCGACAGAAAATCATCTTGTTTGACGTTTATCTTGGTGTCTTCAGTGAAAAGGATATCAACCGACTGCGACTTCTTGAGTCGATAGCTCTTCTACTGGTCCCAGTGCACAGTGAGTTAGCATCAGCACCTGACGATGTTCTGAAAATTATGTTCGGATGATGTAAGAAAGACTGTGCCAGCTCAAGTGTAGCAGCGAAAATAGCAAGCCTCAAAGGTCCTAGAGCATGCCAAACTTACCATTGGAACAGCATCAATGGGGTCCCTCAAATTGACTCCGAAGATGAAGAACATGAATAGCATCTGACAGTTTTCCCACTGGTGTTTGACGAATGAAATAAAATAGATAAAATATTAAAGTAACAACGTGCCTACAAAATGAGTATTAGTGTTATTTAGACGTTCAGTATAGAATAAGTGTACATAAGAGGGGTTGTCAGTCCGATAGAGCTAGTGCATTAGTTTTGGAATAACAACTTCCACAGATGTATTGCTTTGCCATGTTAGCCCTTTTTGTCCAGGTACGGGAATCAACATAACATCGAAATGAAACAAATTTGAAACAAAAATATTATCTAGTTATTTAATTATATATTTTTGAAGTTTTAAAATTTCAAACATATACAGCAGATGGCGCCACTATTTTAAAACTTTATTAATTAATAATTAAATAACCGGATGTTATTTTCTTTTCAATTTTGTGTTAAATTGATGTTATGATGATTCTAATACCTTGTGAAAATGGAATAACATGGCAAATAAATTTTTTTCCAAAAGTTGCGATTTCAAAACTTATGCATTAGCTCTATGGGACTTTCAGTACAATCTTCACTCAACACTGAAACCGCTTTAAAATTTGAAGGAAAATAGATAAAATAGTAAAATAAGATATATTATTGAAAAGAATTAAATTCTCTACCAATCTAGGGCCAAAATTTAGTGTTTCGGTGCATTATTGAAGAGTTATCCGGTCAAAAAAGAGGGAAAATGTGGGGGGAGAAGTGTTTTCTCCAAAATTACTGACTTTCAAGAGCGGATATCTCGAAAACTATACAAGATATTAAAACACTTGAGGGGTGCAGCTTGTAGCAAATTTAATCAGCTTTCATTTCGTGTATTACAATTATGTAGCTAGAACTCATAGATTTCGAGATATAAGCGAAAAACCGAAAAATGGGACATTCAACCCCCCCCCCTCCCCCCTTTAGCACAGGCTAGGGGGGGGGGGGGGACTTTTGATATGTTTACCTCCTAACTAGTCTAAACAAAGTTATGAAGTCAAAAATTGTGTTCCAAAACTTTCCCTCTAGACCCTTTTTTCAGCCTTCGTTGCCTGGACTATGACAGAAAAAAATAGTTGCTAGTTATTTACTGACGTATCCAACTTCGCTTTCAATTTTTCTAGAAGCTTTCTTTCTTTACGATTCTCAGTTGTTGTAGCTTTTGCTTCTGATACTTACAGTTTACTGTAGGATTTGGGAAAATGTTTATAGCATGTATTTTTTGTATGAAAATGTGGAAATAAGTATATCTTTGATGAGAATAGCAAATTTTGTCATTTGAAATCCAGATAAATTGTTTGCTCCGTCTATCTTTATTATCCTTTGTAACATGCATGTATTTTTTCTAAGAAAGCGCTTAAAAAACGGAAATTTAGTGAATTATAATAGTTGCTTCTCTGAACCTTAGTAATTATGGCTCATATTTTTGTTAAATGTATTACTATAAATTTATGGAATAGTCTTAACAATATGACTGAATTCATTTCCTGATTAGATTTCCTTATTTTCCTGCTGCAAAATTGTATTTATTCCATCCATTTATATTTGTTATCGTTTTTAATTTTAATCGCACATTGTTCTGATAATATTTGTTTAAACTGATTTGGAATAAGTTGTAAATAAGTTCAATCATAGTCATTTTTTGCGTCTAAATTGAGTTTCGAAGTAATCACACGAAAGGTCATCACACATGACGTATTTAAAAATGTAATATAAAACAGTAATTTAGTCGTATTGTTTTTGTTTTTTTTGATTATTTAATTATACGAAAGTATTTTTTTTAATTTGTAAAAATTATTTTTTATTTATAAATATAAATAAACAAAATACTAATCACACTGTAGACTACATTAAACACCGGGTATCAGGTCAAATAAAATTCAGAAAAGTTTTTTTAGAAAAAAAAAATTATAGAATGTGTGTAGATTTTGTTCATGATATTATTCCAATCAAACTCAAAACATTAAAATAAAGGTTTCACATGTCTACACAATAATTTTTATGCCCATACTGCCAAAATGTATCAACTAAATGTGTTAAATTGATCCCTCATATTAAAATATGACATAGCAATTTAAATGAAAATACTACCAAGTTTATGATGTAAAAGAAATCATGTGGAAAATACCATTTAATACTGTCATACTGTTAGTTATTTCATACTGTTAGACTAAAAACTAGATAAAGCATAAAATAGACAATTTTACATAAACCAAGAAAGTTACAATTTTTATTGCAGACAGTACCACAGTAATTAAACACAAATCTTTTACAGCATATATTTATCAGAAACAAAGAACAAGACTATAAAAAAGTTTTTCATGCCACAAAAGCAATTTTCTTTGAATGTGTAAAAAGTGCATTTATTGATCCTTAAAATGCCATAAAAAGAAGAAAAAATTGATTAACTCTATTAAATTCTCCAAACTCAATCACTGTGAAACTTTTTTTCGGATTTCCAAAAAAAAAATAGATAAAAAAAGACTATTTTGAAACACTTGGATAAACCAGAACTGAGATTCACTAATCTTAAATTCCATTTTGTTTTTGTTTCTTGAAACTCTGAATAAAAAGACTTATTTTGTTAAATTCCTTTCAATATAAAGGTTTTTATAGATTTTTATTTCAAATGATAAAAGCAAAATGCGTTTAAATACTTAGAATCTGCCGTATAACCATAATTTAATCCTAAGTAGGATGAATTATAATCTTTTGCTAATTAATGTTTTAATAAATGTATACCAAATAAATTAGAACTGTGATACCTACTCGAAGCACTGTTAAATTAGAATCACGATTCATAAATAAAATCTTGCAACCATCACCGGTAACCTGTAGAGGGTGAAGCTATTTGTATAACTTTTTGTGACCAACTGTCGTCTGTAAAATTCCCGAAATTGAAGGTTTTTGAACAAGGTTAAATGGAAAACAAATAAATAAAAAAAAATCATTTTCATGCACATGCAAATATTTTTTTTTCAAAAACAACTTAAATTGGATAGCGTGACTTAGAATGAAACAAAAACTGTAATAAAATAATTTTATGACAGTTTTTCATCACATTATACGTCGGGCGCCTTGTCAATAATTATCATATCGTAAATATAGGTTATTCCTGCCTCTTTTTTTTATTCTGCTTTTACGTCGTCTTTGATTTATCTAGTTATAAAAACTCGTTTAAGGCAACGCCAACAAATTAAATACAAGCTCCGCTGCAATTATTATTACTTTTTCTTATTTGGAAATCGATTTTGTCTAGATGAATAATTTTCTAGCTTTTTTTAAAAGGAAATATTCATTTCAATTAGGGCAATCTTAAATCCAAAAGTACAATTTCATTTTCCATGAAATCTCACTATGTTTAAAATAATGAAAAAACAATAATCTATATCATTGCTAAAATAATACTTGCTCTTTTATTTACATTTTTTAATACAAAAACTAAATTATATTTAAAATAAATTATTAATTCGTACACCACCTTGCAAAAAACATTTTAGATCCGTTTGAAACAAAAAAAAATTAGCCATCTATCATTTCTAGGCACCATTTTTCGTTCTTTTTTATAGCTATTTTTATTGTTTCAGCATCAGATACATTCCCAACCATCATCATTAGATTCTTCTTATTCTTGTTACAGAGAATATCGACACTTAAAATCTTTCATTTTCTCAATTTTTGAGGCCAAAACACAGAGTTAAATATTGTAAAAAATTTCTCTGATAAAATTTTCAGTCTCAAAAAAGAGTTATAACAACGCAAGATAGTGTCATCTTAAAAAAATATTCGTAATGAATGCTGACTTTAACTTTAACCTTTTGAATAACCAAGCATTCGTAATGAAGCTAGTTTTATATTTTTTTAAAAACTATTTATAAACAAAAGTAAAAGTCGTTAAAAACAGCATAACGTATATAATTTTATTCGATGATGCCTTAAACTATCTTGGAAATTGACGTCATGTATCATAATTATTTTTATAAATACCATTACCAAAAAATTATTTTTATAAAATACCATTAATAAAAAAGGGACTTTTTAAGCGTCATCTAAATAATCAATTCATCGTCATAACTTTTTTGTTCATAACCACAAAAATCTACATTCACCAAAATAATCATCATTAAGCGCATTTTTGAATAATTTATGAAAGTCATTAGAAGAGAAAAATATATTATATATTTTCTTATTTATTGAAGTAAACTTCTTCGAACTGAACTTTAATTTCGTGAAGGATTTTTGGGGAAGTTTTAAACAAATTAAAATCTTTTTTCCCAAAAGTACCCTAGCTACTGCCTAAGTAGGGAAATACTAAAAGTCGTAGATTGATTGTCCTAAAGTGTTAAAGCTCCTAATGGAGGCTAGAAATAGGCAGCCGGAAGCGATTACACTACACACTATTGTCATAAGTAAATGACGAAATTTTGTTTAAGTAGAGTAATAAGCTCTGTATTGTACATTACTTTTGGTAATACAATCTTTTTGTATATTGACCCTTCTTCTCTTTACAGCTCATCGGAGGTTTAAAAAAAACAATCTTCGGACAAACGGTACGGTCTGAACCTTGTACGAAGTTAAATATTTAAACCGCATTAAATCAAAATACTACATTAACAACGAAAACAGCATTCTTCAAAGGAATGTGGAAGTTTGTTTCACTGTAAATAGTGTTTCATAAACAAAAAACAACTTTTACAGAAACGTTTTATAGATTTCAGGATCAACAAAAACAGGAATTCTTCAAAGCTCAAATGGTTCTGGAAGTTTGTTTCACTCTTAATAATGTTCCATAAACATAAAACAACTTTTACAGGAACGTTTTATGGATGTTAGGATCCACAAAAAAAAAGGAATTCTTCAAAGCTCAATTGGTTCTGAAAGATTGTTTCACTAAAAATAATGTTTCGTGAACATAAAACAACTTTTACAGAAACGTTTTATTATCCACCTGTCGCTTCTTAGCAGCTCATATATTTTAATGAGTTCACTTTGGAACCAGGTACAGCTAGGAGAAAAATACGATCCATCTGATATTGTCAAGGAATTATGTAAAAGGTGTTATTTTTCAGAAAAAAGACGTAAGGAATTAATTAATTGCAACAAAAATTGTATAAGGGGTCGTCAACTTATTGAAATGAGTACCAATTTTGAAAATTCCATTAAAAAAACTAATTTTTCTGCGTTAAAATGTGTATTACTTTCATAATACCCTAAATCCAAAACAAAATTAATTCGCATTATTTGTTGAGATATGAGCATTCAAAGTTTAACGCCCATAATGTTAAAGTAGTTTTACAAACTTTTATTCCTATTTAAACAAATAAAATGAATTAAACAAAGATTTTTTCATTGACTACTTCTTAATCTTCCCAAAACAATTCAAACATTTTAAAAAATTATTTTTAATTCAAATAAAAAAATAAACATGAATAGCGACCCCTTTTTTTACATAAATCGATAACTTATAAATCAATAGCAATTATTTGCCAAGATGTTATAAAATAAATTGAAAAATACGAGTTTTGGGGATCGCGTAAAAAAAAATACTTGGAAAATTTGATCCTAACTTAGATTGGTGGTTGATCCGTCATGTTATGTGGTGGCCTCTATATATTGGTGGTTGAAAAGCGTTTACTAGTAAATGTTTATTCAAATTATTGATGTCTGTCAAATGTCTAAAAATATTTTCTTGTTTCAAGTGCATACAATGTTTACGTAATTAACAATAAATTGCATCCATATTTCAATGTTTCTCTCTCCATATTGTTTATTCAAAATGATTAATGCCCACTGCTTTGGTAGAAAATCATTTCCCAATCATTCTGCGAAATTTTATTTTGTCTTCTTTAAATGACCCGGCCCAAACCTAGGACCGTGACATGGAGGGGTAGTCGCTTGCGTGACGTAACGATTCAAAATTTCCAATTTTGCAAGGAAAATCTGTTTTACATAAAATAAAGTTTTTCAAAACGAAATCTGATATATTTTTTTTACCATAAGATGATCATAACAAACACTTAATTTCAGAAAGAGATGGGGAGTTATATCATGCCACAGCCTTGACTTTATTAGACTTCTACATTTTCCAGACCTTTTCCTAACGGAACTTAGTGTCACAATTTTGCGCGTTACTACTATCTTGAGGGCATCGCCAAAATAGCTGCCGACCCATAAACGGCCCGTGCAGCCAAAAATGTCCGACGAATAATACCCCGTGTAAGGGAGTGCACGTTAAATATCCTTCAAAGTCCTAACGCTGCGTACGATGTCGCCCTTAACGGTTGCGTTGGGTGCCTATTCAGGTGTGGCTCGTCACCTGACTGTGGTTCTAAAATACGACGCCCGTCGCCAATAGCCCTCGTGTAGCTCTAGTGCGACGATAATTCAAACCAAACCATCTTGAGGGATCAGATCAGGGGACTAGCAACTACATGGACGAACATTAAAAAGACCCAGAACTAGACAGTTGACAGATCCAATTACATCCCGACACCTTTTTTCAGAAGACATTAGAGAACGGTTAGTAAGTCATTGAACAACGAAAATGCAAATGCATATCTAAATAATCCTATGAATAAATTATTTAACCAAGACAACTTTTACTTCGTTTCAAATTAATTTTTAAAAAATATCGATTTATGCTTTTTTTTTTTTTCAAATTTCAGAACCAAAGGGAAATATTTTTGCGTGACGTAATTTATGTACGTAACCTGAGCCATCGAATGCCAAACACTCCATTAGGGGAAAAAGTGGCCGAGCAGGACTTCGAACCTAAAAGATAGTCTGTGGCCGAATCCATGGAATGAAACGTCAAACCCTCCTTCATTGGAGGGTCTGCGGATCCCCCAATAAACAATGCGCGATTACTGATCTGCCTGGGCGAAAATCCCCAAAGAGGGAAAAAAATGCGGAGTTTGCTCTTCATTCCATGGATTCGATAGCTCTTGTAACCCCACATAGATTTGGAATTCAATTTCAAATCACTGTTAAAGTATGATTTTTTTTCATGTATTAATAATAGATTCGCTGCCAATTAAAATCGCTAGCGCAAAAATAAACGATTTTGCGGCATACATAATGACTAACCTAAGATTGAAAAAAAAAAAAAGTATGTTTCAAAATACTTTGCCAAAAACTACAATTTTAATTATTTATTTCAAAAATAAATTATTTAGTTTATTTTAATCTATATTTAACCACTAAGTCAATTTATTTAAAATTGCATAATTAAGAACTTTTTTTTGAAATATATAAATATATTCCTTCTATAAGTAAATTGTTTGAAAATTTTAAAACATCTGGAGTTGTCTTGGGCACAACACCACGTAGTGCTGCCATCTATGTTGAATAAAAATTAGCAAAACCTTACTCTACAGTTTTGACAAATTTTTGTAATGGGATTATTTCATATTATGTCAGCGATCTAAATAAGGAGTTTTTATCGTTTTTTTTTTTGTTTGTTTTGACAAAGTGTCGGAATAAGCTCATTTGATTTTTTATAGCGTTACACGCTCAGAGCAGCGATTTCACTGGCTTTGTTTTCTTTGACCAAGTGTTGAATCATGTTCATAGGAACCATTTTTATTAATATACATACTAAATTATTTCGAATTAACTCAATGTTTAGAAAAAAAATTATTTTTGAAAAAAAAAATCAGCTAAATGGCTGCTCATCACCCTCATACCCCGTTCTCCTTCGATCGGGCTTGCAAGTGGAATGGTTTTTATTCCAAAAAAAAAGCAATGAAATCATAGGAATATAGAAAATAATTCTATTAAAATAAAGTACATAAAGTTTTCTAAATAAATAACATTTAAAAGCACAATTCTATTTTTAGTTTTATGAAATAAAAAAAACCGCATCGGAATATTCATATAATTTCATTGCTTCACCCCCCCCCCCCCCCCCCCATAGACTTATCATTGGCAAGCGCGATCGGGGGAGGACCGGGTATGGGCAGCCGGAATTAACAAGAACTCTTGACAACAGGTTCCCAATGTGGCGCTACCATTTATGTACATAAATTAGTAAAACCCTTTCCTGCAATTTTGATTGTGAACTCTTCATTAGCCAGTAGTTAATTTACTGAAAATTATCCTGGCAATGAAGAAATAGTAAATTTATTTTAAAAAAGAAAAAAAAATCCACAACCGTATATTAGAGTATTTCGATTCAGTCCACGCGCAGCATGGTCACTGCGTAGTGCTGCCATCTATGTTTTTGATATATTAGTAAAAGCATACCCTGTAGTTCTGACATACTTTTTGTAAAATGAAATTTTTTTTATCTGGCCCTTTAGTCAAATTATTGGAAATCCGATTAAGATTCAACATTATGCTCAATTTAACAATATTTTTTTTAAAAAAAAAGCGGTTACTTTTCTTATTTTCTACTTGCCTAAAAAAAGGCCTCAAATTTATTTGCTATTCGCTTAATTTTGTGAATTTGCCAAGGTGAAATTTTATATTAGAGTCAAAATATATCATTAACTACCTCCAACTTTCTTTTTAAAAAAAAAATTGCCATCCATAGCGAATTCAATAAATAAATTATAGGCTAGAAGATCCCATTGTGCTTAATGTGGTGCTGCCATCTATTGCATTTATAAATAAACGATACTTTACCCTGCAAATTTACTAAGAATACAAATCGGCAAACTCAGCGCTGGTAGTGTTAACGTGGTATAAATTTTTGGCTTGTTGAAATTAAGTGTTCTCAAGGGCAAATTAGTTTTGCCCGGAAATCAGCATTTGGATTGTTACACGGCTTGTGGATTTGGTCGAATCAATTTACAACATAGATGGCAGCACAAGATTGGGACTATTGTGAGTAGCGTTGAGCTCCTAGCGCTTAAGCTAGTGTTAAGGCGGTATAAATTTTTGGCTCATTTCCCGTGGAATGGCAAATTAGTTTTGCCGAGAAATCAGTATTTGGATTTTCACACGCCTTGTGGATTATGTTTAATTAATTTACAACATAGATGGCAGCACGAGATTGGGACTATTGTGAGCCACCGAACTGTAGACGCCATATAACATAAATCTAGCGGAATATAGAATGCTTATTACCAGCAATAGATATTTACTAATGTTTGGTATTTGAAAAGCACTGGGTAAAGAGTGTTGTCGGATTAATAGCAAATTACTATAGTACAATCTCACACTTGACTGTATTGTGCTGCCAACTATGTTAAAATAAAGCAGTTATTCTAGTGTGCCTAGATTAGGACAATTATGAGCCGAGCCGCCGCTACCATGAAGCTGAAACAGCCACTTTTATTTCACATGTACACGCATGCGCAATTATATTTTAGCCTGCAAGCCTCGTAGTTGAGGCAAGTCAAAACGCATGCATGTCAAACGTAACGTTAGAGTCGTTTATAGATATCTAGTTATCATCAAAATTGTCCCAATGTAGACCCACCAGAAAGAAAAATCACAAACCTGTAACTTGATGGAAGTGCAGCTTGAGAGTACCTGCTGAAACGATGGAGCCAGCGAAAATTGTTGGAACGATCATTAGTTTATATCTGACTTATTTGAACAAGTTTAAAAGTATGTGCTAATATCTACCATATAATATCTACCTCTCTTAATATCTATCAACCTTATGTTGATATCAATCAATTATCAATATCAGAGGTCCAGCACATAAGATCAACAGCAGATAAATGCGGTTAATCATATTATCAATTAGTACGATGATGCTTTTCACTGGCTCCACCACTTGTGAAATAAGGACACAGATTTAAGCTATTTTATTACAAGGGACTTTTTTTCCGCCCCGGTACTCAATAAGTATTATGGATATTTCACAAAACAATTATTAGCTATAGGTATTTAGACAGTTTACAATTTAAAATAGCTGAGAAGAGATCATATGGTCCCAACAAAGAGTAAGGTTGAATTAGTCTTGCTAGGACGCACAAAGAGTTTGTAGGCGGAACCTAACTGTTCCCCGACTGTCCCAACTGTCGTGGAGGTGCTCAGGCCAGTCACGAACACATAATCCATTGCCTCGGTTTGAAGTGGAAGGAGATCAACGATGAAACACTATTCTTTTTAGGACTTTCTCAGGGTCACACATGGAACTGATCAAATTTTGACCCAGACATACGTAAAAAAAAAATCTTGCTAAAGATGGATTTGAGCTGCCGGATACAGAATTCGTAATTTCAAACAACTGGTCGACCTGAAGAGAGAAGAAAACACATATATAATCACAAGAAGCAGCTTAAAAACAATCTCATGCAATATTTAATTTAAGGGGTCACAGGAGTCTTAAAAATGTGCAAAGAAGATACTACAATGCATAGTTTGATCTTCCATGTCATTTTTTAACTACTCAATAAATGAGTATAATTTTTTTATATGTAATTCTACAGGATTTATTTATTGTAAAATAAGTTTTAAAATTTATGAAACTTTAGCCAAAACTAAAATAAATGATATTAAACATGAAGCTATTTGAACACATTGTGATTAGGCTTGCGCGGCAAATTGTGAGGTCAAAATTGAAAAATGACCAAGAAAAGGACTTTATATTATACAAATATGTACAAACAAAGACTTATACCTAAATTCTCAGCTCAATTTTAATTAGAAATTAAGTCTTTGTTTGTACATATTTGTACAATATAAAGTCATTTTCTTGGTCATTTTTTCAATTTTGACCTCACAATTTGCCGCGCAAGCCTAATCACAATGTGTTCAAATAGCTTCATGTTAAATTTCATTTATTTTATAGTTTGGGCTAAATTTTTATAATTTTTAAAACTTGTTTTATAATAAATCAATCTTGTAGAATTACATATAAAAAAATTATACTTATACATTGAGTAGTTCAAAAATGACATGAAAGATCAAACTATGTTTTGTAGTACCTTCTTTGCACATTTTTAAGACTCCTATGACCCCTTAACCAGCCACTATTTATCATATTTAGAATGAAATTGATCAACTGATAAGCACCAGTTTGATTAGATGGGGGAAAACTCTTAGGTTTTTCATAATAAGATGACGGCCCGCTTAGCCGACTTCCGAGAAAGTGGAAGGTAGATAAGTTTTTGAAAAAATTCCCCATATGGGGACGCCTGGTCCCAAGAGGTTAAGCAAAGTTGAAGTTATTTTCTGAATAAAACAAATCAATGGTAAACCATCCACAAAAATATCTCAGATAAAATAAATTATGATTATAAGTATAAAGTGTATATTAGTACCGATAATATTTTAGAAGGGGACAAAAATGTAAAATAATATATATGGTTTTTTTTTTAAGTAGGAATTATCCTCTCCTTTCAGTATTTTTTAATATGGGGCACGTAAATTGTAGCAACTCGCCAACCCCCGGACCACAACCGGACTTTGCCCCGCCTTTTAATAAGATCTCCTCCTCCATTACGAGAGCCACAAGAAACCTCTGGTCTGTAGGCATCGGGTAATCATGGCCTAGCCTAGTAAAGGTGCCCTGTCGCATTGACATACAGAAACCTGTTTCTCTCGCAGCAGCCCTGATTCATGCTAGACTCCAGTCCAACGCTTATACTAAAAATGAACCAAGGGAGAGACCAGTTTCCTGTCACCAATATGCCTGCCAAGCAGACCTGAATACAAGACGTTTAATAGTCAATCAAGGGGTTCTTCTCCTGGACTTCAATTGACATCACTATTGTGATCATCCAAAATATCACTATTTTTAAAAATACAGAATACAGAAAGCATAACTACCTGAACAAACTTGTTGTCCTTCTGCATTTTCTAACATCAGGTTCTGCTGGAATTAGTGTCGCAATACAACTGTTGGCGATCGGCCTCACCATTCCGGACATAGACAAGTGACGATAATTGCTGTTAAAAGCTCCCAGATGGATATGGAAGAAAAATCATTGACAGTTATGTAATTAATGCATGCATAACATAAATGAACAAGAAACGATAAATCAGCAGACCATTGATACAGCGACCATATGACAGAAGGAGAGCAGCTTTTAAGCTGGGTTACTTTGGCATCCCAACTTAATTTTCACACCTGATCATAACAGGAATTTATGTATCTGAGCAACAAACCTATATTTCAACCCCTCCCCGACGCCAAACCTCCAATTCAATATACCAAAACAACACACCTCATATTCAATACACCCAAATTTAATACAAATCAAATACCCCCAACATTTTCTCAACCTACACAAACAAAACACCTTTTTCTGAAACCAACTAAAAACAAACCTGATTGTCAACCCAGTTAAGCATAAGCCTTGGACATCTGTGCTATGTCACTCAATCAGCACTGGCTTTGTACAATGCATACTGGGGAACCTTAACCCACCCTAACACACACCTCTTTCCCATACCACAGACCTCTTCTCTACCCAGAAATGCATAAGCCATGGACTTCTGTGCTATGTCACTCGATCAGCACTGGCTTTGTACAATGCATACTGGGGAACCTTAACCCACCCTAACACACACCTCTTTCCCATACCACAGACCTCTTCTCTACCCAGAAATGCATAAGCCATGGACTTCTGTGCTATGTCACTCAATCAGCACTGGCTTTGTACAATGCATACTGGGGAACCTTAACCCACCCTAATACACACCTCTTTCCCATACCACAGACCTCTTCTCTACCCAGAAATGCATAAGCCATGGACCTCTGTGCTTTATCGCTCTCACCTTAACCCACCCTAACCCACGCTCTCACCTTAACCCACCTAACACACACCTCTTTCCCAAACCAGACCTCTTTTCCACCCAGATATGCATAAGCCATGGACCTCTGTGCTTTGTCACTCTCTCAGCACTGGCTTTGTACAATGCATACTAGGGAACCTTAACCCACCCTAACACACCCCTCTTTCCCAAACCACAGACATCTTCTCCACCCAGAAATGTATAAGCCATGGACCTCTGTGCTTTGTCACTCTCTCAGCACTGGCTTTGTACAATGCATACTAGGGATCCTTTACCCACCCTAACACACACCTCTTTCCCATACCACAGACCTCTTCTCCACCCAGAAATGCATAAGCCATAGAACTCTGTGCTTTATCCCTTTCTCAGCACTGGCTTTGTACAATGCATACTAGGGAACCTTAACCCACCCTAACACACCCCTCTTCTCAACCCAGATATGCATAAGCCATGGACCTCCGTGCTTTGTCACTCTCTCAGCACTGGCTTTGTACAATGCATACTAGGGAACCTTAACCCACCCTAACACACCCCTCTTTCCCAAACCACAGACCTCTTCTCTACCCAGAAATGCATAAGCCATGGACCTCTGTGCTTTTTGTCACTCTCTCAGCACTGGCTTTGTACAATGCATACTGGGGAATAGAACCCACCCAAACAACAAACCTATCCCCCACCACCACCCCAAGTGACAAACCTCTAATTCAATACACCCAAACAACAAACATCTCATTCAATTCACCCAAACAATATAACACTTTCTCAACCTACACAAACATACCTTTTCTTAACCTAACCATATTGTCATCTCAGATATGCATAAGCCATGCACCCTTGTGCTTTGTCATTCTCTTAGCACTGGCTTTGTACAACACATTCTGAGGAAGTTAACCCACCCAATCAACACCCACTTTATTCTAAACACTACAACACCTTTTTCTAATCCCAAACAACACACCTAATCCGCCCCCCCCCCGACTCAAAATATCCCCTCAAAACCATGTTTTTAAGGCTATAATATATTTATATTTGTAATATATTTTATTAATTTGGTTATCTGTAAAAAAAGTACAACTTTATTTCTCTTTATTACTACAACAACAAGCTCGTTTTCCACAAGTGTGTTCGAAAAGTTCGGTAATTGGTCTCATAATTAAAAAACCTCGTTGGTTAGGATCTTGCACTTAGACTCAGTGAGAGAAATGAAATTTACAGCCATGTAACGGCCATTCTAAAATAGAAGAAGAAACTTTATTTTCAGACACAGAATATATTGGTTGAAAAAGGGCCCCGGCGCTTCCAGACAACACATAAACTTAAAAAATCATTAAGGGAAATTAAAAGTAACTTTTCAAATTACACCCAAGCAAAAGGGGAACTATACCACACCATATACACCAAAGGGCAGTACAAGTTGTTTTATGACAGCTAAGAGGAAGCACACACTACGAGTTGTTTAACACAGCTAGTGGGAGAAGGAATGTCTATGTTAGTGAAAGTAAACAGTGAAGCAGTGAGTAACAATATGTTTATGATTGGTTTACAGACGAAAAGAGGGATGTCAAAGATGAGCTACGGTCAGGGCAATGTCTTTTCCGTCTGTAAAGCGTTGAAACCACTCAAAAACACTTTTTACTCACTGTTTCCTGACCATAAACTTTCACTAACATGTCACGTGTCTCTGTCTTGCCTTACTTAGAGCAAAACTTCATGTTTGTAAGTAGCTCCATGTCACACTAACAATCTTTCTCACACCGACTGTGTTATTTGCTCATAGCGTGCGTTTCCTCTTATCTGCCGTAAAATGGCTCGAGATGACATTTGATTTCTCTCAATGCTCTTGTGAGTTAAGAACCTAACCGGCACAGGTTTTTTTAATTATTAATGAGGAGACTAATCATCGAACTTTTTGAACACACCATGTAGAACAAATCGCCAGGAACTCAACCACATGGAGGTGGTTGCACCTCGAGTTCCACCCACACCCTACCCAACCATCCATCCAATTGTTGGGTGTGGAATTGACATTGCTTTTGTAACTATTTACGAAGAATTCCTTCAAGTAGAATTATTAGTTTACTGAATAAAATTAACTGCTACTTTCTAAGAAATGGCGTGAAAATTTGCCGAAAATAAACTCAATTGTCTTGGCAATTTTACTCCACTGGACAAATAATGAAGAATTTGAAAAACGAAGAAGGTTGTTTTAAAAAAAATGTAGGATATGGTGACGTTTGGGGCTTTAAAGTTTAATGCTTATTGTAATCGCTACGAACCAACATTTATGCATTATGTGGACAAGACGACCTATTAAGGACCTATAAGAACGATTTATGTCATGGAAGGTCACTGCATCAGAAGTCTGCTGTTTATACCACTACACTGCCGTGGGCAGGTAAACTGCAGTAACTTCCATAATGACTTGGACTATTGTTTCAGGCACTCAACTACCCTTTCCTTTACGAAAAAATACTGGAATTTATTTTATTTCAGAGCAACATGGTACAACTCATTGCTGCGATTACTGCAGTTTACCTGCCCACAGCAGACATATGATCACAAGTACTCCTTATCCCCAGGAATCGATATGCTACAAGATTATCCTCGACAGCAACAGCAAAACACCATCGCCAACAAGCGACAGCACAAGAAAACATGTATCATACTCCAACTCCTCACATTCCACGCATCCAACTCTTGATTTCACACGTACGATTCCACATTATGTCACATCGTTTTGCTGACCGATGAAATACTTCCACACACTGATCATCCACATCGGATGTCTTCCACGCCCAATATACAGACCATCGTGTTATCCACAACCCTGTCCCAAACACTCCGATGAGTCTGTCAACTGACTCATCGTGTCTGTATTCGAGCCCCTTTCTTAACCCTTGTCCAAACATTGGCTGCTCCTATTTCTAGTCCTGATGTCAGAAAAAGCAGCTATGATGTTTGAAATTGGCATTTCGACCAGGGCCGGATTTCTAAATAGGCTAAGTAGGTTGTAGCCCAAAGCGGCGAATTTTTTGGGGCGGCAAATTTCACGTCAGTTTTCAGAAAATTAAAATATCCGAATTTCTATTTCTATATTTTCTGATTGTATTTCAAGCAGCGTGTAAAATAAGCGGTATCGCATCGCGAAACGCGACACCAAAATGAAAACTTGCGATAGCGATTTAGCTTTGTATCGCATTTAGTTGCAATACAAAGCTAAATTGAAAGTCGCGGATCTTCGTAGTTTCGCGACTTTCAGATCCCCGGAGTTTCGCAACTTTCGGATCCCCGTTGTTTCGCATCTCTCGGATCCCCGGAGTTCCGCGACTTTCGGATCGCCGTAATTTCGCGACTTTCGGATCCCCGGAGTTCCGCGATATTTGAATCCCCGGAGTTCTGCAACATTCAGATCCCCGGAGTTCCGCGACTTTCGGATCGCCGTAGTTTAGGGACTTTCGAATCCCCCGAAGTTTCGCGATTTTCGGATTTCCCCAAGTTTCGAGATTTTACTATACCCGAAGTTTCGCGATTTTCGGATCCTTAAATTTTATTCAAAAGTGCTATGCATTAATTAAAAATTGCTACACACAAATACTTTGGTGTAGCAAAACTGCTATACACAAAAAAAAAAAGTATTTTACACGCTGATTTCAAGTAAACCTTTTTCCCCTCTTCTCTTTTATTCGTTGGGATAATTTGAAACTGCACATACCACCCTTTTTTGCAACTAATCAGCTATATCTTTTCCCATATCTTATACTGTATCAGGGGCAGCAAATTAATCGCAGCCTGCAAGCGGCATATCTTAAAATCCGGCCCTGATTTTGACGTCCTTTGCATCCCATCGGATGTCCAAAGGGGACATCCATCGATATCTGTGTGCATAAAGTGTTGTGACAGAAACTGACAAGCTAAAAAAATTAAGAAAATGTTGCAGAATCTGTGTAATGAAAACGCCAAAAACAATTTTAAGTCTGTAACTCATTCTTGTAACTCCAAGACAATTTTAAAAGCTTTTTGTAGGTTTGTAACCCTTTCACCAATGAAAATTTGTCATCACCATTTTAGAATATTTTTTCTGATCCTCTATAGCAATTTATGACATCAAAAAGCACATCTTTCGATTCTTCAAACCTTTTCCCATTATAATTTTTTTTATTAATCAAAACAGACCCATTATTTTTTTTGTAATTAAGATCAGAAACATGGTGCCAAATGGCATCACTGGGACTGAAAGGGTTAATTTCCATGCAATTTTATTACAAGCCACTTTAACCCCTTAACACTACCATATTAAGTTCAGAAAATTACCTCTTTGAAATAATAGCAGGTTTCCTCAAAAAAGTAAGTGCTATCATCTTAAAATAAGACCCCCTTTTAAGAAAATACCACTTTAACTTAGATAAATAATATCACGGTAAATTACCAAACTACCAACTAGGTTATCAACTGATTTTTTTGTCACTTTTGAAATAAAGAGATAACTGCTCTTTTCCTTGTAACTTTATAATATACTTAATGTCTCCTTCAACCAGGCTCAAAGAGAATGAGAATAGCTCATTTATTTACCCAGGAATATAGACAATAATGTCTTCCAAATTTGTATTAACTAGTAACATTAACTACCATAATATTTATACTTCGATTTAGTTTAGTTCGAATATCGCTGCACCAGAGCTACACGAGGGCTTTTGGCAACGGGCGTCGTTATTTAGAACCAAAGTCAAGTGACGATTTTTATGCAAAGAAAGAAAAAAGGATGTATCTTAATATTTCATGGTTCTTATTGTTGTTTTCCTTTTCAAGTTTTCCTCAACGTTAGGATAACCTTTCTTAAAAAAAAAAACATGATCTTAGTTAATTCCAACTATATTTAAAACACCCCTCATAAGGCAGAATTATCAACTAAGACAGCTTAACACATTAATAAGAAGCCAAGGGCTTACTCATAGCCAATTCTCATACCTATTGAATAAATGCTCACCTGCCAAAGCAATACTTTAGTGGAAATCAGGATATTTCAAAACTAGTGCATTAGCTTTCAATGGGACCCATCAACTATAAGGTGCTGTTTACATTACGTTCCCACACACAAAGGCAAACTTAAATATCCTAAATAGCTTTTGGCAAATTGTGACCAGGCCTTGGGCTGTTGTCCTTTTATTATTACATTAGGACATAATGAAATCTTATCATTAACTAGTGTTTGTTTATTTTTTTAGAACAATAATCATCCGATGCAAATAAATATTAAGTTAACTTCCCTTAAATTATTAAATCAAAACTCAAAAGATGAGCCAGCTAAATTTTCTTTGTTGAAAGATTTTTATAATTTATAAATTTAACATTCAAAAATATGTTTACTTATCATAATTCCTAAATGAAACTTTAAGTAAATAAAACATATTATCGCACCTTCTACAGAAAAAAAAAACTGCACCTACAACAATGTGGTACATTTCATATGAGCACAAGTATTAAGTTTAATTTTCACTGCACGAAATTTTAACTTTTCAACACATTTTTGTGCGCTGATAAAAAAAAAAACTGATTTCACCAAGTCCTAAATAAATGTCCTAATCTCTCGTAGTGTTATTTAAATATGGGACACGTAAAAGATCAATTTATTACCCAGTAGATTGAGAAAGTTACAATCAAACTAAATCTCGGAATTCATTAGTTACCCACGAGCTAAAATTAATTGCAATACAATAGTCGAAATAAGGCACCATCTAATAGCTCTCATTACTAAGAGCTCCAAGGTAAGGGAAAATTTGTTGAGTCTGCTATGGGCAAATCAGCTTTTTTAAAAAAAGAGACTTATTGCGATTTTTTAATATTACAAAATGAATGCTGTAAGAAAAAATGAAGTCCCTGGAGATTTACATCTTAATCTTTGATAGGGTAAATTCAGAAAGGAATAATCAAAGGTAAATGATAATAATGTATAACTAGTATTGCTTTATGAAAGGAAAATCCCAAATATAAACATTCAAGGGAACTTCAGAAAATAATCTTTGAGTTATTGAACATTTGTAAAAAAATAATTTTTAACAGTTATAGTCATTTCATTCCATTTTCAAATACGTCAATTCGATAAAAAGCTACAGTTACCAATAGTCGATTTGGGATTAAAATTGTCTTTAAAAAATCAATAAAAATATTGTATAATAGATAATTTATAATTGCATAATTTTGAAAAGTGCAACTTAATACTTTTGATATATAATGTATTTTTTTTTTCATTTTAAATATTTGTTATCCATGATGAATGGATTTTAATTGGTAAAAAAAATGAGGTTCCGCTTTTGTACCGTCATAAATACTTTAAAATTTGCATACTAAGATATTTTGTTTGAGTATTTCCTTAATAATTAAGTGCTTAAAACTTAAAAATAATCCTAATAAATATTGAGCGTTTGTCACACAGTTACATGAAAAATTAGTAATTATGATTTGGAGAAATCTGAACACGTGCAAATCTCCGACTGATCACAATATCTTGGAAGAAAAATTTATAAAATTTGATAGTGGTTATGGTGAAATCTGCACCTGCAGAGCAGCTCACAGACTGATATTTTTTTTTTTTAAAGATAGAAACATTATGAAATATAGTAAACAATAGAAAAATATAATTTAACAGTTGCATGTATGGAAATTAAAGAGACTCCGTTATTTAACAATATGGTAATTATCATTGAGAGTAAAGTAATCTACATACACATAGTAAATAAACTTAATTAAAGCTTATCAAAGCACTTAAAACATGACATTCGAAGTTGGCAACATAATTATATTGAAATTAACTGCTTTGGCAACTCCATGACCATTTCAATTACGATTTTTTTCCCCATAAAGGCACAATTTAGTGATTAAGAAAAATACATGAAAATCGATATTTTGTTCCCCGTAACCTTAAGGTTTTCTTTGCAAGATATGAGAGTTCAAAATTCCATTAACTTTAAAATTTTGCTTAAAAGAGCCATATTTTGGACTTCATGGGGATCATTTTTTTTAAAAGGGTGTAAATTTGTAAAACAAATAAATGCTTGTCCTTATTTTGTCATTTTTTGACAGTACAGGAATGGGAGTTTAAGATAAGAATTCAATTTGAATAAAACTAATTTTGTTCTTTTGTCTCGTTGTTGCTTCCTACTCTTGTCAAATGTCATTAATTATGGAAAATATTTTGATTTTTTTTAAGGTAATCAAATATGATCAATTTTTTTTTTTTTTTTTTTTTAATATGCCAAACTTACTAACAGCAAACCCCTATAGAAATTTAACCCTTTCAGTCCCAGTGATGCCTTTTGGCATCATCACTTTCAATATTTTTTTCAAAATGTTTATGTCCCGCTATGACATCCAAACACACATCATTCGATTCTTCACACTTTGTTCTATCAGACAAAATTTTACTTTAATCTCAATAGAAGTCAGAACTATTTTTTTATTTAGAAAATAGTCAACAAGCGTTTCTCCTGATTTTTTATAAGTTCACTTCAGTTCCACATATTTAAAACACAATGTAAACTATTTGGGTTAAATTAATTACTAATTTTTTTTAATAATATGGTCGGATACCTTAAAATATGTAACTCGAAGTGTTTTTAGGTAATATATATTTTTTTATTTTGTTGTTTTCCACAGTTAAAGAATTTTGGCATTGTTTCAAAAACCATATAAAAAATTTAAATGGATTTTTTTTCCTTATGGAATTCGTATATTTGGCCTAAAATAAGCTTATTTTGTGAATATCAGATGTTTCTGTAGTGTAGTAAATTTTTGGGACTGAAAGGGTTAAAGTTTTGGCTTTGTATAAAAAGGGACGGTAACTAAAGTGAAGATTCAGCATCCAATAAGAGCTGGTGTTGTCAACCGAAGAGTTAACAAATTGCCAATGATTTGGTTTGAATTATCGTCGCACTTGAGCCTACACGAGGGCTATTGGCGACGGGCGTCGTATTTTGGAACCACGGTCAAGTGACGAGCTGACACCTGAATAGGCACCCAACATAACCGTTAAGGACGACATCGTACACAGCGTTCGGACTTTGAAGGATATTTAACGTGCACTTAATTACACAGAGTATTATTCGTCGGACCTTTTTGGCTGCATGGGCCATTTATAGGTAGGCAGTTATTTCGGTGATGCCTGGGACCTTTCGCATGCTAGGCGAGTACCTAACCAACTGGGCTCCCCAGCCCTAAAAAAAAGTAATGAAAACCTGCATAACTTCAATGAAAACAATACATTTAATTTACTTCTTGGAGAAATAGATAATCAACCAATAACAAAAAGTTTACGTCAGTACAACTTGCTGAAAAGCCATAGTCTAGTCTAACAGAACGGTGCCATACACAACAGCTGTTTGACACAAAATCAATGCTTGAAATGGAATAAGTTTCTCTGTATTTTTCATACTCTTGAACATTAATTTTAGCTAAACTTGTTTTTTCCAGTCCTAATGACGCATCATCGAATATTTTCACATAGAAACTGCAATTCCTCAAAATACAGACCGAGTGCATGTCATTTGATTCCAAAATATCTTCACAACTTATAAAAAACAAATCTCTAATAAGATCTGAGTACTTAAGCGAAATTCATGAAATATAATTAGATTTCCAATTCTCTGTTGTCAATAAAAAGTTCATAAAAAAAATTATTACTTTTTATATATATATATATATATATGCATGTCAAAAGCTTCCACACATGGCATGATTTCCAGTTTCTAATAAATGTTCTAATTATTTTCTTATATTATTAAGGACGATTTTCACATTTTTAACTTTACTTATGATATTTATTACAAATAAGCACTTTTATAAAACCAATAAATTGTGAGCAAATTTTTAAATAAATGTAGGCAACAGTTGATTTGGGTACAGGTTAACAAAATGCAAACATTTTATTAAAAATGAAAATGAATTTAAATGTAGTTTAAAAAAAGACATGTTGCTACGCAATATTTTAATGAAACTGAGAACCATAAAATAATGAAATTTTAACATTTAATATTTAAAATAATTACTATCTTTGACTAGCTTATTCCTGCATTTAGTGTCAAAATCCTACCTATCATTTAAAAAGGGAATTTTTTTTAAAAAAAAAAAGGTCAATTGCATGCTATTTTTTTTATTCCAATTAATCCAAACACCGCTTATCTGAAATCCAGTAATATATTATAATTCTACTCCATGCATACACTTAACATGTTGTCTTATTTAATCAAAACCTTTCTAAAAACAGTAATTACATTAAACAACTAAAACATTAAAAGAACAGCGATTAAACTGTAAATACTTTTCTGAAATATTTTAACGTGATTTTTTTAAAAAAAAATATTTAAAAAATTAAAATAGAACTGAGAACCAAGAAATGTTGAATTTTCTGTGTGTGTGCCCGAAATGCAATAGTTAACTTAGAGGACAGCTGCATTGTAGGCAAAAAAAATGTAGAGGAACCGTTAATTTAAACTAAAATATTTTTTTTAATTTAGCATTTAGTAAGTTTTATCAATGATAGCTGTGATCTAGTCACTAAATTCAATAATGCTAAATTCTATATATTTATGTCATATATATTTATGTTATATATTATGTTATTGATGTCATTTAACAGGCATCTTCTCTTATGTATGTATTGTAGTCATTATTGGAAAATTACAGTGTCGATGATCTGCACCAAGTGTTAAATAAGTTCAGAATACATTGCTTCCATAGAAAACAAGATTCCAGCCAAGGACGTTGAACCGGACAGCACAATCTTTAGCATGCACCAGCCCTACAGTACATTTTTTATTTTTTAACTGTCTAAGGAGCCTAGTACACTCTCAGAAATAACACTTTCATTTTTGACGATACATGAATCCTCAAGCCGCATTTCGTTAATTTTGAGGATTGTTTCGTCAAACTATCACGTGACTTTTGAGTAAACGCGAGGCCTCACTTTTACGATCGTGATTTGACGATTCTGTAAAAATGACGAAATATTTCTTTAGAAAGACGACAGTCAAATCCTCATAAAAATGACGATTCAAATTTCCTCGCTTTGAGGAAACGAAAACTCGGAGCATTTGCCAGTAATGGAATCGTCAAAATTAAGGAAAATTTCTTCATTTTTGAGAGTGTACAGTAACCCCTCGCTATATCGAGCCTTGTTATAACGCGCATTCGGATATATTGCGCCTTGTATCATGTCTCCCAATTTTTTCGATGTAATTAGTATAATATTTATCAAGTCGCTCGTTATATAGCGCATTCGGTTATATTGCGGTTTTTTGCTTGTCTCCTGGGAAACGCGATATAATGGGGGGTAATAAAACAAACGAGTCGCACAGTTCTCACGACTTTCCATTGCTCTTAATAATTGCGAACCGACTCATACACTGAACTCACAAACTGAGTTTCCACTGTAGTCGCTCATTTTATGGCCAGAGCCGGTAAATAGACTTTTGGTGAAATTTACAAAATGAACCCCCAACGTTCACCGGGCGTTTATGAACACAAATCACTCTTAGCCTAGCAGACACCAAATTGCCTCAGGTGGTGAAGGGAAAAAACATTCACCATATAAGCACAAACTATGAGCTGCTGTGACTATGTATATACTAGTACAAGTCAATATATTGTTCATGCAAACTTGACAAATCATTTAAAAACTCAAAACTTCTGTGTTATGTTTTGATTTCTCAAATAGGTAAACTAATGTAAATAAACATTATTTAAACTTAGCTAGCTTTTTTTATTATTATTTTATTCTTTAAAAATGTTGCAAAATAAATGTTTAAGTAATTTGCAAGGCAGTTTTGATCACCATGCTTCCTTTCTTTTCTATAATACAAATATTGCTTTAACTACTGCAATGCATTAAATAAACATTCATTAATTAAATGAATTAAAAAAGCTTGTATGCGTTTGGGAAACGTTTCGGGGTTGTTTAAAAAATTAAATATAAAATTTTTAAAAGTTCTCAGAAAAGATGAATTAAATTTTCTTCAGGAGGAAAAAAGTATTTCAAAACAAGAAAAAATAACTAACTCTTTACTTCTACAATTTCTGTTTGGTTAAATAAAATAAACAACTAGCATGCAGCACCAACGTCAATGTTTTAGACACTTGCTTTTTGGGGGCAAGTCAATTCATTATGCAGTATAAGTTATTTTAAAAGTCAACTGCAACGATATAATTGTTATTGTTATGAAAATTTCTTTTAAAAATTCTCATGGTTTTTCCCAGAAAGAGTTTCAGGAAATCTCATACTTTTTAAAATGAAAAACAGGACTTATTTAGATATCTTGTTTGGCAAACCATGTGTTAATTACCTTAATAGTTTTATTTTTTTAAGTAGTTTAGTTATACTTCTAATAAATTTAAGTATCATAAAACAGTGAGTGCAACAAAAATCGCTTAAAAACAAAACATCATAAAAAAAATTCGAAAAGATTATTTTGGCCCATGAAATTTTAAATAAAGCAAAACAATTCAATCGGTGAATTCCATTTTACTTGATAAATTAAGCAAATTAATACGAAACTGATAATTATGGAATCTTGTTCATTTGAACAGTGCAAAGTAGCAATACAACAGAAAACATGTTTACCATGATACTCAAAAAAATGTATTTAATGATTTACAAATAAAAAATAATCTTTAATTTTTTTAAAAAATCAAATATAAAAACTTTGGGAAATTTGATTCTGGTGTAAACTAATCCATGTTTGGGTAAGAAAGTGACTGAAAAAGTGAAATTTATTCTTAAAATACTTTAGGTGGGGAAAAAATTCTAGCTGCGCTTTTTTTTAATTGGCTCCAACGAGAACATTTTAAAATTAGGCATACATTATATAAGACAGGGTTTTTTTATGGTTTGAACCTTTTATCATGCCGGTTATAGTTAAAAGGAGCTTTTGAACTTTTTTAGCCAGGGGTTTCAGTGGAATGTTCACATTTGAAATTTTTTTAATTTTGTCTCAGTAATTAGACGAAAATTACTGTGCAAATGACATTATTTCATCTTTCAGGGGAACTTGAATTCATTTTTCTTCTTTACAGCACTTTCAAGATCGAAAATACAAATGAGGGAAAAAGAATTGTATAATGGTGCGAATGCTCATGGGCTTCGTTACAGCACTATCGTAGAATGATGCATGGAGAAGATATTTCCAGTGTAATAGTGAAGTTAGTATTGTTCACATATCGCCATAGCATTCACCTATCTTCTTACAGGAGTGATGGGTACGGTTTTTTCTTTGCAGCACCATGGAGCGAGGATGCGAATAAAGGTGATCTTGCAAGTGTAACAGTTAAGTAGGGATTATTCTTTTATCACCATCCAGACTCAAAACTTCTTTCGTCCAGGGTCCTAGGTATGCTTTTTTTGTTCCTTGCAGCACCATGGAAGGAGTATGCGAATGAAGGAGATCCTTCCAGTGTATTGGTGAAGTTGTGATTGTTATTTTATCACCATCACATTCAGCTATCTTCTTACAGGACCGCTGGATTTTCTTTTTTCGCTCTTTGCAGCACCATAGAATGACAGTGTGAATGGAGGTTTTCCTAGTGTAAGGATTGTTCGTTTGCACCAAAACCCTTGATTCTTCGAGGGTGCTGGATAGAATTTTTTCTTTGCAGCACCATGGAAGGACGATACAGATGGAGAAAATCTTTCCAGTGTCATTGGGAATTCAGGTTTGTACATGTATCACCATCAGATTCGACTATCTTACAGGAGTACTTGGCAAGATTTTTTCATTCCTTGCAGCACCATAATAGGACAGAGCGAATGGAGATCTTCTCAGTGTAAAGGTAGAGTAAGGACAATTTGTTTTCACCAAACTCATGATTCTTCAAGGGTAATGGATAGACTCTTCTTTGCAGCACCATAGAGTTACAGTGTAATGTGAAATTAGTATTGTTCATGCATCGCCATCACATTCGCCTATCTTCTTACAGGAGTGTTGGATTTTTTTTTCATTGCAGCACATGGAAGGATGTTTAGATGCTGAAAGTCTTTCCAGCGTAATGGTGAAGTTAGTATTGTTCATGTATCACCATCGCATTCGCCTATCTTCTTACAGAAGTGCTGGATGTGTTTTTTTTCTTTGCAGCACTACGGAAGGGCAATACGAACGAAGATCTATCTAGTGTAATAGTGAAGTTTGGACTGTTTTTTTTTATCACCATCACACTTGACTATCTTCTTACAGGTTGAAAGGTATCTTCTTACAGGTGGTTGCTGGAAATGCTTTTTTTTTTGTTCTTTGCAGCACCATGGGAGGAGGATGCGAATGAAGGAGATCTTGGCAAGTGTACGAGCCAAGTAGGGATTGTTCGTTTATCAATACTACACTTGACTATCTCTTACAGGGGTGATGAATGTTTTTTTTTCTTTGCAGCACCATGGAAGGACAATGAAAATGAAGGATATCCTTTCAGTGTAATAGTGAAGTTTGGATTGTTCTGTTATCACCATCACACCAGACTATCTTACAGAGGTGCTGGATATGCTTTTTTTGTTCTTTGCAGCACCATGGAAGGACGATGCAAATGAAAGAGATCTTCCAATAGCAAGTAGGGAATTTTCGTTTATCACAATCACTTAAAAATCTTCTTACAGGGGTGTTAGACATGCATTTTATGTTTTTCTTGCATTTTTGTTTCGTGCATGGATGCTGGATGTGCTTTTTGTTGTTCTTTGCAGCACCATAGAAGGATGATGTGAATGGAAATCCTTCCAGTGTAATGGTGGAGTTGGCAATATTCATTTACCCCAAAACACTTGACTGCCTTCTTGCAAGGGTGCTGGATGCGATTTTCATTGTTCTTTGCAGCACCATGGAAGGATTATGTGAATGGATATCTTCCCAGTGTAATGGTGGTGTTGGCAATGTTCATTTACCACCAAAACACTTCATTCTCCAAGGGTGCTGGATGGACTTTTCTTCTTTGCAGCACCATGGAAGGACAGTACAGACGTAGAAGATATTTCCAGTGTAATAGTGAAGTTAGTATTGTTCACATATCGCCATAGCATTCACCTATCTTCTTACAGGAGTGATGGGTACGGTTTTTTCTTTGCAGCACCATGGAGCGAGGATGCGAATAAAGGTGATCTTGCAAGTGTAACAGTTAAGTAGGGATTATTCTTTTATCCCCATCCAGACTCAAAACTTCTTTCTTCCAGGGTCCTAGGTATGCTTTTTTTGTTCCTTGCAGCACCATGGAAGGAGTATGCGAATGAAGGAGATCCTTCCAGTGTATTAGTGAAGTTGTGATTGTTATTTTATCACCATCACATTCAGCTATCTTCTTAAAGGACCGCTGGATTTTCTTTTTTCGCTCTTTGCAGCACCATAGAATGACAGTGTGAATGGAGGTTTTCCTAGTGTAAGGATTGTTCGTTTGCACCAAAACCCTTGATTCTTCGAGGGTGCTGGATAGAATTTTTTCTTTGCAGCACCATGGAAGGACGATACAGATGGAGAAAATCTTTCCAGTGTCATTGGGAATTCAGGTTTGTACATGTATCACCATCAGATTCGACTATCTTACAGGAGTACTTGGCAAGATTTTTTCATTCCTTGCAGCACCATAATAGGACAGAGCGAATGGAGATCTTCTCAGTGTAAAGGTAGAGTAAGGACAATTTGTTTTCACCAAACTCATGATTCTTCAAGGGTAATGGATAGACTCTTCTTTGCAGCACCATAGAGTTACAGTGTAATGTGAAATTAGTATTGTTCATGCATCGCCATCACATTCGCCTATCTTCTTACAGGAGTGTTGGATTTT
Source organism: Hylyphantes graminicola (assembly GCA_023701765.1). Taxonomy (NCBI): domain Eukaryota; kingdom Metazoa; phylum Arthropoda; class Arachnida; order Araneae; family Linyphiidae; genus Hylyphantes; species Hylyphantes graminicola. Next base: position 20,587,967 of record CM043111.1, read on the forward strand.
TTTTTCATTGCAGCACATGGAAGGATGTTTAGATGCTGAAAGTCTTTCCAGCGTAATGGTGAAGTTAGTATTGTTCATGTATCACCATCGCATTCGCCTATCTTCTTACAGAAGTGCTGGATGTGGTTTTTTTTCTTTGCAGCACTACGGAAGGGCAATACGAACGAAGATCTATCTAGTGTATTAGTGAAGTTTGGACTGGTTTTTTTTATCACCATCACACTTGACTATCTTCTTACAGGTTGAAAGGTATCTTCTTACAGGTGGTTGCTGGAAATGCTTTTTTTTTTGTTCTTTGCAGCACCATGGGAGGAGGATGCGAATGAAGGAGATCTTGGCAAGTGTACGAGCCAAGTAGGGATTGTTCGTTTATCAATACTACACTTGACTATCTCTTACAGGGGTGATGAATGTTTTTTTTTCTTTGCAGCACCATGGAAGGATGTGAATGGATATCTTCCCAGTGTAATGGTGGAGTTGACAATGTTCGTTTACCACCAAAACACTCAATCTGCATGGATGCCGGATGTGCTCTGGTTGTTCTTTGCAGCACCATGGAAGGATTATGTGGATGGATATCTTCCCTGTGTAATGGTGGAGTTGACAATGTTCGTTTACCACCAAAACACTCAACTAGCTTCTTGCAATGATGCCGGATGCACTTTCAGTTGTTCTTTGCAGCACCATAGCAGGATTATGTGAATGGAAATTTCAGTGTAATGGTGGAGTTGGCAATGTTCGTTTACCACCAAAACACTCAACTAGCTTCTTGCATGGATGCCGGATGCACTTTTTGATGTTGAGATTGTTCGTTTACCAACAAAACACTTGACTATCTAATTACAGGGGTGCTGGATTTTTTTTTTCTCTTTGCAACACCACGGAAGGTTGATGCGAAAGAAAATCTTCCAAGTGTGACAGTCAAGCATTGATTATTTTTTTATCACCATCAAACTTGACATAGTCTTGAAGGGAAGGATATGCTTTTGTTATTCTTTGCAACACCAGGGAAGGTTGATGTGAATGAAGGACATTTTCAAAGAGTAATAGTCAAGTAGGGATTGTTCATTTATCAATATCACACTCGACTGCTTTATTCCAGGGGTGGGCTGCTGGATACGCCTTTCTTTCTTCTTTTTAGCACCATGGAAGGGAAATGCGAATGAAAGAGATCCTAAGAGTAGTAGTGAAGTTGGGTTTGTTCTTTTATTACCATTACACTCATTATCTTCTTACAGGGATGCTGGATATGCTTTTTTGTTCCTTGCAGCACTGTGGAAGGACCATGCGAAGGAAAGTTCTTCCAAGTGTAAAAGTCCCACAGGAATCTTCGTTTCTCACCATCACATTCAAGTATCTTCTTAAAAAGGGTGTTGGATGTATTATTTGTTCTTGGCAGCACCATGAGGGGTTGATGCGAATGAAAGGGATCTTCATATTGCATTAGTGGAGTTGGGATAGTTCGTTTACCACCAAAACACTTGGCATCTTCTTAAAGGGACGGATATGCTTTTTTTTTGTTCTTTGCAGCTCCTGGGAAGGCTGATGTGAATGAAGGAGATCTTCCAAAAGTAATAGTCAAGTAGGGATTGTTGGTTTATCCCCCCATCACACTCGACTATCTTCTCGCATCTGTGCTTGTTACGCTTTTCTTTGTTCATGGCAGCACCATGGAAGGTTGATGTGAAAGAAGATCTTCCAAGTGTGATAGTCAAGTAGGGATTATTCATTTGTCCCCATCACACTATATTATCTTCTTAAACGGGGTGCTGGATATGTTTTTTTTTCTTTGCAGCACCATGGAAGGTTGATGTGAATGAAGGAGATCTTCCAAGAGTAATAGTCAAGTAGGGATTGTTTGTTTATCACCATCACTCTTGACCATCTTCTTACAGGTGCTAGACATGCTTTTTTTTGCAGCACGATAGCAGGACAATGTAGATGGAGATTTTCTTATTGTAATAGTGGAGTTGGTATTGTTCGTTTATCGCCAAAACACTTACTTGGATTGAGTTTTTTTTCTTCACAACCAAGAAAAGCCGAAACGATTTTGGGAGATCTTAGTGTAATGGGGCAGTTGGAAATGTTTGTTTTTATCGCTACACTTTTGATCACCTCCTTGCAGGCATTGGATACTCTTGTTGGATATGTCTTCCCTTTCTGTGTTTCATCATGGTTCAAACACAGCTATTTCTTGAATGGTATAGAATTCATTTAAAAACATTGTGAAACTATTCGACTTCTCTTGCATAGTAAATATTGTTTAGATTCCAAACGTAAATATATATAATCTCCTGTTTCATAATAGTCTTTGGTTCAACAGTAGTTTAATTTTTTTTTAATTGATTCGTTGTTTTATATATAGAAACAGTTATTAGCATTTAATTTGGGGAACACATCCTTAGTTAGAAAAGTTAAGTTATTGTTTATTGCCTTGACTTTTCAGGTCTTAATGATAAAAGGGAACTTTAGTTGCATTAAGTATGCATATTTTATTACAAAATATTTAGTTTTTGTAATTGGGCATATTTTTAAAGGCATACAAAACAATTGAAATAGATAGACAAAGTAAGAAGTTTTAAAAAGTCATATTGAGAGCAAGTTGAATTTTTAAATTTACATCTCACAATTCAGATCCATTAACATACAATGTAAATTTATTAATGTTATTAAATTTATTGATAATTTCTTATAAAAGAAATGATTTTACTAACAGTCACTTTCTTACTTTCTACAACGTGAATTTTGTGAGAAAAAAAAAATTATGATTGTTATTTTTCATAAATGGAAACAATGTATGTATTTATTATTTATGATAAAGCATTAAACAAAAGAATTTCGAATTTATTGATGAATTTTGAAAACTCTAATTTGGAATTAATCCATACCATTCAAAGAAAAGGATTCACTAACTGAATGTTTTATGATTAACCCTCTAATGCATGAATTTTTATTTTCATCCCAAAAAAATACATATGTATCTTCAATGCTCATACATTATGGGAAAAATACTGAAAAAAATTTAACTGCATTAGGTTTTAAATAATTTCAATTAAAAAAAATTCCATGTGACAAAAACCAACTAAAAAATTCCAATTTTGATTTAATGACTAGAAAACTACTAAATATATTTTAAAATAACCCTTTTTAACTATATATATTTTTTCAAAACAATTTATTTGTATTTAGTACTAAAATTATTATACTTTGACTTACGCCAGAAAACGTAATTTCACAACAGTTAATAACCTCCCTCTTTAATTTTGAATACACTTTTACTACTGTCATTTATGAGTTTTATTATTAACTAAAACTTCAGAATGGAATGTAATAGATGAAAAAAACACAAATTTGTCAAGATTGAGGTCTACTTTAATAGAATAAAGTGGATTATGTAACTTGTTACCAAACGGTAACAGTATGCATTAGAGGGTTAACTACTCATATTAACCAACAAGCTAACTTATAAAGAATTTCACCAGTTTGTAAAAAAAATGTAGTTTACAGTAGCTTTAAATAATTGTTCTAGATTAAATATCATTCCATTACACCTACATATGAATTATGAAAGCCTATGTAGATGTAATGGAATATCCAAATTTTCAAACTTAAAATGGAATTGAAATTTATTAAATTAACAGCGAAAAGCTTTAAAATCACTGATACACAAACAAATTATTAAATACTCTTTGATTGTATGAAATGCAAATAATCTTAATTAAAAATTGTTGTGCAAGAAATAAAACTATTTTAGTAACAAATCTGCTTTTACTCAGTCTAATCAGTATTATATATTCTGATTTTAATTTTTTTTTTTTTTTTGACACTGAGAAAAACTTATATGGTTTGCTGAACCAGATCACACCAAACATGTTTCAATATCGTTGAAAAGTCCTGAAAACGAGGAATTTATAAAGAGACACTATAAAGTTTTACAACATTTTCATAAATATTCGTTAAAAATGTTCAGATGACTTTTAAAATTATAATTAGCCCCTTACTTTTATATTGGATAAGGATAATGCTAACTTTTACTAGTCATGTCTATTATATTATTGCTAATATTAGTCTAGTCATATTAATTATATCATTGTTTGAAATTTGGGGGGGAGAGATAAATATCAATATTGTCAAAAGGGTGGGAGTTCCCCGTTTTAACACTTTACTGACCGCCCTTCGATTAATCGACGATTTGTTCTCAGCACTTACCAACCAGTCATCGATTAATCGAATTTTGATCTTTCAGCTAGGTTTGGTTAGGTTAGGCCGAGTTCAGTCTACGCCTCGATCCACGACCGATCTGACCACTCTGCCTCAAGTTGTCCAGTACTGTGGATCGCCCTAGACCGGAAGCTTTTAGTGGATCAGACCGGTCGGATCAAGTCAGGATCAAAGTGCTTGATTTAGTTTTGAATTATCATCGCACAAGAGCTACACGAAGGTTATTGGGAAACCGAGCCGGTGTCTTGGACCATCTGCGACTGAGCAGGCGGTGAAAGGGCATAGTATGTTTGAACCGTAACCGGTTTGTAAAGTGTTACGCTTTTTTGTTGTTGAAAATCTGGTCACTTTGGCCATGTTTCAACTACAATTGACTAAGGGATGGCATTCTCGGAACTATTAAGTTAGAACAATAAATATGTTAGAGCTTTATCATAAAAAAAAATATTAATACTTTACAATCATCTTGAGTAAGGAAGCATGGTGTTAAAGCATTTAAAAAATTAATAAGCTGTGACACTATCAAAAAAAAAATTACATCAGTTGAGGGTACTATGCATTTCATTTTAAATTTTAATCCACAATTGATATAAAAACTCATTTTAACTGCAATTAATAAGATTACGTAATACATTTTTTCTAACACCAAACATTCCAAGTGCAATAAGTTCAATTATGCATTATTAGCCATACGTGTGAACACACAGACTAGTTAATTGCAGTCTAGATAATTTCCGAGAGAAAGAATTAGAACTCCATCATACCTTGTTAAGGCTGCTCATCACCCCCATACCCCGTCCTCCTTCGATCGGGCTTGCTAATGTTAAGTCTATGGGGAAAAAATGGTTTTTGTTCCAAAAAAAGTCAAGAAATTATAGGAATATTTTGATGCGTTTTTTTTTTTTTTAATTCATAAAAATCCAATAAAGTCGTGCTTTTAGAGGTTATTTTTTTTAAAACGTTACTTGCCTTTTTTTAATAGAAAAAAATTTAGATTAAAAAAAGTAAATAACGTTTTCAAAAAAATAACCTCTAAAAACACTACTTTATTGGATTTTTCGTGAATTTTAAAAAAAAAACGCATCAAAATATTCCTATCATTTCTTGACTTTTTTTTTGGAACAAAAACCATTTTTTCCCCATAGACTTAACATTAGCAAGCCCGATCGAAGGAGGACGGGGTATGGGGGTGATGAGCAGCCTTAACAGTTCCATAACAAAATGTGACTTTTTACACAAATAATGTTTAACATTACAAAACTTATTACGTGCATTTTTTTAATAGGAGTCGGGAAAAAAATGTAAGATCATGTTTGAGATAATATTAGGATAACTTTAATCAAATTATCATAAATATTAACTCATTTGACCTTAGTTCAATTAAATGCATCAATTTGGATATCCCTTAAAAAAAGTTCTACCTATGACTTGTACTACAATACATACAGAAGAGTCACAATACAGCCGTTTTAGTGATTTGGGCTATTGCAATTTAGTGCCTTCCAGGCCAAAAGCAAGTCATGACAAGCTTGCTCAGTATGTGTGTGCGGTTATTTTACCTAGGTCCTCACGTATGCAGCATTTGGCGTAAAGATAATTGACTGGGGTTCAATAAATGTTTAAAAAAAAGGTTAGACCGCAAAATTTTGAATTTTATTAACAATTTTATCATTGTTGTAGAGATTCGTGAATATAAAAACATGGATTAAGCATATATTATATAAAACTGGCACACTCAGTGTGCCAATTCCTGCATTCGAGAGACAATAACATGATTTCTTTTTCCTGACCAAAGAGAATTTTGTGGAGCAAATTCATAGAGATCTTAATTAAAGTATTAGAGTGGGGGCTCACGTGACCTCCAATGCTAACGGCTTGACGAGCATGGAGGCCGCCATATTGTCGAAAAGTGAAGAAATTGGGACAGTGTTGCCAGTACTTTAAGTAGAAAAAATGTTGAGAAAAAATAAATTTAATTCTAAAATTATCATAAAAATAATAGCTGCATTTTGGAATATTTTTATTGGCTTTTAAAAAACTTGAAACGCTTTTCTAGTATTTTTATTATATTTATTTTGTTATTTTAGAATTATATTTTATTTTTCCGAGTATTTTTCTTAACGTAGCGGCGGTGGCGACAAGTTACCAGTGTTGCCATCACATAAAGAATGCTACGAAAAAATAAAATTTAATTCTAAAATTACAAAATAAATATTATAAAAATACTAGAAAAGCGTTTCAAGTTTTTTAAAAGCCAATAAAAATATTCCAAAATGTAGCTATTATTTTTATGATATTTTGATAATTTTAGAATTAAATTTATTTTTTCTCAACATTTTTTCTACTTGAAGTACTGGCAACACTGGCCCAATTTATTCACTTTTCGACAATATGGCAGCCTCCATGCTCGTCAAGCCGTTAGCATTGGAGGTCACGTGAGCCCCCACTCTAATACTTTAATTAAGATCTCTATGAGCAAATTCAAGTTTAGTTTGATTTATCATCGCACTAGAGCTACACGAGGGCTGTTGGTGAAGGGCGTCATATTTTAGATCCACAGTCAAGTGATGAGCCAACACCTGAGTAGGCACCCAACGCAACCATTGAGGGCAACATTGTACACAGCGTTACCAACTTTGAAAGATGTTTAACGTGCACTTCCTTTACACGGGGTATTTTTCGTTGGAAATTTTTGGCTGTACGGGCCATTCATAGATCGGCAATTATTTTGGTGATGCCTGGATCCAAACCTGGGACTTTTCGCATGCTGGATGGATGCCTAACCGACTGGGCTCCCCAAGATTAACCCCGGATATATACAAAGCTACCCAAGATAAATATATATTTTTCTAATTTTCTTCGTTGTAGGATTTAATAAAGTGTGATAAATGCTCCAATTTAAATAAATTATAGTACATTGTAACTCTCAATATAAACTTCTTATTGTAATAACTGTTTTTAACCCTGACAATTTAAATAGACATACCGCAGAATGTAAAGACTATATTTATAAGCCAAGTTATAATATATTTAATGTTTCGAATAGAAAAAATATTTTTAAATTGCAACTACTCATCTCTGATACAGAAATAATGAAATAAAATAAATATAAAAAAAACAGGAAAAAGTTTTGGTTCTCAGTTCTTCAATGGCATGTCAATAATTTTACTACTTACATTGAAATGCTGTCACCTAAAAATATGTAGTTTGATTTTAAGAACTTTCCGATTTGTAAACGGCCAAAATTATGTTACTTGCTTATTTTAAATTTAAGTAGCTAAAATGAATACAATTCAATGCCTTAATAAAATACTATATTTAAAAAAACACTTTCAAAGTAAGGTGAACAATAAACTAGCTAATCCACTTACTTAACAAAAAAAAACCCACTTAAATATTACTTTTATTTTATTAATGTTTGTTTTTAACCCATTTACACACACCATTAATTTGAATTACAACCTTTATTCTAGAAGCCAGTCTGCAGCAAAAAGTTTATTTAGCGTCATGGGTTGTTTAAATTAATGTATCACTAGAGCTAAATATGTGGGCTATTGCTATAGGAGATTAATGTGTTGGAGCACAAACTTAAGTACCAAAAATCATTTTGCCTGCATCTATATAAAAGTTAAGAAATAGAGTAAAAATAGTTTTTATTTACGAACAGAATTGAGGTATGTTTCACATAAATATTCAATTACTTAATTTTGATTAATTTTTTTATAATATTTTCATACTAAATGTTTAACGGCTCTAAAAATTTATTGGCCACAAAAAAATTCAAACCATAATATATCAAAACAGCAGACAACCCTTGACAAATGACATAATGATAAAAAGATGGCACTGGGTTGGTCAGGTACTAGAAGGATCCCTGATTCTTACGACCGGATCGCTTTAACTTGGTCCTCTGTCGGTAAAAGGAAGAGAAACCGACCAAGGCTGATGTGGCGACCAAACATCTTGAAGGAGAGAGACCAGCCAAGGCAAATTATAAATTTATTTGTCAACAAAAATTATTTTTAAAAAGTCGCAGGCACTCCAATTTCGAATTGGAATTACCCTCACTTCATTCGTTAAATTAAGTATAAAAAAAAAGGGAGGTGTCTAAGAAGTTAATAATAAATATGTTTCTACATTATGAAGTATGTTATGGTGGTACCTTTGAAAAATAAGAAGCAGTTATTAAAAACCATTACAAACCCTATTGTGAACAAACATTTTTTTTTTTAAATAATATGTCAAGCATCAAACAGACACGATTCAAAACACTGTTCTGTTCCCTAATGGCATTTCATAAGGATGTACCGACACAAATTTTTAGTTATTGGTTGAAGAAGTTTTTTTTTTTATTAAGTATACAATAAACTATTATGAAACCAGCAATTAACTTAAAAACTAAAACTCATATTTCATATACTTGTCTAATAAATGCAGCAGTAGTGTAGAGTTTAGTGTGTCTGAAAACTACACTATCGACTCTTGTTTGTAGACCAGTCGGGTAACGGTCATGAGCCTACTCAATCCTTTATCCTTTCAAGTACCTTTACAAGATTGGTACCTTATCAAGATTGGTACCAGTTTATTAAACCACTGGATTAATACTTTCACCCTACTGGATCCTTTTAGAAAAAAAATTATGTCGTCTATAGATATTTTTGATATCAAAAAGCACACAATTCAATTCTTCAAACTTTTTTTCTATTAGAAACTATTTTTAATTAATCCCAATAGATGTCAGTCCTATTATTATTATTTTTTTAAATTGTGATAAGAAACAATGATGCAAAATGGCATCACTGGGACTGAAAGGGTTAATAAACTGATACTAATCTTGCTTGGCAAGTCAAGTGGGGGACTATCATCAAACCACTTGGTATGGACATTCGCACCCCTAGCTTTAGGCTACAGAAACTTAGACTAAGCTAAATTCTTGGGCAGAATTAAACAATAAAAAACCTAAAATATGCACTTAATAAAAAAATATGCAATGCCATTAAAATATGCAATAATTGTTGCACTAGAGCTACACGAGCGCTACTGGCGCCGGGCGTGTTTTAGTACCAGTCAAGTGACGAGCCGACACCCGAGTAGGCACCCAATGTAACCCTTAAGGGCGGCATCGTACACAGCGTTAGGACTTTGAAGGATATTTAACGTGCAATCTCCCAACAAGGGGTATTATTTGTCGGACATTTCGGCTGCACAGGCAGTTTATAGGTTGGCAGTTATTTAAGAGATGCCCGGACCCAAACCTGGGACCTTTCGCATGCTAGGCGAATGCCTAACTGATAGGTCATTTTTAATTGAAAAGAGATAAAAATAGTTTAGGGGAAAGGACAACCATTTTAATTTATTTTTTTAAATTTCACCCAATTTTATTAAAAATAAAACTAACAAACACAGAAGAAATTTGAACTCTCTATGGAAATCATTTGATGACCCAACAATGGACTGTATTTAGTGCAGTACAGTACCCGTCAAAGTAGCAATATTTTAGGCCAAAATACACTAATATGACTCTAAAGCACATAGGGCAAATAAGAGGGTTGAAATTTTTTTAATTTGCTGCCAGTAGATGAAGTTTAAAATAATGCATCTTTGTTCCATTAATTGTATAATTAACTAAAATAATAAATTTGAATTCGTTAAGATTTCAACACAGCAAATTTTATTTACATTTATTTTCAAATAATATCTGTTTTTAGCTTTTCACAGTGAAAAAGAACGAGGACTTTTTGTGCCAGGGTTTTTATATTGTGAGATATTGTGATCAGTCGGTGATATTGGTTTTATATAAATTTATCAGTTATCCTAGTAGTTATGAGGGCCAGTGGCTGAGATGTTTCAATTTTCACTACCATGTCACAGGGTTAAAATCACATATTGGACAAAGTTCCCATTAGACTTATTTTATACCTCTTGTGAGACCATAAAAATGAGGATCAAGCTAGTTTGGCAACTAAGCAAATGGGACTTCGAGTCAGTCTAACAAACTGACCCAAATAATAAAAAAAAAACATTTATTATGCTGTAGCACCACAGTTTAGTGTGTATTTTCTTTTCAACTTAAATCAGTTCAATGGCTCAAAATTATTTTTAAGTCTTTTGGGTAACTAGTTTAAATTTTATTTACATGTTTTTTCAATCTATTTTCTGTACCCTAATTGAGAAATTGCAATAACTAGGTTTCTAACTTCTGCATAAGAAAATCATACAAAACAAAATTAATATAATTTATATAATTTTTTTGTAAAAAACCGTAAAATACATTTTTCTTCAATACAATGTGTAACATTTTAAACTTTTCTTTGTGCAGTGAAAACAATTTTTTTTTTACTCAAATGGTCAATATTACTACATATTACCAATTCAAGGATTCAGATGCATAAACCTGTATATAGGCCATCAGTTTTCCTAGCAGCACTATTTTTTTCTACTAATTATAAATTTAATTTTAAAATTTAAATAGTGAAAAAAATGTTTGAATATCTTGTATAGTAATGGAATGGGGCTCAGAATTTTTTCAAATTTAATATATTTTGGAAGTCTACAGCATTTAGCTTAATCGAAATTAAAATTTAGGGTCCTGTATAATTTGGAGGTCTAGGTCCCTGGGCCTAAGTGTAAATCAGGCCCTACACACAACACAATCCATAGATGTCTACTTTGGACATACGATTGAACACAAGAACTTCACAATCCCAAGCTCCAACCACACAGCTGCTACCCTGCTCACAACAATTTGGGGAACATATGGTTTAAACCCTTTCATCCCCCCAAAGATTCCATTTGGAATCATCAGCTTGCATTTTTTTTTTCTGACTAAGTCTGCACTAAGAATCGTTAGATGGAAGAACATCTCTTTTGAAAAATTAAAATAATGTTTGTTTTAATTAAATGAAAATATGGAAAACATGGTAAAATAAAATTCACTCTGAAACAATTTCAGCAAATAAATTGGCACTAAATTCATCAGGCATGCATCTTTTTAGATGGTTAAAAATTGATTTTAACTATTTTTTAACAAATAGTTTTTTTAAAAAATATTGTTATAATTTATTCAAAAGTTATGATTCCAATTTTTTCCCTTTACATTTTAGTTTTAAAAAATTAAGATTTCTCCCCACCCCCTGTTTTTTACCATCTCATTCTGGATGCATAATGAATCTACTTAAAAATTTTAAGCTTTTTAGAATAAAAAATGAAAAGTCGAGACCGAAAGGTAAAAAAAAGCAAGCAAAGTGCTCCCCCAATTGTTGTGAGCAGTGTATTTCGGACATCAAGGCCAGGAATAAGAGCAACCAACCTTTGGACACACAGGATAAAAAAGGAACACATATACAAACACCATGGATACAGTTGGCAGACCCATTGGAGAGGTTGACACAGAGGTTGGTATAACAAGATGATCTAGAAATATTGGGCATCGAAGCAATCTGATACGGATCTATATTTGGTGTGTGGAAGTATTTCACCAGTCAGCAAAGATGAGACATTGTGAAATACGGGTGTGAAATATAGAATTGGAAGTGTGAATGTGAAATATGCACAGTTGGCGCATAATACATGTTTGTTGGCTGCTGGTGAGGGTATTTTGGAGTTACGATTGAGGATCGTGTTGTAGCATAATCTAATAAGTGAATCAGGTAAAAAATGTACTACACGGTCACCCTTGGCGAATTTTCCAATATCTCACCAAAAGTCGGTATTTTGGCGACTTTTTGACAACCACGATTTAAAGAGAAAGAAATTTTGACAAATTGACTGTCGAGAAAATTTATTTAAAAAAATATCCCTGAAATTGTACATAATGAAGAAAAAGATAACTTTAATCCTAATTGTGCTAACTCTGAAAATGGCCAGAAAGAATATTTATTGCCAAATGTTGAAAAATCGTGTCAAGGGTGACCATACAGTGAATACGATCTGAAAGATTGCTTTGTATACTATGTGTATCAGTACGTAAACAAAACAAACATGCACAGAAAAACCACAACTTGGAACAAGATTTTATTTTTTTTTTAGTCACTATGTAATTGATATACTAAGTTTGAACACATATTTACAAGTTAAATTCAACTTACAATCAAAATTAGTTTAATAAATTGCTTATGAACTGAAGGATTGAACAATTAAAAATAAATAAATTTACGAAAAATTACATAAAGAACAAATTTTGTTTTACTGCTGCAAACAAATTTTCAAAACTGAAATAAACTTAAATATCAGTCAATAATTAAAAAAAATTGTTTATATGTGTATAATAAAACTGTAAGTTAGCAAATTGAAATCCAATTCATCGAATTTGAAAATTATCAAGTAGAATCTTGTCCAAGCAGTGCTTTTCCTTATAAATGATAATTTTACAACTTACCCTGAAGGTCCACTGAAGATTTTAATTTTTCTTCAATACTTACCAACTTCCAGTGAAGAAATTTAGCTACGGACTCAGCTTTCAGAAGTTTGAATGGGAGCCACAAATAGCCTCAAGGTTGAAACAGCAAAGTTAGGTACTGCCTAATCAGCATTATACCATTTTCTTCTAGTTGGAGAGCCTAAAATAGAAACAAATAATTCGTCAAGGAAACTAATAACTGGTTGGACATATATTTTCTGGCTTGTGTGCATGCTCAGAGAGCCGCTTATAAACCTTCGTCAAGTAAGACAGTCACAACACACACTCACATGCACACATATACGTGACAGATGCTGCCATCTATCACGCGCCACCTCCACAATTTAGACATGTCCCTGAAGGGGAGGGAAATAGTCTCCAGGTACCTGTACCCATAGTAAACTGCGCAATGACCGACTACAGGACTTTCGGACCCAACAGATTTAACGAGCATGTACTCCGCATATACTCGGTAGGTCTTTAGTGGCACCGGGATTCGAACTCTCGACCTTCCGATCTCGAGACCGATATCTTGACCACAGGGCTCCCTACAGCCCCACTAATAACTGTTTACAAAAATACACCTTAACAATAAATTTAGTTTAATTGCTGCACTAGAACTACATGATGGGGTGTTTGGCGACGTTCAGTTTTGGTCCATAGTCAAATGACAAACCAGCAACTGAGTAGGCACACAACACAACTTTTAAGGGAGACATTAGACTTGACATATTTGAGGTGTACTCCCTTTACACGGCGTATTATTATTTACCAGACAATTGTGGCTGCAGACCGATTTTAGGGCAGCAATTATATTGGCAATTGCCAAGCCCCTAACTAGAATATTCATTATTGTTTGGGTTCAATTAAGTTGAAGTCGCACTCTAGGGCCAATCAGTTTTTATCGATGACTTAGCCTCTCGAAATTCGAAACATGGTCAAATGCTAACACTAATTTGCTAACACTGCTGTTATTTTTAATTGAAAATGACTGTTGTTGTTGTAGATCGTAGAGTAAATGCAATTTGTAGGGAATATTTTTAAAATAATGTAAGATATTCCGACAGAATTATGATCCATTTAACACTCTAAACAATTTATTACAATAATCATTGACATCATTCAAACACTATTGAGATTCCTGCTCCGCGCGAGTACGCACTAACTCAATACACATTCATTCACATATTTACATTTTTAATTAAAAAATAGTGATAACTAATATTTAAAACTAAAAAGATAATACATACAAAATACAAATGAAATATAAATCTTACAAAGGTTAACATTTTAAAACAAAGGAACTTACGGATTTGGTAGGAACACCGTCTTTTTTGCGCAGCAAGGAAAGAAAACAATAACAAAGAGAAAGCAAAGAACTACAAAAACATGCCAAATTTCCCGCTCTTTGGCAGGAATGGCGACGAAAGAAAAATATCCTGATTGGAGTCCTATCTGAATGACGTCAGATTGAGATCTTTCTATTGGACAAAAATTCTATTTGCATATTGTCAAGTTTCACGGACCAATTTAGGGTTGCCGTTCATGGCGATAATATTGCCAAATTGGTGTCCTTGACTTGAGCATCCCGAATTTGCATCTTTCTCACCAACATCAAGCGCTTGCAATACGACCGGTTTTTCTTTGGCAACGCGGTGTTTTTAAGACGCGTTATTGAACTATAGAACCTAGATCACCGTGCGTCACATTTGAAGCAAGTTTAAAAACATGCAACGTTTTCGGTTGCGTATGCCGCATACCATCCGTTTGAACATGCGCAGTTCTTACAGGTGGAGATTCTGCTCAACAATTCAAGTTTATGTTAATTATTTTTGTTACGTCTTTGCCAAAGTTGCATCTACGACTACGTAATTATAATTTCGTTTATCACTTACAACAAAACATTCGGATACGAAAATATTGTTTTAAATAAAAAGAAGCTCTTAATGAATATTTTTTTAGGGTTTAAATAATTTTGTTACATTAATCATCTTTAAAAACTAAACTCCGCGGCTAAACAGACCGTTGATATGCCAAGACCAGCAGTGCCCATTTCAGCATAGGTGACAAAGGGCTCGGTCACTGTCTGAAGTGTCTGTGTGACCCATGCAATGTATTGCATGGATCAAAAGCCACTGGGTCTCTTAGGGCCTTTTCACACGGAGCACCTTGATCACGGAACTATAGGGGGGAATAACATGGAAAACCGCTGTAGAGAATTTTTCATTGAATTTTTTCGTGGAGACACGAAAATCGGTAAACCGGTTTTGCGGAGAGATATAGGTAGCCAATTAGCATCAAGTATAGCTCTCACGTCCTGTTGGCGAAATCGAGTTTGCCAAGTGGAGAAAAATCTACTTGATGCTCGCCAATGTTGATTTTTGAAGTTAGTAATCCTTGCTTAATCGGCTGTGGGGAGCCTTGTGGTTAAGATCTTGATCTCGTCATCGTAAGGTCTCGCGATCGAGTCTCAGTACCACTGAAGACCCACCGAATATGTGGAGTCCGTGCTCGTTAAATCTGTTGTAACCGAAAGTCCTGTAGTCGGCCATTGCGCAGTTTACTATGGGTAGAGGTTCCTGGAGACTATTTCCCTCCCCTTCAGGAACAGTGGCGGATCTAGGATTTTTCTGAGGGAGGGGCGCACCCAAAAACTTGCCTGAAATCCCAACTATGCTATCACAAAAGCTGGGACGCAACTAGAAAAAATTTCTGGGGGATGGGAGGGGGGTTAAATTTTATCATTTTAGTTTTTAATTAATTTTTTTTTTATTAAAATTAATTTTTATTAACATTATTTTATTTCTTATTTACATTTTATTTTTCATTTACATTATTTTATTTTTCATTTACATTATTTTATTTTTCATTTACATTATTTATTTTTGAATCTAATTCTAAATGGTAAATACATATTTTTACTGGTATTTTTTTTACTAATTACTACTTATGAACTAACACTAGTTTTTACTTTACCTAACTAACGTTTATATGGTTATATAGATTATTGTTGAATAATTTAAAAAATAAGTGCAACAAATAGGAAAAAATCAATTAATGGGAATGTTTCAGATGATGGAACGGTCTTCTTTTCACGTTTCTATGTACTGCGATTGGTTGCTTTTTGTTTCACTCTAAAAATGACCGAAATAGATGAAGTAGATGATATTCTATGCTAACAAATGTTTTGACTAAGCAACAGCTCAGCAAAAAGTTGGCATTAAGTAGCTAACATATAAACAAGGGAAAAAATGACTGTATCTTGAAAATAGCAGTTATTCGCATAGTTAGTTATATCATAAATAATTAACTATTAAAATAAATAAAATACATGTGATAGCTCAGCAATAAAATAATCGAATGATTTAACATTTTAAACTTCACCGAAGTTATATTTTTAGTTAATTTTAGGACGTCTTACAGGCTCGAATCGCCGATGTGAAACAATTTTCAAATTATATGCATGTATGCCGTTATATAAAAATTGCAACTTAATTTTAACTTAAGGTGTTTAAGTTCCTTAATATCCCAAAAATAACTGCAGAGCGATTAACGGCCCGTGCAGCCAAAACATGTTCGATGATTAGTAATCTGTGTAGAGGGTGTGTGACGATTTAATTTTGTCTAAATTTTTCCTTTAATTTTGTTTTCAAAAATAATAAAAAAAAAACGGTCAACAGGTCTTGAGGAGGGGGCGCGCGCCCCCCGCGCCCCCTGGCTGGATCCGCCACTGTTCAGGAACTTGTCTAAATTGTGGGGGTGGCGCGTGATAGATGGCAGCATCTGTCACGTATGTGCCCCAGATAGCACGTACACTTCCCGCAAGTGTGCTTTTGGCTTGTTTCACCCGATCAGTGCAAGTCTGACGTCATGTGTGAATTAGGCTTGAATTTCGCTTGCAGAAATTCCCTGGCTTAGTTGCAATTTCTCTCAACAGATGGCATTAAAAACTGAAACCAAGATATCTGTTTTTTAATCAGATACTCTAAATGGGGGTGGGGGAGGAGGAGACAAGTATACAACTATTTCAAAGCTTTAGCTGGATGAGGGAGAGAAGTAAGGGGGGGGGGGGGGGACTACCTGGACGGGGCGGCCCAGGATGTTTCAATTCAGGAAGTTGTGTGGATGTGTCGAATGTGCTTTTTTTTCCGTTTACAAATAAGAAGGTGGCCGTTAAAAGATAGTTAACATTTATTAATTACGCAAGTATTTAATCTTCTCAATATGTAATGATTGTTACTTTAATAATTAATTGATACTTTAATTTTCATTATCGAACAATTACTTTTTGGTTACAATTAAATATTTGTAATAAGCACGAAGAATTTAGTCAATATATTTATTTAATCATATTGTTTAAGAGGGAATTTTATTTTACTATGTTTTTTTTCATACTTGCATTAAAACAACCATTATTTAATTCTTCAAAAGACATTATTTTTCCATCTAACTATAAAAAAGTAAAAAAATTCTTATAGAAAAATGTATGGATAATTTAATAAAATTTATTTGAAATGAGTGCGAGTTTATGTTTTACGAAGTGTGATAAAAAAAAAAATCGCATGCTGAGGATTCCAAATGGAAATTATTAGAAGTGAAAGTGTTAATTTGGCAGAGTATTTCTACTTCAAATAGTTTAAAAAAATTAATTAACGGCAAAAACTTGTTAATTTGAAGAAGATCACATTATTTTATATTCTAAGTAGCCAAGAGTGACATCAATTTTTGAGACAAAAATTTCAAGCGCGACTTATAGAAAAGCTTATGTATGAATTGCCGAACACCTGCTTCGCCGTAGGTCCGGAGGGAGTTCCTTTCTCACCTAATTAGTTTCAGACGGTCTCACTCGTCGGAATGTCGTGTGACGCCGGACCGGGCTCATCATGCCCTAGCCCTACGGAAAAAGAGATAATTCGAGTAGAGAGGATTTCTGAGAAAATCTGTCTTTACCAGAATATCTGTTATCCGACGTCTGGACCATTTTAAATTTTCAGGCAGAATCAGAGTATCGTCAAATGTGGACTTTTTGCTGTTTATAGGCAAAACGAATGTAACGCGACGAGGTTGTTCAGTAGATAGGACGGACTTCGGACCAAATAAAATTTGTATTTTAGGAGAGCTTATTACTATACAATTTTTGCTGGATTAGTTAGCTCTTTTAGGAACTCGGAGTCGGAACCCAAAATTGTTTTTTCTTTAAATTGAGATGTGCGTAAATAAGTGATAAATATTAGTAAAATGGCTTAAAACAGAGATTTTGTGAATAAAACTTTTTTATAAAAAATATGTGTATTTATATATATTTTTCATTTTGAATCATAGTTTGGAAACTTTCTTCGACTTCATACTTATATATTTTTTGTATGGGGTATTGAATCATTCTTAAAGTAAAATTAGGGTTTGAATTTTTTGAAGCGAGACGTAGCTTCTTGGGAAAAAATATTTTAATGAGTAAACCCATGAATTTCGTTTTAAAAAAATACAATTTCAAACTTTTGATTTTATTAAAAATATTTACCAAATATTTTCACTAATCCAACCCAAATTCTATTTAATATAATCAAATGAGCACTAAAAAAATTAATTACTTTCCAAACGGTTCTCTGAACAAGCACACAAGCTGGAATATATATTTTGGAAAAACATACTAGAAGCTTAAATTAAATTTTTAACAAAAACAAAACGATAATTCCATCGATTTTGGGGTTACTGAGTGCCCTTAATTTTAAAAAAAATGTGTTTAAACATAAAAAAATGTACTTAAAAAACGGAAAACTATTGTGATCTTTTTAATGATTATAATTTGTGTGTGCATATAATGCAATTTTTGCCACTCTTTAATATATTTGCAGGTATTTAAGCTGTCAGCTCACTCAGCATATATTGAGTTGAGGTCTAAGTTATGATTGCAACAGCTAGGAAAAATTATTAGAAGATCATTTTATTTTGAATCAGGCAAAATGTAAAGTTGATAGTTTTACGGCAAATTGCAAGGAAGTCAGTTTTTAAAAATACACGAATTTTAAAAGTGTCATGTGTATCTTAATAGAGCAAAGCAATGCTTTTAGACTTTTCAGGTTATTTAATGGCACACTCGTATAAGCCTCAAAGTTGATAAAATAATGAAACCGTCAACTTAGCTTTCGTGTTTATTTAAAAGATTGTATCTTTTAATAATTAAAATATAGAAGAGATGCGATTACACCCATGGGAAGGGTAGGATTTTTTCCAAGACCCCATATATCTATGACTGAGCTGATGTGAGTAATTTGTAACTTTTAGGCAGATACAATAATGGCGTCGTACCTAGGGCCATTCTCCAAAATTTATTTTTATATCTGCAATGAGTAAAAACAAAATGTTGGTTTCACCAATCAGCATAAATATCAAACATGAAATTATTATATAAGTTAAATTAGAATAGATAGTTGATATTAGAAAAAAATGATGCAACACAAGAAGTTCTAAAAGAACGAAAATAGAAAACTTTACTGTTACTTATTTAATAGTAACAGGAAAATAGGCTAGTTCCTAGTTCTAGAAAGTTACTGAAATTCTTATCGAAAAAAAAAACCAAGTAGGTTTGTAACAGTAACTGTCACCTAGAATCACTTATATTTTCAATGCAAGTTTTATACACATTAGAAAAAAAAATCTACAAACATAGCATCCAGTTATATACTTAGAATTTCTTAAAGCAAAAATAAAATTCCCTGATTTTCTTTCGCATATTAATATTATTTATCGTCTACTTCAATTGTAGTTCGAAGAATAATTAAATATTTATTTGTAACAAAAAATGAAACTACTCCAAACTGCACTAAAAAATTAAAAAATGTTCATTAAAACTATCCAGATTTTTTCGCGAAAAATATAATGCCTTGTCGCTTTCTTAGTTTTGTAAACAAATAATGAACAATCAAAATATCAATTATGCTACATTTTATGTCGTCATTAGAAACTGTTTTACGGCATAAATAAGTTTTTCATTCAAAGATTTTTTGTAATGAATTAAGGGGTCACAGGAGTCTTAAAAATGTGCAAAGAAGATACTACATAGCATAGTTTGATCTCTCTTGTAATTTTTTAACTACTCAATAAATGAGTATAATTTTTTTATGTGTAATTCTACAAGATTTATTTATTATAAAACAAGTTTTAAAATTTATGAAACTTTATCCAAAACTAAAATAAATGATATTAAACATGAAGGTACTTGAACACACTGTGATTAGGCTTGCGCGGCAAATTGTGAGGTCAAAATTGAAAAAATGACCAAGAAAATGACTTTATATTGTACAAATATGTATAGACTAGGACTTATACCTAAATTCTCAGCTCAATTTTAATTAGAAATTATTTTAAGAACTTTTTTCTAAAAAAATTATTAAAAAATTAAAAATTTTGATTTTAAATTTTTAAAAAAATAATTTCTAATTGAAATTGAGCTGAGAATTTAGGTATAAGTCCTAGTCTGTACATATTTGTACAATATAAAGTCCTGTTCTTATTCATTTTTTCAATTTTGACCTCACAATTTGCCGCGCAAGCCTAATCACAGTGTGTTCAAGTACCTTCATGTTTAATATCATTTATTTTAGTTTTGGTTAAAGTTTCATAAATTTTAAAACTTGTTTTATAATAAATAAATCTTGTAGAATTACATATAAAAAAATTATACTTATACATTCAGTAGTTCAAAAATGACATGAAAGATCAAACTTTGCTTTGTAGTATCTTCTTTGCACATTTTTAAGACTCCTTAGACCCCTTAACACGTCGGATGCTGAGGACGCGCGAGCGCGTCTGGTGGTTCCGATTCATCGATAACAGCACATTCTGATAAAATTCGTAGTGCTATTTCGCCAACCGTTCTTAAGAGTTCAAGTTCGTTTGATTACTTGATAAACATGGTGGTCTAGTGGTTACACACGTAACTGTAGTGTAAGTCACGATTTAAGAGGAGATTAAAAGATTTTTTAATTAAAAAAATAATCAATTTAAGGGGTCACAGGAGTCTTAAAAATGTGCAAAGAAGATACTACAAAACATAGTTTGATCTTTCATGTCATTTTTGAACTACTCAATGCATAAGTATAATTTTTTTATATGTAATTCTAAAAGATTTATTTATTATAAAACAAGTTTTAAAATTTATGAAACTTTAGCCAAAACTAAAATAAATGATATTAAAAATGAAGGTACTTGAACACACTGTGATTAGGCTTGCGCGGCAAATTGTGAGGTCAAAATTGAAAAAATGAATAAGAAAATGACTTTATATTTTACAAATATGTACAAACAAAGACTTATACCTAAATTCTCAGCTCAATTTTAATTCGAAATTATTTTTTTAAAAATTTAAAATCAAAATTTTTAAATTTTTATTAATTTTTTAGAAAAAAGTTCTTAAAATAATTTCTAATTAAAATTGAGCTGAGAATTTAGGTATAAGTCCTAGTTTGTACATATTTGTACAATATAAAGTCATTTTCTTGGTCATGTGTTCAATTTTGACCTCACAATTTGCCGCGCAAGCCTAATCACAGTGTGTTCAAGTACCTTCATGTTTAATATCATTTATTTTAGTTTTGGCTAAAGTTTCATAAATTTTAAAACTTGTTTTATAATAAAAAAATCTTGTAGAATTACATATAAAAAATTATACTCATTTATTGAGTAGTTAAAAAATTACAAGAGAGATCAAACTATGCTATGTAGTATCTTCTTTGCACATTTTTAAGACTCCTGTGACCCCTTAAATCAAGTACATTACATTATTTAGTTATAATGGGTGTCGATCAACTATTCTACATTTTTTTTTCATTTAATGTTAAAAGTTGTAGTGATAATCACTTTTTACAAACGTCGAATTACACTACTAACAGCATAATTTTGCAATTCCTCCCCCCTTCAACTATCTAGTTATAAAAAAAGGCAACTAGTCTATTAAATTTTTTTATTAAAAAAACCCAAAAAAATAAGAATTCGGAAAATTTATTGATATTTCATAGTCAAAAAAATAATCATTGAAACGAGTCTGGTTATTGGCATTCAATTCAATAATTAGTAATAGGTGATAATCTGGTTGGAGAAGTCCAGGAACATTTCCTCGTATTTTTTTGACTAGCTGCCGTGTAGTTTCAGTTAGCGAAGTTAATTCAACCTAACCTTGTAATTTTGGGATCTCAAACTAAGATTTTTACTTTTTCGAAAATGAAGAAGAGTTAGTTTATTTCCATGGTAACGAACTGGTTTTAAAAACAGTATGTTCTTCTACTTCACATCAGCCTCTATCGATGAACCTTTTCCATCGTTATCGCCGCAGCCAAAGTGTTAAGTTTTCCATGTCATTTGCCATTGTTGGCATTGTTTGTTAATGGTAATATCGATTTAAATAAGTAAAAGTTAAAGTTCAATTCTAATTTAATGGGAAATTTGCCGACAGACAATAGTCAGACGGACAAAAAGTATGAAAGATGGGTCTCTGAGGTCATACCTTTCTAACAAATAGGAATTTTCTGACGGGTGGAGAAGATTTTGTAAGTGGTGTGCGAGCAGACAGACGGACATCATCAGAATATCAATACCTACTTTCTCAATTTTTTATTCTTTCGAAACAAAGAAAAGTATGATAAAAAGGTACATTAAAAAAGTTTCAAAGATAAAATAAATGGAGTTGGTTAAAAAAAATTGTTGGTTCTGCAGATTCAATAATAAATTCAATATTTTTATATTTATTCAATAAGTACTTTGGTGTTGGAAAAGTATGTTTAGTGTGGTCGAACGACAAACAGCAATTTTTTAAATTTCATTTAACAATTCAAACTTAAAACTATTCTCAGACACAAATCAAGTAAGATGAGAAAATTTTTAAAGTTCCTAATATAAAAAAAATGTCATTTGCTTGACCTTGATTGCCTTCGAAAAAAAAAATTTGTTAGCATACACTTCAGCAAAAGTTCTTTGAAATATAAAATAACCAATAATTTTTAGTAACTTAGAAGTTAATTTCCATTTTTCCCCACCTTAGAAAGATCTAAAATCTACAATTTTCTTTTTAAAAATGTAAATTTGAGTAGTCTGACAAACACTTCACGGAATCTTTAACTTTTAAAAGAATTAGGGGGTTCTCATGACTAATAAGCCATAATTGAAATTGGGTAATAAGAAATATTTATTGACCATTCTGATTATCTTAAGACCTGACTTGAAGTTTATGCAATATACTTACAAAGAAAACAGATATGGATAACTGTTTTCCCATATTTTACTTTAATTATTCCGTTTTAAAACATTTTCATTAAGCCGAATTCCACGGACTACAAGAAATTTAACTGGTTTATCTATATTTCTAAAGTCTGAAAACGTTTAAAGTAAGAGTCTAGTGTTAGCGACGTTATTTAAGTTTTGATGAGATGAAAAAACACATTATAAAAAACAACCCTTTTACCTTTTACATATTTGTAGTGAAACCGATGCATATAATTCTTACTTTGGATACATAGGATTTAGAGGAGTCATGTGTGGTAACCGTAACCGAACGTTAGTGAGTGGCTATTTTAAATTAGCATTAATTGGAAATGAGCATTATTGTAAGTGTATTACGGTAACTTCAAACATGCGCAAAAGAAATACAAACGTATTTTGATTCGTTTGGAGAAAAAAAAATCCAGTACATTTTTTCCCTCTCAGAAGCAGAAAATTTCATTTCGAAATTTCATCAAGATTCAATATTTCATACATTGTATGCATGTATATCTGCAGGTTGAGACATCATGCATGGAGGTTTGCTTCTCAGATTCTCTCCTCAAGACCAGCCACCCACCCTATTAGAGGACAATGGAGGGAAGAAAACATACCGCTTTTAAATAACGGTAAGGTGCCATAAAAATTAATTAAATACTTAATTTTTTTATTATTTAAAATTATGCATAATGCAAGAAAATTAATACCTATTATTAAAATGACGAATTAATTATAGATGCATGCAATTTCTTTACTATATACTAATTTTCCTAAGTGTATTAATTTTAACTATATAAATTATTTTTTTTATATAGTAATATATAATGTTTTATATATTTTAATATTCACCCTCTAATGCATACTCTTGCCATATGGCAACAAGTAACATAATCGACTTTATTCTACTAAAGTGGGGCTCCCTCGCGACAAATCTGTGTTTTTTCATCGATTACATTCCATTTTGAAGTTTTAGTTACTAATAACTCTCATAAGATGACAGTAGTAAAAGTGTATTCAAAATTAAAGAGTGAAGTTATTTACTCTGTGAAATTTCTTCTTAGGCAGCATTCGAAGTATAATAATATTAGTACTAAATTACAAATAAATCGTTTTGAAAAAATAATTATAGTTCAAGAGGGCTATTTTAAAATATATAATAGTTTCTAGTCATTTTCATCAAAATTGGAATTTTGTAATTAATTTTTGCCATATGGCAAAAATTCTAATAATTGAAATTATTTAAATTCCAATGTAGTTAATTTTTTTTTCTGTATTTTCCCCATAATGTATGAGTATTAAAGATATTAAAAAAATTTCAGGAAGAAAAAAGATTCATGCATTTCAGGGTTAATTATCTTTTTACCCCTATTTTTTTGGTAAAAATAAATATAAAGGAACATTTCAAGAAATATATGCATATACAAAGTTTGTTAGTTAGGTTTGAATTATCGTCGCACGAGGGCTATTGGCGACGGGCGGGCGTCGTATTTTTGAACCACAGTCAAGTGACGGCATATACAAAGAGTTTTGTACTTTTTTCATTAGAAACTTAATTAAATATGAATGTATAATGGTTTATTTTCAATAATTAAACCAATTGTATAATTTTTATTAAAATTTTGGTTTCATAATTCGATTATTTAAATATAGGCACATTAAAAAATAGTTATTTATTCAATATGTGTGAAAAGTAATACTTTTTAAAACGAGTGGGTTTTATTTCACGAGCGAGTGAAATAATGACAAGTGTTTTAAAAAGTTTACTTTTCACACGCGATGCATACACTATTTTTAATAATTGTGTGAAAAAAATATAAGTGGGCCAAAAAATATTTCATGAGCATTAATATTTTTAAATAAAAGCAAATTGATAAATCTCTGTAATTTTTTTTTAAATATTAGTATGAAATACGACTTTGACTTGAAATGTTGGCATCTTATGATATGAGTGGAAAAATAGTTATTTATGCAACAAGTGTGAAAAGTAATACTCTTTAAAAGTAGTGGATTTTATTTCACGAGCGATTGAAATAAAGACACGTGTTTTAAAAAAGTTTACTTTTCACACGTGTTTCATACACTATTTTTTATAATTACGTGAAAAAATCAAATCTTATTGGTTAAAAATAATTCACGTGCTAATTAAACTAAAATCAACTTCATGCTTCGAGGAGAGATGTCAAAGAAAACAACCAATGAACTCGCAGTTCGGAGCAGGGCAGTGTGGTAGGTTTTTTCATGTGATGCAAATCATTAAAATGCCGCTCTTGATTTTTTAAAAAAAAGTTTTCATACAAATTATATTTTAACTCAAAAACTGAAAAATTTTCTATCTCACACATATGAAAGCTATTTTTAATCATTTTTACATTATTCACAACTGTTGAGCAAAAATACATGCTTCGTTTAGGTTTTTTTTTTTAAGTTAAGTTAATTATATTATAGGGGAAAGTGCTCAGCTTTGGGACAGTTGTGCCTGTGGACAGTGGATGTACCTGGAGACATCCTACCTGTGGGGTAAAATATTAACGAAAAAAATCTTTAAAAAATACCTTAGTATAGGCAAGATTTTGTTAAATTAGAATAACTAAAACATTTTAAATAATCGGTTCATAAAAAAATATTAAAATTAAAAATATAAATCTGTCCCAAACCTCAGCACCTTCCCCTATTAAATGTTATTAATTTTACAATTGCAATCGGCACATAAAAGCACAAAATATACGAGGACTTAAAAATTCAAGTTGGTAGAAAATCCGCAATCGAAAATGAATATTTTGTAGAGTTGGGTTTGTATAATGGCAGAATATATTTATTTTTTAAAAATATAAAATTGATATTTTAATGAACATTTTTGATATTTGTATTCTCTCACTGACAGTGCACAGTAAGGTCTTCATCCGAATTTTTGATCAAATATATTTTTGAATAGAATTCGTATTATTCTTTTTTTTTATTTACTCTCGGCTTAATTTTTTTTATCAATAATGTACTTATTAAACTAGATATTAAGATATGCGTGTCATTTTGGGCAATGATGTTGCGTGGTTCAGGGGTCTGTTAAAATTCAAATCACATTATGACATTTTTAAAAAAGTTAATTTTACCAATATAATATATAATACTTTAATTTAATTTTACCAATATAATATATAATACATATATAATACTTTAAAGCTAATAATATTTTTGCCTAAATTCTTTGTGCTTAATTATGCAGAGTTTCCAAATATAACCGCAAAATGCATTAATAAAGACATCGTGTAATTAAAATTGAGATACGATTTTAAGATTTCTCGGTTCTATCACGTTATTCTATGCTATTAACTTTGACAGTTAGCAAAATCTAGTTACGAGTATTTAATTTTTTGAAGTGCAGCTCTAGGTTGATATTGCATTACATTGTTTAATTACAAAACTTAGTAGTAAATTTATAACGTTAGGAATAAATCAGTTTCAATTAAAAATTAGATTTGCCAAGTATTTCATTTTCTTATCACATTACTCATTCGTAAGATGGCTAAATCTTAATTTAAAAATATTCTTTGAGAAAAATACATTCATATATATCTGAAACAAAATTACTGAATTTAATTAAATAGAAGTAAAATAATCAAACTCTACTTTCTGAAACAGCTGTTATATAAAACGTTTTACTGATTGTTTTGCATAATATAATCTTACTGCAAATAAACTCACCCTCTTCCCCTTAAAAACCAACTGCTATGTAGTTCTCCAAATAGTAAAATAACTGAAAGACTGCAGACTGGAAACCCTTCCAGTATTTTGGTGTTGTGTTGCAAGTTGTGTACAAGTGCGGTGCTATACTTTCATCTTAAGCTATAAATTTCTCCCCCCCCCCACATTCCCAAGAAAAGGGATGGGGTGGGTGGTCTTATTGATACAGATGGGTCGCTAACTAACATATAGCCACCAGTTTGGAAATGTAAATGATTGAGCTGAGTGAGTGAAATCCAGTCCCTCTTCCCACAACCCAAATAAAAAAAAACATGCAGTCTCCTAGCAGTGGCCTTTTTGTAGACCGCCCTCTCTCTGTTGAAGATAAGAAACCGTCAGAAAGAGCGCATAGGGATTAATACTATTTCGGATATTCATTAGAATTGCCACTCTTTTCTTTCTATATTTGAAGATTTAGAAGTACTTATTTTACACAGATTTAGTAAATACTGAGTTAATTTTTTGAAGCAGTATTAAAAATGAAGGTCAGAATCCCGAATTTTGCCGCTCCTACAGCTACACAATTGCCGCCTGATGCGGCTGCCTCTCAGCATCATAGCACCACACGGCCCTGGTTCGGAGTGTGTGACGCTATAAAAAACCAATAAGCGTGTTTCAACATTTTGTCAAAGAAAGCAACCAATGAACTCGCAGTTGGAAGAGCGTGACTTAAGAAATATTCCCACCGCGAGAAAAAAATTTCATTGATTCAAAAATAATTCACGCGCATAATATTTTAAAATGAAGCAGATTGATAAATCTTTGGATTTTATGAGTATTATCAAATCGAAATTTTACTTGAAATGTTAGCATCTTATGAAAAGAGTGAAAAAAAGTACTTTTTTTCACTGCTTTTGGGTGAAAAAAAGTAGTTTGTGTCACTGTTTCAAAAAGTTTGACTTTTCTCACGCGTCTGATATTGAAATTATAATGTAAAAGTCGGATTTTTTTCACGCAATTATAAAAAAGTACTTTTTGTCACTGCTTTTGGGTGAAAAAAAGTTCTTTTTTCAACCTTTTCAAAAAGCTAACTTTTTGCATGCATCTGATAATGAACTTATAATGTAAAAGTCGTATTTTTTTCACGCAATTATAAAAAAAATATATGCATCACAATTTTAAAGAGCAATAAAGTTCGACTAATAAAAGAGTATGATATTTTATTTTGATCAGTGACTATTTAAATCAAATGATAATAATTACCTTAAAAATTACAATTTCTACAGCAAATTTGGCAATAAGAATGTTGTTTAAGTATGAATGGATTTTTTTGACAGTTATTATATCATAAATATTTTAGGGGGCAAAAAAATGTAAGCAAAATATTGAGTAGTTACTGAGAAGAAGGTGCATTTGTCCTAAAATATGAACTTTCAGAAATTTTTTTAACGGAAATAACGGTTAAATTAAATTTTTGAGCACTCTTTCATGCGGAAAGTATTTTTAAAAAATTAATTTAAAATGCTTCTAGGTGTAAACCAGATAAAATTTCAACTTAAAATAAAACACAGTTAAGTAATAAACGTTAATATTGATTCTAAATTAATATAGTTGCTAAATATCTGATCATAGATACTGAAATACTGCTTCCATAAATAGTGAAAAAATTAAATAATGAATTAAAATAGTTAACCTATACAAATTAAATATTGATACGGATAAAGGATAAATATTCCTTTTTGTGGTATTAAAATACAACGCTTGACAAAAAAAAAATAATAATAATAATAATGCTATGATAGCCATGTACTAACACATATACTGTCACAACAAGGAAACTATTATTTATTTTTTCAGGATTTTTCTCTCTTCCCTTATTTAGCAACATAATACGATATTTTAATTGCAATTCTTTTTTTAAAAGTATTTTTTTTTCTTTTCAGATTCAGGGAGCTGGGGAGCCCAGTCGGTCGCCTAGCATGCGGAAAATCCCGGATCCTGGCATCGCCAAAAGAACTGCCGATCTATAAACGGCCGTGCAGCCAAAAATGTCCAACGAATAATACCCCGTGCGGCGAGAGTGCACGTTAAATATCCTTCAAATTCCTAACGCTGCGTACGAAGTCGCCCTCAACTGTTGCGTTGGGTGCCTACTCAGGT
The DNA here is from genome assembly GCA_023701765.1 of Hylyphantes graminicola. Lineage (NCBI taxonomy): Eukaryota > Metazoa > Arthropoda > Arachnida > Araneae > Linyphiidae > Hylyphantes > Hylyphantes graminicola. The sequence goes on from CM043111.1 coordinate 20,616,672, forward strand.
GTCGGCTTGTCACTTGACCGAGGTTCTAAAATACGACACCCATCGCCAATAGTGTTCGTGTAGCTCTAGTGCAACGAAAATTCAAATTATTTTCTTTTCAGATTGAAGAAAAATTCTTCGTGTGTGCTTTTTTGTTAATTCAACCAAACGACATCAAATCGCATGTATAAAATTAGAAAATGCAATATTTGTGTAATTGATTTGATAAAACTGTGGTTTTGGGTCAGTTAATTTTTTTATGCATATGAACATAAATAATTTTGTAAAATGTTTCGAAGTCACTGGATAATTAGAAGTCAATGGAAAAAATTGTTGAACATAAATAATTTTTTATTGAAACTTGTTTTTGTATATTCAATGAAAAATGTCATTTCTCTTAAATATCTATTAAATTATTTTGCAATTGTGGTAGTACGTGCAGTATATATGCAGTCAATGTATAAATGCTAAGCATTTAAGAAAAATTACCTTTTTTTTATGAATGATTATTTATATTTGTATCTAATACTAATGCTACATTTGTTTTAACTGTTTCCAGCTTCTGTATTATTACTACTTCTAACAAAATAGTTGTGTGTTATAGTTTGAAACGTAACTTTGTTATAGGATATAAATAAACTTTATTGTTTTTTTTTATTTTCTGTGTCCATTTGTTTTGATTGTTACTGCCAAGAACCAAAGATTAAAGTTTTTGTAGTTTTTTAATATAAGAAATATTTTATGTAGGTAATTAATAACTTTATTTAGTTCATGTAGGAGTCTGGAATTCAGCTAAATGTATTTTAAAATGAACGTGTACTATGCAAATAAACTAATATTCAGATTGAAATCATATTTTCAATAAAATTTTCAATTGCAGATTATTAGATTTCTTACACTTTGCTTAACTACAGAACTAATAATTATAAGTGTGTTGGATGGGTGGTGGTGGGTCATTGAATTGCCTACCCTGTTTGATTTTGTTTGTTTTGTTAAAAAAAATGAAAAATGTTCATTATTGTAAAAAATATACAAAAGAAACTGTAAACAATGATTATTATTTCTGCTAAGAAACCATTAAGTAACCAATGTATTATAATATATTGATTACTTAACGCTTTTCTGCCTTAAATAATATGCATTATTTACAGCTTTTTTTGTATCAAACATCGTATTATAATGAACATTTTTAAATTCTCTTAAAGAAAACAAACAAAATAAAACGTGATGGTCAATTCAATGACTCCCTACCCCCAGCCATCCAACGCACGCATTCCCCACCCCAATCCCAATACACCCCTGCCCCCCCCTTCAACGATCCCCCCAAAGCACCCCCTCCCCTCTACAACGATCCCCCCAAAGTAACCCCCCCCCCGAACACAGTAACCCCCCCGCTTACCCATCCCCCCACGCCTACGTAATACCCCCCCCCCCCACGGAACCCCCTCGCTTCCCCCTCCCCCCCAACTGTCAATCACGGCTATGTTTGCATAGCAAGTTTGCATCGAGTTTAAAAGCAAGGAAAATAAACACTTGCACCAAGTTTATTGCAAGTTTGCATGTTTGCTTCGCAAGTTTGCTTCAAACTTGCATTGCAAACTTCCAGCAAGTTTGAATCCTGTCAACTAGGAAGTTTGAATCACGTTTGCTTCACACTTTCAGGCTTGCTTTTGCACACTTGCAGCAAGTGTGCAGGCTTGCATTGTAAGTTTGATGCAAGGTTGTTGCAAATGAAAATTGCTATCTGGGGCGTGTGAGTGTGCGTTGTGTCTGTCTTACTTGACGAAGGTTATAAGCAGGTCTCTGACCAAGCACACAAGCCTGAAAATATATGTATACCAACCAATTCCCTACACGTGATAAAAATTTGTAAAAATATTGAAAATTGAAAAAAATGTGAAAAGACTAGCGATAAGTATCATTCACAACAACCCTTCCATTAACGTGTGACGTCAGAATCTGGGCAGGTGGACAACCCTGTACGAGCAGTTCCGTGCAAAAGGAATACCGTGTGAAAAAGGCCTTTATAATTTAACTTGGGGGAGTGAAATCATGTGCACGTTAACTAATATCTTTTGTTTGAATTTTACTCAAGTTAACACATAATTTTATTATTCAGTGTTATGTAATGTAATCGATTTCGGCTGCTTCTTATAGCCTCATCCTTTATTTAGTGTTACTTAGTTGCATAATGAGGCGCAGTGGCTTAGTGGTAGTTCTTCATGTTTCAACGTCACAAGTCCGAGGATCGAGTCCCGGATCGGGCAAGATGGATACTCAGCTTTCATCTCTTTCTCTTAAGATGGTATGGTAGATAAAATGAATACCAAGTATGCTTGGGAACTAAACACTGGGGGTCCTGCTTGAGGCTGACCACCTTACAGGGACATATGCTTAGCAATAGATCACACGTAAGCTGCAATGGGCACGGCAGGCTTTTGTCCCACTAACGGGCTGTTTTGACGAGGAGTTTTCTCTATATAATATAAAATAGTAATTGTCGGACGCTTGAAACCTTGAAAGCCACGTGACTTACGCGGCTTCAGCCAATCAGAAACGCTTAAGTGTGGCGGTGTGCTTGTTTTGTACCGGGGCTGTATCAGGTTGCGTCCTGTGGCTTTGAAAATTTAATCCTCAAAAATTTATCCCAAACTTGTCCTCTTTTTCAGGGTTCGTGGTACGTGTATTTCATAAGCCCGTCTTTATCTTCAAATAGCTTACCCGGAGATCAGCGCCTTCTTTTTCATAGGCTATGTCCACACTGCGACAACAAAAAAAAAAAAAAACAAGACATTGCGCGCGTACGGAAATGTATGTGCAATTCTTTGAGGTAGGTGCGCGCGCATGCCCGACCAATTCGTATAGGCATTTCCATGCGCGCGCAATGTCTTGTCATTTCATTTTTATTGTCGCAGTGTGGACATAGCGATATATCAATCCAACGAATAAAGAATAGCTTGGGGCTGTGAGGTTCCCTGTGGTCAGTGTCTCGATCTACGGATCGAAGGTCCCACGATCGAGTCCTGGTAGCTGAAAACTCACCGAGTATACGCGGAGTACGCGCTTCTTAAATCTGTTGGGTTCGAAAGTCCTGTGGGCGGTTATTACGCTGTTTCCCACGGGTACAGGTTCCTGGAGACTATTTCCCTCCCCTTCAGAGGCATGTCTAAATTGTGGAGGTGGTGCGTGATATGGAGGTGGCGCGTGATAGATGGCAGCATATTTCACGTATATGTGTGCATGTGAGTGTGTTGTGACTGTCTTACTTGACGAAGGTTTATAAGCGGCTCTCTGAGCAAGCACACAAGCCTGAAAATATATGTACCAACCAAAAAAAAAAAGAATAACTTGCATTCTAGAAAATTTTACCAATAACAAATTATATATCTTCACAAAGCTCTCTTCAGATGTAATTATTGAAATCAAAGGTGGAAAAATGTCACCAATAAAGCTACTTGAACTTTCACTTATTATACGATGAAAAAAGTTCAAAAAGTTTAAAATTAAAGTTTAGATTTTTTTTGACAACTTGGCTGAATAAGATATTAGAGATTTATATGGATTCTTCAAGAGAAAGAATACAAAGCTAGGTTTATTCGTGTCCTATTTGAACACAGTTTCTGTCCCGTAAGACCCACCCTACAGTGTTTTTTTATATAAATAATCCAACACAGAAGCACGAGTATTTCACCACATTATTTTTATATATAATATCTTAATCTATGATAAGTCATCTACCTAAAACTATAGTTTAATTCACAGAAAGTTTTTATTTAATACTTCAAAAGTGAAAAATAAGATACACTTTTAGCTTACTTTAGATTCTCCAAAATAATAATTATTCTCTCCACTTCAACACATGCTTTCAATTGCAAATCTTTGGTTGTTAAAATATGAAGTCTAACTGTTACAATGCTGTAGTGTAGAAATATATGTAAAAAAGTATATTGTGCCCCTCTTTAGGCCCCTTGTCCCATTAGCCCTGCGTCCCAATAGTCCCCACTCTCCCCTATATATAACTTTAGATACACGGATACACAAATGTGTTATGAAAACAATAACCTGAAAAAAAGGTTCAACCTAATTTCGCAACTTTTTACACCACTGCCGTTGCAGCTACCAACCAGATTTTTGGTAAAACAAAAGTAATGTTTGTAATTTTTTTAGGAGATTTATGCAGTGTTCAAGGAAGTTTCGATTCTTGATCCAATCTCTGTTTGAGAAATTTCTTGTCGTACTAATATGATGTAAATCACCAAATTTACCTCAGAACTCAGGAAAGGATGTAGCAACAATCGTAGAAGTTGTTTATTATGTAGTTGTAAGCAAATAAAATACAAATAGTCCAGTCATTTTGTCAGAAAAATAGTCTGTCAGATGCAAAAGGTGGGGTCAAAGGTTTTATGCTTTTAAGTGGTTTATATCGATGCTAATAAAAAGAAACTATGGTTGCCCACCAAAATTTCCAAAGGCACAATTTTGGAGAGCCAAAAAACCGTAAATTTTGGGGACTTTTTTTAGTTTTTTTAATATAACTCTGTAACTAGAAATCCAATGGCTTAGCCATCAAGCGAAAAATCGCACCCCCTACACTTTCAGATTGATTAAATGCATATTTTTTTGGTTTGAATATTTTGACTTTTAAATAATATATTGCAAGAAGAATGTTTTTAAAATATTTATGATTACTTTTTTAAACTTATTTTTTTTCTTCGTAAAAAAAACGCAATGTAAATCGAAGTTTAGAAACCATTGTTGGCTTCTTTTTGGACAGGGAAATACGATCTGAAAAAAAAAAAAAAACGTCTGAAAAAATACGATCAGCTTCAGGAGACAGTCTCTGTGTTCCTGAAACCAAAGGTCATTCCAGAAGAGGTCATGATTGCCTTTGAACGGTTCTTAGTGGCCCTGTACAGTGGATTATTGAGCGAAGTAAAACTCAACAACCTGTCGCGTTTCGAGATTTTTGAGAGGAATCTCACAAAGACCAAGGTGACCCTCTCTCGTTTACCACCAACACAAGATGCTGCCTTCCAACACTTCCTCCGGAGTTACCATCAAGTTCAGGCTTGGTTAGGAAATGTCATCCCTCCTGAAGAATGGAGGTGGGTCCGCTGTCGAGAGGATCTCCGGCCATCTATGATGCTCCAGGACCCAGAGCGCATGAGTGCTTGCTCCGTGTCGTCTCGTGTAGCTGCAAAAATTGCTGCGGGAGAGCATGTTCGTGCCAAAAAGCCGGCCTCAGGTGCTCAGCGATTTGCAAGTACTGCAGTGGAGTCAACTGCGAAAACGTACAAGACGTGACTCTGGAGGAAGAAGAATTAAATGACGTTGACGAAGAATAAAACATAGTACTCTCAAATTCTTCTCCACCCTCCATTCCACACCTCTCTAGTTCCCCCACTGTTTTTTATGAAGATGAGCCAAACGACAGAGAAAGGGCACTTGACCATCTCCAACCTGTGCCTTTAGAAATTTTGGTGGGCAAACATAGTTTTCATGTAATAGCATAAATGTAAAGCACCTAAAAAAATAAAATCTTGCTTCTATGCTTCGATTTACATTTTTTTTTTTACGAAGAAAAAAATAAGTTTAAAAAAATTAATCATAAATATTTTAAAAGCATTCTTCTTCCAATATATTATTTAAAAGTAAAAATATTCAAACCAAAAAAATGTGCATTTAATCAATCTGAAAGTGAAGGGGTGCGATTTTTTGCGATTTTGCTAGATGTTGGAAAAATACACCCTTTTTTAAGAGCTGTAGCTTACGTCCTGGTGGGGTTAGGGGAAACCTTAGATAGTGCAGTTTGTAGAGAATTTTATGCTCGTTAAAATAGTAATAATGGCTAAGCCATTGGATTTCTAGTTACAGAGTTATATTAAAAAAAACTAAAAAAAGTCCAAAAAATTCGCGGTTTTTTGGTTCTCCAAATTTCTGCCTTTGGAAATTTTGGTGGGCAACCATAGTTAATTTTTATTAGCATCAATATAAACCACTTAAAAGCATAAAACCTTTGACCCCACCTTTTGCATTTGAAAACTACCAAATGACTGGACTAAAAATAAAATAGCATCTTTTTTTATAATTTAATCGGTCAATTGGATTTATCAATCATATTTTCAGTTCATAAATTTGGCCAATCGTGACTCAATTGTATCCAATAATTTAGCCGGTACATTTCCGTCTTGCCAAATGGAATTATTAGTTGCAAAGGAAAATGGTGTTGGTGACCAAACCAATAATAATACGCACTCACGGTTAAAGTTTATCATCGGAAATATTCCGTTTGGTGGTGGATTTACATTTTTGACGACTTTATGGCTTGCGCCCGAGATATGGAAAATTACGAATTTGTCTCTTTATTATGAGTTAAGCGGTATTGTCAGTCCCATAGAGCTAATGCATTAGTTTTGAGGTTAAACTAATGAAACGTGGCCGGATTTGGCGTTTTTTCAAAAATATCGCCATGTCGAATGACAACAAACCCCAGCTCGTGCCGCGACAACCAATGAATGACTGCTGTATGAAGAAAGTGACATAATAAGAAACTTTCCTGCTAATTTTGCCAAAGGTATATTATTATATATTGATATAAGACCCAAAAGTCGAAGTTCCCAAATTTGGCGTAAAAATTCCGGCCACGATTCTTTAGTATAATAAGTTTTGGAATTACAACTTCCACAGAAGTAATGTTAGCTATTGTTCCCCAAGTATGGGATTCAACTTAACGTCAAAATGAAACAAATTTAAAACGAAAATGCTATCTAGTTATTTAATTAGTATATATCTTTGACGTTTTAAAATGCAAAGGAAACTCGAATTTAGTTTTCAACTGAAATCCTATTATTAACCTTTTTTGAACCCAATGCATCATCCACAATAATAATACAATCACTAAATTTCGCGTACAAAATAGAAGCGGCCAAATAAACTTCTTGAGCTTATACATTTTGTTTAGCACCATATCATAAGAAAATTTTCATTATTTTATTACTATTGATGGCAGTGTTTGTATAAAAAATTCTTGACAATGAAGCAACAACTTTCAGTTAATTTTCTAGTAAATCAACTTAAAACTATTAAAAAAATTTAAAGCTCAAAATATGCAACTATTCTTTATATGAGTTTACTTCATTGCAAAGTAAATGGTTTAAAATGCTCCATTTCTAACACTTATTTATACAACGAAATATTTTTTTAAAAATTATTTCTACTTACCACTGTTTACAATCCATATGAATATCTTCGCCATTATTAGTAAGGTATATATAAAGTCGATATTATATAAATTCGAAGTATATTTAATATTTAAATAACTAAAAATTTAATCTACATTGAAATAACATGCAAATTCCATTTTCATTCAATATTTTCACTGTTGCCATTTCGCCAAACGTACGAGAAACTTTATTTAAAAAAAATAAAACCTTTGAAAGAATATTTATGTATGTGATATAATTCGGTTTGGATTGTTGTAATATCACAATAGAGTTCTTTTGATGGTTCGTTATATATGTATGAAGAAAGATGTATACAGAATTCTAATTTTGCATAAAAATATGCAAGGTTTTGCTTTTAATTCTAAAGCATTAATTTTACTAATAATATATTTTCGAACTGTAAATTAAATTGTGGCGACTAAAAGGAAATTATTATTAAAGAAATTGCATAAATTATTCTACAAATTTCAAACAAATTTAGCTAACGATAATGAGTAATTTTTGATTCTGTATCAAACCGACTTGTTTAAATTAAAAAAGTCTTTTTGATTTAATGTGTTTAAATAAACAAATATAAGATTACGAAGACCATAGTGCTTATCAATTAAAATTTTGTAGTAGATTGATTCTACTGATTGAAGTTTTTCTGCATAATAGTTTAGAAATTTCAACATGTAGGGTAGAACTAACCAGTGAATGAACGCTTAAGCACAATCCAAATAAAAAGTGGTACAAAGCCAAGTGAATGAACACAAAAATGTCTAGTCAATAAACATGTTGGATTTTAATTAATGATCAGGACAACCTATCAGATGTCAGATAGCTTCCTACTAGATGAGAGGAAGTCAGTGTTGCCAATCCATCCAGTAGAATAATCTTTAATCCTTACTTTTTAAATGTATTTACCAACTGTTCATTCACTGGTCAGTCTACCCTAACACACTTTCTCTAGATAACTTTAATCTAGTTATTTCCTTCGAAAATTGTTTCAAAGTATTACTTTCGATTTCCACCACATTATTGATATTTCACATAGTTTCATTTATTTTTTTTAGTAAAAAAAAAATTGAAGTTAGGTTGCATTGATATCGTGAATATTATTTTTATAATTGCGTGAAAAAAATCGGACTTTTACATTATCATTTCAATATCAGACGCGTGCGTAAAGTTATACTTTTTAGAAACAGTGATACAAAATTACTTTTTATAATTGCGTGAAAAAAAGCCGACTTTTACATTATAATTTCAATATCAGACGCGTGCACAAAGCTAGACTTTTTAAAACAGTGAAAAAAAGTACTTTTTTTCACCCAAAAGCAGTGAAAAAAAGACTTTGTCGCACTCTTTTTATAAGATGCCAACATTTCAAGTAAAATTTCGATTTGATAATACTCATAAAATCCAAAGATTTATCGATCTGCTGTATTTAAAAATATTATGCGCGTGAATTATTTTTGAATCAACGATTTTTTTTTCTCGCGATGGGAATATTTCTTAAGTCACGCCCTTCGAACTGCGAGTTCATTGGTTGCTTTCTTTGACAAAATGTTGAAACACGCTTATTGGTTTTTTATAGCGTCACGCGCTCCGAACTGCGAGTTCATTGGTTGTTTTCCTTGACATCTCTTAGTTTATTTTAGTCTAATTAGCACGTGAATTATTTTTGAACCAATGAGATTTGATTTTTTTCACGCAATTATAAAAAATAGTGTATGAAACACGTGCGAAAAGTAAACTTTTTAAAACACGTGTCTTTATTTCACTCGCTCGTACCTCGCTCGTGAAATAAAATCCACTTGTTTTAAAAAAACATTACTTTTCGCACTAGTTGCATAAATATCTATTTTATAATTGCGTGAAAAAAAGCCGACTTTTACATTATAATTTCAATATCAGACGCGTGCACAAAGCTAGACTTTTTGAAACAGTGAAAAAAAGTACTTTTTTTCACCCAAAAGCAGTGAAAAAAAGACTTTGTCGCACTCTTTTTATAAGATGCCAACATTTCAAGTAAAATTTTGATTTGATAATACTCATAAAATCCAAAGATTTATCGATCTGCTGTATTTAAAAATATTATGCGCGTGAATTATTTTTGAATCAATGAATTTTTTTTCTCGCGATGGGAATATTTCTTAAGTCACGCCCTTCGAACTGCGAGTTCATTGGTTGCTTTCTTTGACAAAATGTTGAAACACGCTTATTGGTTTTTTATAGCGTCACGCGCTCCGAACTGCGAGATCATTGGTTGTTTTCCTTGACATCTCTTAGTCTATTTTAGTCTAATTAGCACGTGAATTATTTTTGAACCAATGAGATTTGATTTTTTTCACGCAATTATAAAAAATAGTGTATGAAACACGTGCGAAAAGTAAACTTTTTAAAACACGTGTCTTTATTTCACTCGCTCGTACCTCGCTCGTGAAATAAAATCCACTTCTTTTAAAAAGCATTACTTTTCGCACTAGTTGCATAAATATCTATTTTTTTACCCAAAAGCAGTGCAACAAAGTACTTTGTGTCACTCTTTTCATTAGATGCCAACATTTCAAGTAAAATTTCGATTTGATAATACTCATAAAATCCAAAGATTTATCGATCTGCTGTATTTAAAAATATTATGCGCGTGAATTATTTTTGAATCAATGAATTTTTTTCTCGCGATGGGAATATTTCTTAAGCCACGCCCTTCGAACTGCGAGTTCATTGGTTGCTTTCTTTGACAAAATGTTGAAATACGCTTATTGGTTTTTTATAGCGTCACGCGCTCCGAACTGCGAGTTCATTGGTTGTTTTCCTTGACATCTCTTAGTCTATTTTACTCTAATTAGCACGTGAATTATTTTTGAACCAATGATATTTGATTTTTTTCACGCAATTATAAAAAATAGTGTATGAAACACGTGCGAAAAGTAAACTTTTTAAAACACGTGTCTTTATTTCACTCGCTCGTACCTCGCTCGTGAAATAAAATCCACTTGTTTTAAAAAGCATTACTTTTCGCACTAGTTGCATAAATATCTATTTTATAAAAAGGTGCAAAAAAGTTCACTTTTTTATATGATATCACTTGACCGTGGCTCTTTGCAAGTGCGATTTCATCTATATACATAAATGGCGACTTCTGTTTGTATAGGACGCAAAAACTTAAGAACCACGCCTGGGGCGCAACTAGAAAAAAATTCTGGGGGGGGGGTTTCGATTTTTTTAATACTATTTTTTAATTAAAATAATTTTTAATTAAAAAAATATTTAATCAAAATAATTTTTAATTGAAAATATTTAATTTAAAGAAAATTAATTAAAATGTTTAATTAAAATTATTTTTAATTGAAAATATTTAATTTAAAGAAAATTAGTTAAAATGTTTAATTAAAGTTATTTTTTAATTAACATTGTTTCCATTAAAATTATTTTAATTACAAATATTTTTAAGTAAAATTATTTCTTAATTTTAACATTCTCCAAAGAAATACATATTTTTACTATTATTATTTTTTACTAATTACTATTTTCGAACAAACATTACCTTTTATTTAACATAGTAATGTTTTTATAACAACGTGCAAAAAAGTTCACTTTTTTTATATCATATTCATTCATAAATCGTTGTGAAAATGACACTTTACGTGCTTACGTCACAGACAGTGCCGTAAGTAAGACTTTTGGTACTAGTGCGGTGAAAGTAAATAAGTAAATAAGAAAGTAATATCTGATTGGTAGAAAAACAAAATAAGGTCATGAATATCTCCATGGAAACTAAATGGTCATGAAACTCACTTATTTTTATAAGTACATTACTTTTGCAATTTCTAATATCCCCATGGAAACTACAAGTACAACAAAAATTATTAAAGGAAAGGACCACTTTTGAAGATGCAAAGTAGCTCACATATCAACAAGGCAAACAATGATTTATATTTTGAAAAGTATTTTGCAGAAACTAATAAATTAAATACAACATGCTAAAGCTCACCAATAAAACAATTAATTACTTTAATATTTTAAACTTTACCGTCATTTTGCAATGTTTACAGCGATTGTTCCACTTAAACAGTTACTTTTTTTTATATATTAAAATGAAACAAGATTCTTACCAAAAACTTGCAATTGCGAACTTCTTTCAATCACACAAGCATATTTCTTATCCCTAGTGCTGAAGCAATTAATTGTCTTGAGTTATTTCGCCAGTCTCGAATTTGGCGGGGAAAAGCCAGAAATACTTTCCGAAGGTCATTAATGTATCGAAATGTATAAACTGCATGATACTTATGTCTATGATTCAACAAGCTGTAATCGTTTTTTAGTATAGGATGGGATTGTTTATGGGGAAAATAACTGTCAAGTCTAGTAGACGCCATAGCCACTTTCGATTCAAACATCGCAAAAATAACTGCCGATCCGACCTATTATGACTGGTCACTTAACTTACGTCGCCCGTCGCGACGGGCGACGTAAGTTAAGTCGCCAAGTCCATTATGTACACCAAAACCGACCTTAAGTTTGCAGTATACAAATGTTCTACAAGAAAAAGGGTAAATAGTTCTCATTTTTGAGTGCGAGAATCGAATACAAAAAGGCATTTCACGATTTCACATTCAATAAACAAATTTATTTGTTATTTCAAGACATAAATTTATTATTATTATTGGTTTAGCTTCAGTTACACCGCCGTTTCATACGTCTAGTGGCCGCTGAACGTAGAGTTGTAAGCGCTTTGACCTCTAGCGATTCGACCTTTGGTTGGCGAGAATTTGGCGAGTGAGATTGTAGCGCGGCGATTTTATTCATTGTTTAAAATCAACTAGATTATGGATGACGAAATTTTGATTGCTGCTTGTGTTTTACATTTAGAGAGCTTAGATAATTATCTAGAGGTAATTAGAAAAAAATATAAAAAACTTCTTCGAAGATGGTGGATGATGGTGATTTAACTGTTTATACCATCTTTAAGGGACATGACTGTTTGAAAAAACAAAAAAAAAAAAAAAAAAAAAAAAAAAAAAACAGGACATGACTGTTTTTTAACGGGGCATGACTGGTATCTTTGCTGCCGGTCCCTGCCCATTACTAATATTTTACGGGGAATTTTTTTTTGTTTAAAAGTGTATAGGAAAGTGCATTTTTTTCTGGATTGTTTTTTTGATGACTGTCCTTTTCCGTACTTATATTTAAAACTTTTAATGCCGGAGTATTACTGATTAAAATCAGGTCAAATAAAAAAGTGTTTTCAGTATTGTCTGCCAAAAATTTAGAAATTATATGTATTAAAATAACTGATTAAGCTATTAACTCCAACCAGGTTTCAGTATTTTAATACAAAATCTTGTTTAAAAATTAATTGTATTGATTACGGGTAAGATATAAATAAGAGTTTCAATACTTTTATTAACATAGAAAGCATTTTATCATCAACATATTTTACAGTGTCAAATTTTGAATTTCATTCATTTATGTGATTGAATTTTATTTTATCAAAATATTGAATGCGTCCTGCTTTAAATAAAAAAAATTACGAAAAACTCAATACAATTCAATTCGATGTTTTTCATACTTTTTCGAAGGATCACTTAAAAAAGAGATAACACGCCAATATGTTTGCTATTTTCCTTATGGCAACCTTTCCTTTGATCTTGGCCAAAAAACCGACAAAAGTTGGGTTGGTGGCCTTGAGATCCAACTTCAGTGAGCTTTCGAATAAATACGTATAAAGCGGTTACCTTGAGATTCTCAAGGTAACCGCTAGAGCAAATTGCTAGACGTATGTAACGCCGGTATTAGAATTTTTTTTATTATTTTTTTCCTTCGATTTTGACGTAACACGGCGCACGAATATCAGGGTCGAAGGAGCAGCCAATAGCAGCAGGCGAAATTTCGGCGGCAGCAGCGTTGTATACGCAGATTCCTCCGCCTAGTACATTTTTCTGCTGCAAACTTAAGCTCGGTTTGCCGCCCCGGTGGCTGAATGGTTAGTGTACTAGCCTTTGGAGCTGCTGGGGTCGGGTTCGAATCCCGGTCAGGCATGGATGTTTGAGACAGTCAATAAATGTTGTTATTTGTCATTCATTTCTTTGTGACTGTAAAATTCTTTCTGTGTCTGTCCCACTTGACGAAAGCTTATAAGCGGTTCTCTGAACAAGCACACTAGCTGGAATATATATGTATCATACCATACCTCGGTTTTGGTGTAGCTTTAGTGAGATGATAATGTAATCGAAACTAACCACATAAATAATAAAAAAACGTTTAAAATGCCACCTGCACAAATATTATAAGTCAGTCAACAAAAATTTTAACCTTTTTTTTTTTTTTTTTGTCATTGAGGTAATTGCAAGTTTAGCTTAGATAGAATTATTACAAGTATTTATGACAAGAGGGCAATTTAAGACGGGCGTCGCATTTTAGAACCACAGTCGAGTGACGATCCGACACTTGAGTAGGCGGCATCCAACGCTATCGTTAAGGGAGACATCGTAGCAGCGATGGGGCAAAATTAACGTGCACTCCCTCTACACGGGATATTGTTCGTCGGACATTTTTGCTTGAACGGGCCGTTTATAGGTCGGCAGTTATTTTGGCGTTGCCCGAACCCGAACTTGGGACCTTTCGCATGCTAGGTGAACGCCTAACCGATTGGGCTCCCCAGCCGAGGTAATTGCAAGAAAGTTTTATAATTAACTTACTTATCTCATCTTTTTTTTTTTTTTTTGAAAAGGCTCGAAAAACTCCCCTAAGTTGAAGTACACTAATTTAAACTTAGATAATATAAGATAACTAAAAAACTTAAAAATAAACCGTTTACAGAAACATTCATCCTATAGCATGTGTGGAACATAAGCGGCACATCTCACCAAATAAATAAAAATGAAAAAATTATTTCCGAGATCTTATGCACGGTATTTTTTTTATTGACTAGTTTTTGTTCTTTCTTTTTTAAAACATTGCCACAATACAATAACCTTTACAGATTTGCGAACCCATACAAAAGCGTCAAAAATAAAAGTAAAAAAAATCGGCTCCAGACATCATATCATCAGATTTGACAAGCTTTTTTTTAATCCCACTACGAAGATTAAACGAGTTTCGTTTTTGTTTTACGCAGATTTAAAAAACGACCATTCCTTATGGATTTTTTTTCACTTAAGATTTTTTTTATCTTTAATGCAATAAATTTTACTATAATACGGGTTCTGGGGGGGGTTCTGACCCTAAAACCCCCCCCCGTGGTTGCGCGCCTGAACCACGCAACAGATCGTCACGAAACTTGGCACAAAAATTCATCTCATCTCCAGAACAAACATAGGCTAAGAATTTTTCGAATCGGACCATTCCTTCTATCGTTTTCGAACGTTTTAAGGGAAAAAATACACCACTTTCGCTCAAATCCGATCATTTTTTCTCTTTCGTGATGCCATCAGGCAGAAATATTTAAATAAAACTTTTTAGAAAACAATTGAAATTGAAAATGTTTAATTTATTTAATATTTGTTCATTGCCTTCAGAAACAAAATTAATAATTTGAAAAAATAGTTGGATATGTTTCAAGTTACGTAATCCTACCAGTCTCCATTCTATTATCTTACTGTGTAAATATGATTTTAAAATTATGAATTTTTTAAAAGCATAGTTAAGCTTTTACTGAACTATGTTGGTTTTTTAGAGACCGTTACACTACAGATGCATATTAGGGTTTCATGTCTTCCTTTTTTCGCCAAATACTTTGCCAAACTCGCCAAGTTATTACAAAAAACGTACCAAATGAGCAATTTTTTTTAATTAGCTCCTTGTGCGAAGTTTACCGCACGGGAGCTGAATGGGTGTGTTGTTGGCCATATATTTTCCTCGCCAAATTCGCAAAAAGCGCCAAATGAGCTATAAAAAAATATTCGGGACATTATGATGACTTTATCGGTGAATGCCATTCAGCAGAAAAAAATTAAAATTATTTTTAACGAAAGCAATTAAAATCGAAAATGTTTATTTTGTTATGAATTTTTTAAATGCATAGTTAGGCTAATACTGAACTTTGTTGGCTTTTGAAGGCCATCGCACTAGATTGCACGCAGACCAAGAGTGATCATTTTAAAGTGAGATTTAAATTTTAACGACTTTGGAAGACCGTATTATACCAATCTTTGTCCGGGACGCATTTTTTTCTGCCATCTATTCTTCCATTTATTTTCTGAATGGGTGAGTTCGTAGCTATATATCTTTTCCTCGCCTCGCCAAATTCGCAAAAAAAGCGCCCAATGAGCTAAAATGTTTTTATTCGGGAAATTACGATGACTTTATCGGTGAATTTTATTGCGTTTTTTAATTTTTTAAGGTAAAAAAGTAGCGGTATTCTGTACTTTATAACGAACGGTACCAGCAACATAAGCTTATTATTCCATAACGTATTAAAGAATAGATATGGATTGAACTGACCTATATAAAAAATGCAAATCGTTTGCTCTTAGCTTGAGTAGCTTATTTTTTAATTCTTGTCGATTATTTTTTACTTAAATGTGTATTCTTTTTAATTTGAGCTTCTTATCAAAGTTTTTTTAAAATTGATATTAATCATTATTGTATCCAAGATGGGTAATTAAATGGAAAATTACCGGGTAATCTTCATATCTTGTAAAACTCAAATGAAAGGAAAAAAAATAGTTAAATTGACTATTAAATTATTTTTTTCACCTCTTCCCGTGCAACGTCGGGTATAATAGCTAGTTTCAAATAAAACCCATATTTAAATTTAAAAATTTTCATTATAAACCTTGGGGATAATTTTGCAATATTTTGTCATGTATAAGGCATCTTCGTTCAAATAAATTTTCCATAAGGAAGGTTGGTAACTAATTTTATCAGGTACACACAACTGAAGCTCATTATTTTTGGGGGTTGGGACTTGTTTATAAATAAATGACACAACAAGTAAAACAATTTTTATTACCGTTTAAAAGAAAAAAAAAAACATACCATCTCAATTTTTAAATTTAACAAATAAAAGGGAACAAGAGTTACAAAACAATATTTTTTTATTTTATTGCACTTTTATGATAAAGAAAGTAATCATAAATCAACAAATATACTTCCAAACATGTAAAATATAAAAAGGAGACATTCTCTTAAAATTATTTACAATCAATTTAAGATCTTTCTTAATACAATAAAATTTTAAATAGTTTTTGTATGTTGCAATTACTACCAACTGTTAAAACTCGTAAAATAGGAACAAGACCTGTAGCAAATAAAATTGCAACTTAAAATTTCTGGAATATATAGGAAATACAGTTCCAAATACAATAAAATTCAAAACAATGAAAATATGTTGAATACAAATCGCAAAATGGGTTATCATATTTTATTAAGAACATAAAACCATTTAAAACAGACAGAAAAAGAACTCAAACACTAAGTAAAAATGCCAACTACATATTTAAAATATCCATACCATAGTCACTCATTTGTATCATTTTATAAACATATCGCAAATATCTAAATAATATTTCAAATTTATTTTGAAATAATGCTTTATATAAACACACAATTATAAGAATTTCAAATATTTTTTACAAATTTAACTGTTTTTTTTTATTAGGCCATTTATCTTTCTTGGTAAACAAAAAACAAACATTGTAGGTAGGGCTTCCAAAATAGTTGTTTAAAATTGATGAAATTCAACAATCCATAAATTCATAGTTTAATAAATGTTTAGATTGACTATTTCAAATTTGTTTTGAAATAATGCTAAATATAAACACACAATTATAAGAATTTCAAAATATTTTTCACAAATTTAACTGGTTTTTTCTTTAATTCGGCCATTTACCTTTCTTGGGTAAATAAAAACAAACATTGTAGGTAGGGCATTCAAAATAGTTGTTTAAAATTGTTGAAATTCAACAACCCTTAAATTCATAGTTTAATAAATGCTTATATTGACTAAAATGCACAAATATGTAGATATTATAAAACAATGAAGTAAAAAAACAATGATCACACAATATATTTCAAATTTGTTTTTGAAATTATGATTAATATAACACACAATTATATGAAATTCAAAATTTTCTTTACAAAATTAACTGTTTTTTATGAGTCCTTTTACCATGGGTAAATAAAAAAACAGTGTAGGTATGGCTACCAAGATGTTAAGAATTGTTATATAACAAAAAAACCCCATAAAATAATGTTTAAATGAATTAAAATTTAAATTCACAGCAATTTTGGTCAGCCAACATGTTGAAAATTGATGGACAAAATTGTGCAAAACAAAAGAACCATAAAAAAAAATGCATCGTTAAATAAATTTCGAAAATTATTTATTAAACACAGTACTTAACAACTTACTAATTTTAATCCGGCTAAAGTGTTTGCTTTAATATTTAAAAATAAGATGAAATGTTAACATCAAACAATTAAAAGTTTATTTAAAAATTTAATATTTAAATTAGTAGCATTGCCAAAATATTGCGTATGCCAAATTACGTAACAAAGATCTCAAAATTACATCACAAATTTAGCAATCAAGTATCCACACAGGTGAAATAATTCGAAATATTTTTTTGTAAATTTATTATTTTCGTTTTTGAAAAAATAACTATTTCGTCTTTTTCATTGCATACTAGACTCATATGGCAACCAAAATGTCAAATTGTTTAAGCAATTTTATAAAATCCAATGTATGTCATTGGCAACTATATAAAAAGTGGGATAAATGTAAGGACTATTTTCATACCGCATACTTGTCCCAACTGGTTTCAGAATTTGATTTGCTTAAAACAGTTTTCAAACTTTGGTTGCTTTTTAAGCTGCTAGTTTTTAATCATAAAACACAGTTCAAGTCTGATCTCTTCTAGCTCCTAACCATATTTACTGATTTTGTACAAAAAAATTCCAATAATAAAAAAAAGTATTGATTTAGATAAAACTTTTTATTATTACAAGAAAACAGTAGTCAAACGACAGTAATAATGAAGACATTTACATGTTTAGTAGCTTTAAGAGTTTTTCACTTTTAAAGCTGAATGTATGCATTTTTGACACTCACAATAACAAAACCTAACTTCAAAATTTAGAAATGGTTCTACACATTACAAACAAATAAGAAATATTATTCATAGAGAAGAGATTTTCAATGTTTTTGTGGGCGAGATTTTTAACGAACTCTTCTTTAATGCAAAACCTTTCATTAATTATCACCAATTTTAGCAAAAGATTTCGGCAAAAAAAAAATACATATTGATTTAACAAATTACAATACACACGTGTGTAACTAAACAATGCGTACTTAAAATTTTGTTCCTGAAAAAACGCGCATTAAAAAAAATATGTATTTACGAGATTTTACATAGCAAACGAAAAGAAAACTATTGCTCTTTGCTAAGCAATTATCAATGTTCCTGTGTAGACGATTTTCAATGGATTCGTCTGCAATGCAAAATCATTTATTCAATATAAACAATTTTAGTAGATGATTCCAGCAAAAAAACGTGAAGTATTCAAATTAATTAAAAAATCCTTAACAATTGTTTAATTGCAATTATAACTGAAATGCGCTTTCTACAATGTTGTTCCTGAAGTGTCCCTCATTTTAAAATAATCAATTGCAAATCTGTTTCGAAAAGAAAAACAATAAACTAATAAAATTTTATAAAAACTTTTTTATGGAATGGAAAGGTTAATTAAGAGCAATGGAAGTTTTTCTTTTCTTCAGTATATTATTTTTCTGTAGTTAAAGTTAGGCGATGGCGTACTTTAAAAACTGTTGGCCATCTCTTTTTTACGAAATTGCGTTTCCTTTGAGGCCGAACTATAGTGTACCAAGTATCTCTCCCCCTACAGTAGAATAATGGGGAAAATATTACTCGTTAATGTTTTAGAACATGCGCAAGGGGGGGGGGGGGACCATTGTCTGACAGGGTTTTTTTCTTGTTATTATCTCTACTTATACGAAAATTTAAACGGATAAAAAAATTTCCCAAATGATTTCAGTTTTGAAAATACGGATATTTTTAGGCACGAAAGTTTTTTTTCTCGGTGAATTATCTTTCTGTGATTCAAGATGGGGGAGGGCGTACTCAAGAAAACTGATGGCCTTCTCTTTTATTAAGCAATTGTGTTTCCTCTTAGGCCGAACGAGTTTACCCCTCCCCCAAGCGTCCCTTTAAAGGAAGGGTTGAATTAAATTGTAATAGAAATTTACGGTTGAACTTCAATAAAGGCCGTAAAAGGCAACAGTATTTTTGAGTTTGTCTTGAAGATAAAACTAATGTATTTGTCATTGGCAACCATAAAGTGAGCTGGTTACTACCATTTATTAGTGCATAATGTTCCAAAACTGGTTCATTATTACACCCCAGTCCCGTTGGCCAAGCGGGACGGAGGAGTAAATAATGGAACTCTTTTTATCCCAACCTCAAATGAGGTTTCAACATTGAATAATTGGAAAGAAAGTTGTTGTCAATCAGACCTTTGATGAAATTCAATTAAATTTTTCAGAATGCTTTTTGTAAATTTAATAGTTTAAAAACTTACTGAATTGATGTCGAATTCTTACGGGTTTTTTGAACCAATTCTAGTTTTATGTGTCATTGAGTGCTCTTCAATAAAGATTTACTGAAATCATGTCGAATTCTTACGGGTTTTTTGAACCAATTCTTGTTTTATGTGTCATTGAGTGCTCTTGAATAAATATTAACTTAAAAACAACTATTCACGAAATTTACATCTTAGCCCTTGGGGGAAAATTGCTTTTTTAGCTTTTAACTATCTTGAAAATAACTTTCTAAATTTTTGGTATAAATGTCTTGCCTTTGCATATTGAATAATTTCTTTTCGGTTTCAGTTATAAAGTTTTGTAAAGTTTAAACACTAAGAAAAATGACGTTTATAAAGTATGATTATCTTGAAAACACACAGTTGTAAATTCTTGGGTCAAATTCATTGACATTTTCGCACGTAGAAGAAGGATATTTTTTTTCTTTGGGTAGACAGACGAACAAATTAGACAGACGAATTAATTAGACAGACGAACAAAACCTTTATACTTAAGTGAGAATTGACAAATTTTAAAAACTTAACATGTTTATGACCTAAAAAATCATCATAAAGTATGCCATTTGATATATTTTTATTTTAAGGCTTTTTTTCAATCGTCGATTGAAGACCGACAAATATTTATATTTATTTTTCAGTGTATTTTTTTCTGTAGTTTAAGTAGAGGGAGGGCGTACCTTAAGAAACTGTTGG
This sequence comes from Hylyphantes graminicola, assembly GCA_023701765.1. NCBI lineage: Eukaryota > Metazoa > Arthropoda > Arachnida > Araneae > Linyphiidae > Hylyphantes > Hylyphantes graminicola. The sequence continues at coordinate 20,637,113 of CM043111.1, forward strand.
CCATCTCTTTCTTACGCAATTGCTTGCGTTTCCTCTTTGGCCGAACGAGTTTACCCAGTACCCCTGCCACCAAATACATCCTAAATCCCAGAGTTTCGCATTATTGTAATTGGGAACTCAAAATGAGAAGCTGGTAGAATAATGGGAAAATTCGTTCTTTCTCTCAATTTCCGTTTGACAAGAGAATGCTTTTCTAGAAGCGAAAATAAAATACTTTCGCAAATAAGGATTCCTTCAACCACTTCGACATTAAACACCAAAAACAAACCCATATAAAATCCTAAGAGGCAAAAGACTTGGGCACTCACACTCAATCGAGCTTAAATTTCTCTGCGTTAAGTTGCTTATTTATGAAACTGTCAATGCATACGATTTAACTCTTTTTTCACTTGTAAATGTGTTATGAACCAACAGACTACAATAAAAATAGAATAGATACCCCCGGCGAGCGTTGTACATAATTAGCAAGTACATAATTAGCAAGTACATAATTAGCAAGTACATAATTAGCCCTAATTCACAAAAAGTACTACTTGGGCTCTCTACTACTCATAACCGAAAGTATTTTTTCAGCAGACTAAAAAGAATCAAAGAACTTTTTGGACATTTCTTCTTTTATGTTATTCTGTTTTGCCCAGTTATACATTTTAATAACGGTTTAAACTATTAGTAGCTGTTTGGAAATGTTCGAAAGTAGTTTTTTTTTCAGTGCATTTTCCCCGGTATTTAAGTAGGGGAGGGTGTACTTAAAAAAAAAACTGTTGGCCATTTCTTTTTTACGCAATTGCGTTTCCTCTTAGGCCGAACGAGTTTACTCAGTACCCCTCCCTAAAATAAATCCTACAGCCATAGTTTAATTTGGAAACTCAAATAAGGAGCTGTAGATTAATAGGACAATGGTAACGCGATAATTTTTTATTGCTGGATGTAACTGGAAAGGACCTTTTGTCTTACAGGGTTTTTAATTGTTATTTACTACTTTAACTTAACTGAAAATGTAATAGACTAAAACTACTTATTTTATATCCTTTGTAGTTTTACAAATGTAGGTCGTTTCCAATTTGTGGGCTTTCTTAGTTTCCGAATGTGCTTTTATCCCACCGTATTATATTTCGTAAGTTTAAGTAGAGGGAGGGTGTACTTATAATAAGCTGTTGGCCATTTCTTTTTTACGCAATTGCGTTTCCTTTTAGGCCGAACTAGTTTATCCAGTACCCCTCCCTCAATTACATCCTACATGCTTACATCAACAAACTCAAACTATGAAGCTCTGTATAAATTGCAAAAATCTCGTAATCGTTTTATTTGGGGGAGGAGGATTTCTTTGAGGCAGACTGCTTTTTTGTTCAAAGAATTATTTTTTTACAGTCTAGTTAGAGGGCATATTAGAGGAAGTATTTAGAAAACTTGGCCATGTCCTTTTTTTTAAGTAATGGTGTTTCCTTTTAGGCTGACCAAGTGCACTCCTCCCCAAAATACATTCAACAATCAGAGTTTCCGATTATAGTAATTGGAGAATCAAGCTAAGAAGCTGTGTAGAGTAATGAGGGAAATCTCACTTTCCCTCAATTTCCATATGATCTGGGAATGCTGTTCTAGGAGCGAAAGTAAGACTTTCACAAATAATGTTTCTATCATCCACTCCAACATTCAAAACTAAAAACGAACCCATCTAAAAACATTTAAAAACAAATATAAGGAACTTTACATTTCAAAATACTCAAGCTTAAATTTCTCTGCGTCAAGTATGTTATTTATGGTATTGGCAATCCATGACTTAACCTCTTTTCCAATCCAAATGTGTTATAAACCAACAAAATACATTAAAACCAGAATAAATACTTCCGGTGAGGATTGATACAAAGGGGGTACATGGTAGCCCAAATTCACAAACACTGCTGCTTGGACAGCATAGATAAAAGTACGTTCCAACAGATTAAAATGTTCACAATAACTAATAAAAGGACTTGTTGACCAGTTCTTCTTTTATGCGATTCTGTTTCGGAAAATTATATTTTTCAATGTTTTAATCTGATAGTAGCACCCCGCCCCCACACACACACATACATACACGGTAATGAGCACAGATTGTAGTGTTCATAACAAACAACAGACAGGATTACCGTTTTATATATTAATACCCTTATCCCATTATATTTCCAATTAAATTACTAACTATAAATAGTAAAATTGAACAGTTGAAAATTTCATCCAACACAAAAAATGGGGATAAAATTAAAATTTAGTAAAAAAAAGTGGGAGGCGTACTAACTGTGCATTAACTTGCCATTTCTTTTTTACGTGACTGCGTTTCCTCTTATAGGCCGAACAAGTTAATGCAGTACTCCTCTCCCCAAATTAATTTTACAAATATTCGGATTTCACAGTAATTTGGAACCGACTATGTGAACTAAAAAAGTAAAATAGGAAAAATATCTGAAAATCAGTGAGGGTAAATTGCTCTTTTTGGCTAGACCCCCCCCCCCTCCCCCCTCCTGTTCTTTGCCTCTTCCTTGAGAAAGGAAAAAATTTGTTAGGGTAAATATTGCTGCAACCAACCACTCAATTATTGAAAAAAAAATTATCAGCATGTACTCTGGTAAAAAGAAATGATGCAAAATAACTACTTGACACAGAAATCAACACTTGCTGCCATCGCTAGTGTTACACCAAAGGTTTTACAGCGTCCACCTAATCTATCCCAATATTATAGAAGAAATGGCGGTCCCATGGTCTAATATTTTCCCTCTACATCAAAACACTGGCAGTCTTGGGGACGTTTTCATTTGATTAAAGAAAAATGTTTGATACCCAGGCTTCTAGAAAGCAACTGACTGCCTTTGAGGCTAAGGCTCAACAACAAATATGGACCCACTGCAACTTACCGAAAATGCGTATGCAATTACATAAACATAAGCCACGAGCTGACCTGCATACACATATAAAGTTTGCGTGGCGGGAATATTTCTTTAGTTCCTTGAACTATCAAAGACTTTTTTTTATGTGGAACAACTGTATTTCCTATATCAAGTGTATTTTATCTAAAAGCTTACTACGGATTAATTTTGTTGCCAAACAGGGGGGACTTTCAAAAGGCCTTTTCTTTTTACGCAATTGCGTTTCTTCTTAGGCCAAAAAGTTTATGCAGTTCTCCTTCCTCAAATTATTCTACAAGCTGAAAAACATTTAAAGTTTACAATTTTTTGTTTTGTTAAATCACCTAGTTTATGAGTATTCTAAAACAGATTACCTCTAATTTAATGGACTCATTATACGTTGCATGTGTTTTTCGCAAACAACTAACAGCTGTGTTTTTTAAATTTTGGAATAGAATTACTGGATTACATTCAATTTAAAAAGTAATAATAATTTTAATCTAATTTATGAATTGGCTCTATCAAAGGAAAAAAATACGAAGAAAAATATTAAACTAAATTAAATCAAAATCGTAAATAAAGAATTAAACTGTTGGCCATTTTTTTCGTATTAGATTCTTCTTTGGCCAAGAATTTTTATAGGTGACGCGGCGCATGATATTATGCATGTTTGGAGGAGCATCATCAAATCACGACATAAACATTTTACACTCTTCTTTACGACCACATGACGCGATAGGGGGACGTACATAAATTACGTCACGCAAAATTTGGACTTTTTTGACCCCTCCCTCCCCCTATGTCACGCTGCGTCACGTTTGGTCGAACCCCTCCCCCTAAAATTACGTCACGTTTGTCGCACTCCCCCCCCCCCCCTTTTTTTTTTAAAGTTGATTTTAATATTTTCCTTTGTCTAAGTGTTTCTTATGATAAAAAAAAAAGATTTCAGATTTCTTTCTAAAAATCGTTCTTATAAAAACAGGTTTTCCTTGCAAAATTGGAAGTTTTGAATCGTTACGTCACGCAAGCGCTTACCCCTCCCCCCCTCCATGTCACGATCCGTCACGTTGTCGCATACCCCTCCCTCCCCCCTATGAGCGTGACGTAATTTATGTACGTCCCCTAGGTTGAAGGGTCATGTCATGCAGGCTAACTTTGCAGGCTCTATCCTCGTCTTAGACATTCTACAATTGTAAAGAGCTGGGCAAAAAATCCGATAATTAAATGCCTTGTACATTAGTCTTCACTTGTGCACGTTAATGCTAAAATGCTAATGCACGAGTGCAAAAATTTTGGCCAACAGCTTTTCGGGCAAAAATAATTAATGTACAGCACAAACACTTCTTTAAAAAAACATAGCTATTCCTCTTTCACACATCTAGTTTATAATCCAAGTTTTATTACGATGAATTTTGTTACCTATATATGGTAAAAACTGGTACTGGGCATGATAAGGCGACATATATTCAAGTTTCACAACAGCCTATTAGTATATAATAAAAACAAAATTATTATATAGATACCTCCTACCCGAAAATAATTATTTAATATATAAGAAAATTGCTAGAAATGTATATGTCATTTCTTTTTTTATGAGTTTTTGCTTTGGACGATTTATGTTTACAAATCAACGTTTTATAATTATTATTTTTTATATATCAATTTGCTGTAAAAAATGGTACAGTAGAAGCCGGCTTGCCACTTAGGGTTAAAGCCTTATGTGTGGTATCTTAGGTTGTGTCTTCATCTTAGCCAACCTATAGAAGGATTGCGCTGGACAAGAGCAAAGTCAAAGAAAACACCTTCAATATCTGGGGCTATTCTACGCTAAATCAGGCATGGTATAATGCGATGTTGCCGCCTTGACGTTGGTTTGGGTTATGGTTTAAGAATCGCGGTATCAATCGTAGTAGCTCAAGTGCTACGCTAATTCAACAACAAAAACGACGAAACTGGTACCGATATTCCATCATGAGGAGAAAGCATATTCAATTTAAAACGAAAACACAATACCCTAGTGTCCAATACTTTCTCAAAATGTGGATAAAGGCTGCGCATGCCGCAGAAGACACCTTCGCAGGTTATGTCCTCATCAAGGTCATCATTTAAATGGATAGTAATTATATAAAGACTAACTTCAGCAAACTATGTAATGCCGAGTGAATGAGACTGTTGCATGCTAAATGTTACATGTTCACATCATATTTGGGGGATCTACGGATCATAACAATAAGATGGTTTGAAGCAGATTTCCCATAATAAATAGGCTCATGAGCAAAAAGTTCAAATGTAGCTAAACAGCACTTTGAAGTTCATGCATTGCGATTTTTTTCATTGAAATACAATTCGAAATCATGAAAGAGGAATTGAACCGGTTTTTATTTTGGCACAGAAATGTTAATATCAATGGTACGTTAGAATGGTATAATGCTTAAGTTGCATCTTATTTTTATATGGAATTAAATTTGCTTCTTTCCATACTTGCTCAAACTTTAAAAGGGGTGATTGCATTGAACTGCAGGGCAAGTGTGGTCTAGTGGGTTACAGCGCCATGCCGCTAGAAATAATATGTCGAAATATAAATGTGTACGTTTTGGACCTGTTCATGTTATATTGTTCATGAATCCAATCCCCAAGTCCTAGCAATTTGCATTTCCACAAAAGGAATTACAAGTACAAAAAAAATTAATGCTACTAATGTGTAGCAAAAATACTTTTAATGTATACATGGTCATAAAATCAGTCATAAATTCATTTCACAAAAAGCGTTTCTTTTCATTCTTCATCATAAGAAAAATTAAAAAGTAAAAATATAACAGATTAAGTACCCAATTTTTATCAGAATCTTGAATTTTAATTTAAAAAAAAACAAGTTTTAACTTAATATACTTGATTACTTGCTTGTTGAAAACTGAACTATGAAAAATTGTTTTTGTAACGAGTGTTAACTTTTTTGTTGTTTGTGTTTGAGTGGTTTTGTGTTGGCTTGTGTCAATGTGCATTCATAATTTTTCTTACTGTATCTCCTATTATTTTCTTGTTCTTAGTTCTTTACGACCTTTACTCGTTCAAAGAACAAACAAATGACTACGTAGGTCTAAAGGTTTTCTTTATTCAAACTTCTTTATAGCCATTACTATTTACTTTCTAAAATAATTTATGTTTGATAGTTTGGATTATGAGGATCAACTCCAGCCTAAGAACAAAAAGAAAATGCGTTTTGAAACTGTTGGCCTTTTCTTTTTAACGCATTTGCGTTTCCTCTTACGCACAACACATTTACAAAAATATATATTATAACCACATTATGGGAGATTGAAGTATTGAAATTAGAAATTCGTTGTGGGAGTCGTACTTTTTTTTTTAACTGTGGGCCAAATCTATTGTACGCATTTGTGTTTCCTCTTAGGCCGTACAAGTTTACCATAATATTTATTAAAACCACATTAGGGAGATTGAAGTATTGAAATTAGAAATTCGTTGTGGGAGTCGTACGTTTTTTTAACTGTGGGCCAAATCTATTGTACGCATTTGCGTTTCCTCTTAGGCCGTACAAGTTTACCATAATATTTATTAAAACCACATAGGGGAGATTGAAGTATTGAAATTAGAAATTCGTTGTGGGAGTCGCACTTTTTAAACTGTGGGCCAAATCTATTGTACGCATTTGCGTTTCCTCTTAGGCCGCACAAGTTTACCAAAATATTTATTAAAACCACATAGGGGAGATTGAAGTATTGAAATTAAAAATTCGTTGTGGGAGTCGTACTTTTTTTAACTGTGGGCCAAATATATTGCACGCATTTGCGTTTCCTCTTAGGCCGCACAAGTTTACCAAAATATTTATTAAAACCACATTGGTTGAGATTGAAGTATTGTAATTGAAAATTCGTTGTGGGAGGCGATTTTTTCTTAAACTGGGGGCCAATTCTATTTTATGCATTTGCGTTTCATCTTAGACCGCACAAGTTTACCTATTCAAAATTTTTGATCTGAATATAATGTGAATTAAGAATTAAAAAAAAATAATTAATGTTTAAAGCTTCCTGATAGTTTTTTTAATAAATTAAAACTTAAAATTCTTTGGTTATCACATTTATATTTACATGATATTGGAGCGATTTTTAAGAAAAAAATCTTACACACAATTATTTTTCGAAATCTCAGCAATTAACAATTTTTTCAACTATTGCAGTAGAGTAAGCTTTAAAAATTAAGTTTACTTTTTTTTTGGTTTAATTGGGTTTTACAACTCAACTTTTCCCAAGTTAGCAAAATAGCAAAGCTTCAATTTAAGTATTCAAAACTATTGCATATAAAGTAGAATTTGATTCAAAAGTCTTGAAAATTTATGTTTTTAGTTGTTCTAAATGCTGAAAACTGTTTCTTCGTCAAAATGCTTTTTTGTGGGACGAATTATACTCTATTTTTATTTTACTTAATTTCACGTATTCCGCGGATACGGGAAATTGAGTTATATTAAGGATATGTATCCCGCGGAGATACACATCCTTAATATGGAAAGATACATATATTCCGCGGATATATGTATCCTTCTACGAGATGCATTTCGAGCCACAATAGTCCAAACCCTTTTAATTCGAAACCACATCAATCCAATAACTGTTATTTAGAATAAATTACTACATTCTAGTTATTTTCTACAACTAGTACACTTATGGCGAAATTATTCTTTAGTTGTCTCGAATTTCGTTTCTGCAAGCAGCAGTGAGCTTTACAGTGCATTTTTATAGATGGTTCACTGTAAAAATAACAACTAAAAACATAGGGAATTTTTGTTTTGCTACCCATATTTTTTTTAACACTATATTACTTCATATGCAATCAAAGTAGTTTCAAAAACTTAAACTAAAACTGACATAGCTTACTTAACTATTTATAAACTAATAAATAATTTATAACTTAACTTATAACTAATTGATATTTTGCTAAGTTGGGGAAGTTGAGTTTTCTTATGCTTTTAATTAAACGCTTAAAAATCTTGACTCACTGAATAATAAACTGAGATTTCTTAAAAATAGAATTTCTTTAGATTTGATTTTTTAAAACACTATAAAATGTTTGAATAATTTATTAATTTTAAAGATGTTGAGTAAAAAAAGGTTGAAATTTTTTTAACAATATTAAATTTTGTATTTAGATGGGATATTAAACTGCCAAATGAAATATTTAAGTAATTGCTCTAATTTTTGGGTTGATTAGAACTTTAGAAGAGCGAAATTGCTAATAATGAGATGATATTATAGAGGAAATCGCAATGTTGTTCTGCTATCAGTTGCCTCTGTTATTTATTGTGGCGAGAAGATGGATGAGGTGAAGAAAGAATTTAAGCGTTACATTTAAATTTTTTGAGGACGTACACGTACATGTAAATTGTAATCAAATTATATTGCGACGTTCATGTAAAAATAATTATTAAAATATCAATATCATGGGTTGTAAAAATTATGAAAACGTAAATTTGTGTAAAACCATTGATTGTTAAAAAAATGTGAACATGTAAATTGGGGTAATAACCAACAAATGTAGGACACCCTTAAATAATGGGAGCTCCTATGCTCGTGCGTCATTGACCAAATGCTTGTTAAAATCTGAACTGTTAATTTTCGAAATGTATTTTTAAATTTAGTGGGCCTTAAATCCATGGGCCCCATTATCGCTGTGTCATGGTCTGGTCTTGATAGTGGTAAAAATACCAAAATGTAAATTTGTGTGAAAAAATTTTAGAATGTAAAGTGCCCTATAATTCACTGAAGCTTATAGGTTTTTGCCTCGCGGTTCTAATTGTTGTTGTGTAATATTATAAATATTAAAATGCAATATTGTGTAATATATTTTAGAATTTCGGGATTCTAAATCACAGGGAGAGAGAGGGGCACCCAGCCCCTTTGCGTCATTGCTCGAATGGCAAATCAAGCCCTGAAGTTCTGGTTTTGATGACAAAAACTTATCGTAGTAGAAAATGTTTCTTGCAAAAGGAACTAACTATTGGTTCATTTTTCTTCAAATTTTTGCTTTAGTCATTTAAGATAAGGGTATGTAATAATTCGGTTGCTATTTTGTCCCTAGTGTTATTGGAGGTTTTTTTCTAAAAAACACTACGGAACTACTAAAGAATAATGAATTGGTGTTAATGTTATCTGAATTCGCATCATTGTTATAAGTAAGTGGTTTCAATGGTGATTAAAATACCCATGGTATAAAATAATCGTAGATTTTTACTGTTAGATATCTTTGGAAGAAAATATAAATGGAAAATACCATTTTAAACAAAAATGGAAAATAAAAAGACATTTGAATAGTGGATTGTGCTAAAATCTGTACCATTGATACAAACATACGTGCAATTAGTGCCCAAAATACCATTAAAATAAAATAGTTCGGTTAAATGAAGAAACGTTTGAAAGACAAATGAAAGCTTTTTGTCTTTTTTTTATATATATTGATTCCAAAATTTTTTCTAACAAAAGCAATCGAATACTAAGTTCTCATCTAGCACTGTATATAATAATCCGGTACCAGTTTCCGATAAGAGTCGCTATTAAAAAACGGTTGTTCGTATATCACTTTCCACTTGTTCAAATTGACGCAATTTTTATTTATCAAAGTTCTAATTTTGATGGAACATTGAATTGCATTTTATATTTTATCAAAAGCCTTTAATCACGGGTACATTAAGTTTCTTTATCAAGCCTTTGCCCCAGTACCAGTTTTTACTACAAATCTTCTTTAAAAAATATTTATTTTAGGAAGTTTTATTAAAAACTTCAGTTGGAAATTCTTTACAAACATCAAGCCGTTGGCCACAGTACCAGCTTTTAATGCGAGTTGTCATTAAAATACGATATAATTTTATTCAATTCATTGTAAGTTTTGCGCTCTTTATAGTTTATTAATAAAATTAAAATAAACCAAATAAATCGAATTTTATTTTACTCTTTTTTTACCATTTATTTTAAAATTTATTTTACTAAAAATACAACGCAGGAAAAAAATATTTTCACCAATTTTAGAAAGAACAGTTTACAACCTGCCAACTTATAACTCGCAAATAACAGAGTAAGGTAATAAACTCATACAGGAAGAATGAGATTTGAGGGATTTGTTTTAGAATACTAGTGAACGCGGGTCTTTTACTGAATATTTATTATGCAAACTGATATCATTGTAAAGAAATTGAGCCTTGGAACCTACTACACATTAGCTCGGGACCAACAAAAGAAAACTAGGATACTAGTTTGCCACCCTAAAAGAAAACTAGGATACTAGATTGCCACCCTAAAAGAAAACTAGGATACTAGATTGCCACCCTAAAAGAAAACTAGGATAAAACTACCTACTTCAAATTAGTGCAGAAGATGCCCAAACACAGGGCTTGCACTTCGAAAGTTAGAATATTTTTTTTAACAAATTAAAAAAAGATAATTACATTTTATGAAAATTTTTGCTCCTGACGGGAATAACTTTCTTAAGTAAATTGTAAATTCAAACCGAGTAGGCAATTTATTCAAAGCGTTCAGAAATGTTATGTCGATACCATGATGTTCAACAGTACTTTGGGTTTTCTTTCAATTAATGGTCAGTCTGATCATTAGATACGTTTATGAGTCTCGGAGCTCTTTAATAAGCACAGGTTTTGAGGAAATTGAGTAAATACTGTGCTATCTTATAATAACTCGGGCCCGTATTAGATTTCAATCCGTAAAGAGTCAGTCTGTGATCTTATCCCCCACCCTCCCGTCCTTAGATCACAAACGATCAGATCACGAAGTTGTGTAAAAGTGGAAAATCGTAATGTAATAGGTAATAGTCTGTGATCTTATACCCTCTACCCTCCCGCCCTTAGATCACAGACGATCAGATCACGAAGTTGTGTAAAAGTGGAAAATGGTTTTGAAATCGGTAATAGTCTGTGATCTTACCCCCCACCCTCCCGCCCTCAGATCACAGACGATCAGATCACGAAGTTGTGTAAAAGTGGAAAATGGTAATGAAATCGGTAATAGTCTGTGATCTTACCCTCTTCCCTTCCACCCCTCCATTACCCCTTTAAACTTTGATACTTGTAACTTTTAACTTAGGATCTTCTACCGCATTGTTTACCTAAATTTCCTCTCATTTTAGCCACTTATTTACTGCTCCAAAGCATGTTTTCCATTAATGAATGATAATCTGCTGATATCTACGCCTACTTTGAATGCGATAGTAAAACGCATTATCTCTTATACATTTGCCATAGGCACTCTCTAAGCCGAAAAGTGTTTTTTCCTTTGCGTTACTATCTTCTTGAATTTTCACACCTTTTCTCCGAGTACACCATATATATAAAAAAAAGTCTATTTTTATTTTCCTCTCTTATTGCCTATTTTTTTTTTTACAAATGTCTGCCACAAGTCTGCAATGTGCTTCATTTTCCCCCTTCTGTATCTTAAATGTCTGCCCAGAGCAGGCATATGCCTAAAAAGCTGTCCCCTTTCTAGTTCCTACCACTGTCTCAAGTAGGCTCAAAGGCAAGTTTTCCTGAAATAATTATTTACTGAAGTATATGCCCCAGGTATCATATTCCCTAGAGAGAAAAATATATAATTAAGTGTAAGATCCCTCGGTTTTCTCCACTGGGGGGGGGGGGGGGGGGGATGTCCCCTGAGAGTCCTTATCCCAGCTTTGCGTAGACGCAAAGCCAAAAGTGATTTCCTCTAAATAATTATTACCATATGTGTGTGTGTGGGGGGGGGGTGTACCTTTTATCTTCAACGCAACAGCGTGACCCACATTTTGCCTCCCTATAGACCTTATTCACTGCCCCAAGTACGGCCTTTAAGAAAGCGTGTTTTTTTTATGATAGACAATTAGCTGATATTTTTCGCCCAATTCGGACGTGATAGTAGAATGCATTATCTCTTATGCACTTGCCATAGTTATGCTCTATGCCGTAGACTTTATGCACCTATACCCCACGTAAATCATACATAAAAAAAAATCCATTTTCACATTCCCCTTGTGTTACTAATTCCCAAAACATCTGCCACAAATGAGCAATATGCCTAATTTTTCTTTTCATTTATCTTCGACGCAACCACAAGTTTACCTAATTTTCGCCTTTTTTTAATCCATATTCATTGTCCCAAGTAATGCTCTGTGCAAAACGTGTTTTTTTTTACTAATATCTGCTGGCAGCTGTATGCCCACTTTAGACATACTAGGGAAGGGAATACGACTTTTTTCAATTACGCATTCAAAATGCCAGCCACCAAATAGGCAATGTGCCTTAACAATTTCCCTTTGAGACTATTCCTATTTCCTTTTCGCTGCTCAAGTAGGCCCAATAACAAAAGTGTTATCCATGGAACAACCATGCGCTTATGCTTTTCAATTTTTCGCGGTATCGGCTTGATGAAACATGCATTTTTCCTTTTGTACCCATCATGCTACCCTTGTCTGTCACTTGAAGAAAATGGCTTTAAAAAATAATAATGAATAAATATTATTACTCCTTTGGGCCCATATACTCATTGCCAAACGTAGGTCCAATGTTTACAAAAAAAGTGTATTCGTCTGAACGCTATTTTCTTGTGTATATTTCGCAATTGCCTCAACGTAGGCAAAGCGTCTTTGTCATATTATATTATTACTTGACATTAGAATGTCACTTATACAAAATTCGTGTAGGCATGCCAAAATTTATAAAACACATTACTGATTTATTGGTAATATTCAATTAATTGTTATTGATTAATCTTAAAATCTCAATTTTGTTACTCGTATACAATGGAAGATTACAAAGTAAATTTGTTGTCGTCTGTCCAATTGTCTCCCCTAATCATAACCGCTTAAACCTGTGCATAATAATCATCGGCTTTTTAAGGTTAACCTCATTTTTAATTTATTACATTTAATTATAGCATATTCCAATTATTTTAAAAGGACACTTCAGGAACATCAATTGATAATTGGATTAATTATTTATGCATTTCCACCGTGTTGGCGCAATAGGGCTTATGCCCTTTCGCCATAAAACCCAAATATCCATCTATCCATTTAAACATTTCCAATCGGTTTAAAGATGGGAAATAATAATTGTAAAAAATACCACAAAAGCGTTGTAAAAAAAGGATTTTATAAGTAGAAATTTACTTTTAATTTGTTATCTTTTTATTTAAAAAATGTTATTCTATCGCTAATTAAAATTTAGAAAAACATACAATGAATGGTTTTGCTTTCGGAAGATATAAATTTTAGTTAGATTTTGTATGTTGTGTCAAAAATAGCAATAATAATTAAAAAATATTTAAAATTCTAGAAAATATTAACCGCAGAATTAAGAAAATTTGATGCAAAAAATAATTTTAGTTAAGGAGAATATCTGTTGAAATGAAACGATAAAACTTTTTAAACATATAAAAATTTGAAAATAAAAATATTTAAGTGACAAGTTTTTCCAAAATAATTAAAAAGGAATTCATTAAACTTTTGATGCATACAAATTATTTTGTTTAATTTAATTATACTTATTTATCACCTGTGTGGGTAGCTGAATTTCAAAGAATAAAAAATATATAATTAAATAACACAAAATTTTGATAAGAATAACACTACTGTACTTGCCTATAAAATATTTCTTGATTTTGGGAGCCAAACCTTTTTGTAGTCATTTTTGGAGCCCATTTGGGAACCGCCATAATTTAAACAGTTTTATCATTGACGGGGGGAGTCACTGTTGAAAGGAGTCATTGTCGGGTGGAGTCACTGTTGAGAGGTGTCATTATCGGGAGGTGTCACTGTTGAGAGGAGTCATTGTCGGGTGGAGTCACTGTTGAGAGGTGTCATTGTCGGGAGGTGTCACTGTTGAGAGGAGTTATTGTCGGGTAAAGTCACTGATGAGAGGTGTCATTGTCGGGAGGTGGTGTCATTGTTGA